>NW_023590566.1:1984163-2036512 GCF_014843425.1 Jatropha curcas
CCGGACTGTTTGCAGTCCAAGAAAACAGGCCTTTATCTGAGCGCTTCAAAATTGAGTATTCACAAGGAACCTTTTATTCTATACTTGTCTATAGAGGATGCAAGGAATTGGAGCTATGTTGGTTACAGCCAGACGCTTGCTGGAGATAGAAAAGTCATTTTATATCAGCAAAGAAATTACTGCCTATTGAGGAAAAGTTATAACTTTTGATAGAAAAGACATGGGTATGGCCAGTGGTGTGGATCGATCAAGAAAATTGAGGCCTTTATTTTGATTCTATTCAGGGTCACCTTTGTATTCTTTAAAAATTGATCCTATTGAAGATATCTAGAAAACACCTACTCTAGAAGGACGATTGTCCAAATGTTAATTTCAGATGTCCAGTGTTAGATGCAAGTTTTCACCGAAGAAGATGTCAAAGTCGGGGTTGTTGCAGAGATTCCTGCGCTGAGAATCCCATTGCAGATGATGAACCCTTGGGAGCTAGAATTTCCAGGATGAACACTTTGCTGTACGTTGAACATGGGGGATCTGGAAACCTATACTTTGACGGTATCAGCCAATAGAAATTGGAGCTTGGTGCTTTTGTACTCGTGATAGAAGCCACCCAACGCGAGGTGACAACAATGTGCAAAAAGATTGTTGTTCCTTAGTCCACCAACAAACATGGCAAAATATGGAAGCGTTGTATCATGGGAATGGAGTCTCTTCTTGCATCAGAGCGTAAGCGAGGTTGATGGTGATAGGAGATTCGCTTATTGTGGTATCGAACATGCTTAATGAGAGATGGGAAAGTTGAGGAGAAAGGTTTGAAGCCCTATGTTTGAAGTACTTGTTGAAAGAAAAGCAGCACTTTTTTGAACAAGATCACTTTATAACTCCACATAGGGAAGAACTCATAAACAGAATCCCAAATGCTTTGACGAACCTGCGTCAGCATGGCAGGATTTGAATAAGCTTCCAAAGAAGCCATTTATCATTATCGCAAGAATATCCATGCTATTGAAAGAACATTCCTTTGTGAATCAGGTTTGAGTCAGAGGGAAGCAACCTTGTTTATGGATATTTTGCCAAGCGGTACAATGAAAGATGGAACCTCTCTGATGAATGCAACAAAAGAAGAACCGATCCTGTTCTACGAAAGATAGGCTTTGAATTATGTTCTAGCTGATGGTGAATTGATAATAGGAGGGCTTGGGATGGAATGTTTGCTAAGATGTGTAGCCAAGAAAGAAGGAGAAGAGATAATGAAGAAGATCCAATTGAGGGAGTCTGTGGTTCATCTTTTTTTTGAGCAGCATGAGTATTGGCTAGAAAAGATTATGAGGCAAAGCTACTTTTCGGGTGCAGCATGGAAGGTGACTCTGTTGTTCAATTATGTTCTCATTGTAAAAGCCCTGCCAGTTACCACGTAGGCAAAAATCACTTAGCCTGCCTGTTGAACTGCACCCAACAACTTCCTCTTTGGCTTTTTCAGCCTTGGGCATAGATTTATTGGCAAGATCACGCCCGGCAGCACGAATGGTCATCAGTATATCTTGTCGCGTGGACTACTTTTCCCAGATGGATTGAAGCTCAATCTTTACAAGACTTTGACTGCCAAACAAGTATACGTTCAGCCAAACAAGCTCAATCCTCAATCACAATAGTTACAGGACAATGGTTCCTCACTTTCAAGCAGACATCAGCCAATTGTTATCAAATATAAGGTCGAGCATTCATTCTTCTCCTTATCGGAACCTCAAGCCAACTGGGGGCAGTAGGAAGCGCCAATAAGGAGAATTAAGAGGAAATTCTGTCCAAATATGTGCGAGAAGTAAGACAGCTTGGGCTGGAAACTTACCTTTCGCGCTCTGGGGGGACCGAACCACTTTTCAAAAACAGTGAATGAGCTATCTCCTTTCGAGCTTGTATATGGGATGGACGGCAATGTTACAGTATAGAGCTTGAAAAGAAGTTCTTCAGGGTTCCTTGTGGAAGCTGGGTTAGCTGACCGAAGAAGAGTGCGTCAAGAAAAGGTTATGAAAGATCTAGTGCTTTTAGATGCCAGAAGATTTGACGATGCCAGTTCCAGGATCAGATGAGAAAAACGAAGGATTGCTCGTTTCTACAATAAGCAGGTACATCAAGGGACTTTGGAAAAAAATGGAGATTTAGTGTTGGTCAACTTGTTTAGACCACGATTCCCAGAGTCATCCCTGGAAGAGGAAATTCAGACCCAACTTGGCACGGATCGTCAGAATTCAGAAGCATATTGGCCAAGGGTGCCGCCTGAATTGATCCACTATGGAAGGGAAGGCCTTTTAAATCAGGGATCGTTACATCAAGATCAAATGAACAAGGTTTTATTGTCTGAGCATGATGATTTCGGTTAGTTAAAAAAAAAAAAAAGGGGAAGAGCTCAGTTGAAAAACTGAAAGGGTGACATAAAGCAAGAAATGACGCTCGCTAGGTTTGAAAACCCGTTAAAGGGCGGCCTTAGGGCAAAAGTTAGAGCACTACAAAAAAAATAATAATAGGAAAAAATAAAATAAATCAAAATTTTTGAGATTAAGCTTGGCTTAGTTTAAAATGCGAAATCTATGCCATGCATTTGTGACAACTTGCAACTGATTGGTCAATGCATCAAACCTAAACTAGAAGGAGATAGGCGAATGAGTAGTTAGATGAACAACTATTGTATATTAAATAATTTCTCTTTACTCTCTGTATGATGTTGAAGAAGTAAGATCAATAAAGGGCTTGAGTTTCAAAACTTTTCTTTTGTTCTTGGGGTATCATTTAACATTACAAGGACCTTCCATCTCTGCGTAATTTCTGAGTCAGAATTTGCTCATTTGGCTTTGAAATATAATGGGTTATTGGTCCTGCCTTTAACTTATTGAAATTCTTATAGATAGCGATCAGGAAGGTCAAAATCCCACTTTTCTCCAGGTGGTTTTCCTTGGGAAGGATCGATAAAGAAAAAACCATGAGTAAAACCCCTAGCACTTAGTAGGTTCATGGCATACATAAGGGAGTTGCATATTTTCTTCTTTCTGAATATTGCAGGTTGATAAACTATTGGTCACCCCATCTTTTATTTTTAGTGCAGTTCTGTCCTTAATTGAACGATCCACTTTTTAGTGTGCTTTCATTTCTTAATCCAAGGGCAGGAGGCCCAAATACTAATCAGCAAATTATTTTCGAAAGAAAAGACTTTGTTGTCTTTGTTGTCTTCTAAAGTGCAGAAAGCAAGAATCATAAAGGGACAGATACTTATTCCAGAGTTATTCATTGGAAAAAGAAAGGGGATACATTGATTAGGAGGCTCATCGCCCCTGGGAATACAGATTAACTTGAAACGAAAGGAAAAGTAGCAACAGCATTCATCCCAATGGACAACGGATCGTTCAAACCACCAACCCCTCAAGACCCAGTTTCATCACTGAGAATAAAACCAGTCCCCAATATACTCGGATGTACACGGTGGTCCTGCAAATTCACTCCTTGACCCAAGGTACCAGGATGTTTTCGTTTTCGCCAAACGATCAAGCCAGACTTGGTTCAACAGAACTCGGTGTCATGGGAACCACCTTTCGAAGTTAGGGCTCGTGGGAAAACGCTGAACGACAACATGATACTGGCGTTGGATTTTTTTTTTAACCCCCTTATGGTTTTTCTGGGGTTTTTTTTTAAGTAGGGGCGGGCCCATGGACCACGGTCCGAGACTGGCATACCGCACATAAACTGAGGTTTTCATGCTCCCAGCAGTGACCCTAGTCTAATTTCATCCACCAAGGACAATGTCCACCGATCACAGGGGTTATCTCCCAAAGTCAACATTGTCCTCAGGGAACCGGGGGCGAAAATTAGCAGGGCGCATAGGTTGCAATGAAGCGGCTGGTTGGGACTGGAAGGATCAGGTCAGTTATCTAAAGCCCCAGGCTGCAGTAACATCGGGCAACCCCGATGCATGAATGTTGAAATTGGTAGACATGAAGGGCAAGTATTCCCTAACCCAGCACATGGTCTCTCCCATGATTCAATCATTGAAACGGCTGCGACGTTGCCACCTGCATGGTCACGGACAACAGTCAGCAGTCAGAAATCTCCAATTCCCGGTTTTGGCGATTCCTTCATGGCATACCACATCAGCAACAGGGAAACAACAAGCCGAACCTAAGAAGGGTTCGCATCCATGGACAGAACTCTAATCATCAGAAAAGGCTCTAAGGAAGGCCTTGATTTCGGGTCTATTCCGTTCAGAAGGTAAACCGGGCATAGCAGCCGTGATCTCTTGCTAGATTCATATCTCCAGGCTCATGGGGGCAAGGCTGGGGTTTATCTTGTACAAGGGTGATGGCCCATCATTGGGCGGCACACATCTCCTCGTAGGTCGGAGTTATTCAGAGTTCTTCAAATCGGGGAAAACCATCGGTGTTGGGATTGAAGATACTCCCACAAGCCAGAAGAAACTATGATCAAGTTTCAAGTCTTTGACAGATATTCAGCAGGCTAGCTGGCGTTTATGAGTGGTATCTGCCACAGGTCATTAGGAATGGATCGGAACAAAGGATTGAGACTTGGTTTCTGAAAGCCAGGAGGAAAAGGGTTATTGAACAAAGGTTTGTTTGAAGGCTGGCTAGAGTGAATGAGAGAACGAAGAAGGGGACTTCTATTTAATAGGAAATGGAAAGGCTTCAGTGAATGCGATGCCCTATCACACCTAGCTTGGCATTGGCATTCTACTGCAGTTGTGATCACGTTTTGGACTAACAGTACGCTTGAGCATTGTATGCACCGTATTAAATAAGGTTGGACCACAATGGATAGATGAGCAATTATGTGTGACAGATGGACCATAATGGTAGTGGGCTTTAATTCGCTGACAGGTTGGACCACTTATGGCATATGGGCCATAAA
The DNA here is from genome assembly GCF_014843425.1 of Jatropha curcas. The sequence goes on from NW_023590566.1 coordinate 1,989,069, forward strand.
GACCTGTATTAACAAGGCGGACCACTCTTGCAGGTAAGTGCGGACATTTCCTTTTTGTTTCTGTGGGTTTTGTTTAATTGCCATTTCATTTTCTATCGTACTATTTTGGAATAAAGTAGATGGGCATTATGTCCGTAATTTAATAAGGGTTGGGACCCTCTGGCAGGTGAGTTAGAAAGTTTCATTTCTTGTTTTTGTGGTTTTGATTAATTTTCATTTCATTTTCTTTGTCGTTTTGCAATAAGTGTAGGCATTTACTGCCCCAGCTTAACGAGATGGACCACTCTCGCAAGTGAGTGGGTTACTTCCTTTTCTGCGTTTTTGCTTTTTATGCAGAGAATCAAAGTGCAAGTCTCAAGCAATCGTAAATTGTAAATAATAAAAGAATTGTAAATAATAAAAGAAATGTAAATAATATTGTCAAAGAAAGGTAAATAATACTGAAAATGTGCTCCAAGGAGCTACAGAATATCAAAAAAATATATATACGAACAAAAATGGAGAGGGCCAGCTAACGTCGCCTCCGGCTCGGACCAGCTGCCGCTGCCTGGCAGAAGAGGGTGGAGGTGGCAGAGCATCGTCAGACAAAGAGCCGTCATCATCATCCTCCTCCTCCTCAGAGAAATCCAAAGGAATCCCCTCAACTTCCAACCTAGTGCGGAGTCGGTCAACCTCCATCTGGAGACGAGCAACAGCGCTGCCCTGGCGGGACTGATGCCTCCGTAGCCTCCTGTTTTCGCCCCAATTGAGATCCCCAAAACCCCGGAAGGGACCTCGGAAAACTTCTTTTTGGATTATTATTTGAATTGGTGATTTTTTTATTGGAAAGACGGTAATAAAACCTTTTGGGAATGCGATGCCGATAAATCGGTCTTATAAAATATTTGAGTCGCCACCCATTATTTCGGCAATGGGACCGTTTCCAATTTATCGAGCAAAGTAGAACCTCTGGTAAAGCTCCTGGTATCTCTGAGCAGGCACCTGCAAGTGCGAAAAGGCATTCAATAAAGAATCATTCAGGTAAACATCTCTGACTTAGTAAATTCGTTCTTCTACTTACGTGTGTGGCATGCTCAGGATCCAACTATAGCTGCGGAGGAGCCTGCCTAAGGTCAGAATGTAACACCCTCCGCCGAGTCCCGTGAGACCCGACGATGGATGCCACATTCGGTGCCGGAGACAGGATGCCACATTCGATGCTGGAGACACCGTCTTAACTTAACATATAAATCATAAAATTAGATTATGAATTAGAAGTAATTTAGTATTCACAAGTTTAGCGAGTAAACTTTTTTTTTTAAGATAATCATTCCATTTCGTTTTCATCTCTTTTTTTTTTTACAAATAAATTGGGAAAAATCCTACAGAAATACTGTAAGAATTTCCCTTTAAAAACTAAACTCGCCAAACATGTAAATACAAAACACTCCCAATTAAACTCCAAACTCCCAACATCTCCAAAAAATCATCATAACACAACAACAGTTCATTATAACACAACAACACTTTTATATTTTCTTAACTGAATAAATCCTCAATAGTATTTTAGATTCATCAATTAATTGCATTCATTATATATATCAAGTCTTAATGAACTAATCATATCAACTGACTTGAAATATTTCATATTCACTCATTTAATAAATCTTATGCTCATCTCCAAATATATACACCAAAATAATTTATTATTACATAGTTAAGTTATAATTCAAATAACATAATCTCCCAAAAATGTAATAATTATACATGCCATAATTCTTAAGTACATAAATCTCAATCGACTACTACCAAATTTTGGTCACTTCTGCCCTAATGCTTACTCTTCTAGTCTTCAAAGCAGCAAACCAAGTCTTTACCTGCCGTGATAAAAAATCAACGCGCTGAGTATAAAACTCAGTGGTGCTCCCTAATTCACATAACTTACTAAAGTTGTGATGACAACTACTTAAAGACATCAAATGACATACAAATCATTAAATTTCAACATACATGTACATTTTATAGCAAAGAATATCATAACTATTAATTAATAACATAAAGAATTTAATTCTTTCAAACTCATAATTCATCTAGCTTGCACATTTATTATACCATACATATACTATTTATGTTTAAAAAACCATGTACCGAAATATCATGCCGTTGAAAATTCATTTGATAACATAATCATTAATTTTCCACAGTTAAGGTTTACTAAAAATATAGATCTCATTCGTTTAATTCAAATACTTTGAAAGTAGTAAAGAGATTAATAAATAACAAAATATGTTAATCTCTTTAGTTAAAGGCTCGTACTAAATTACAGAATGAACATAAGCAGATTTTTGATCGTGGCCTATGTTTAGCGCCACCTCCCGATCACAGACAATCGTGGCCTATGAAAGCACCACCTGCCATACGACACAATCGTGGGCCGTGTGAAAGCACCACCGTGGCCTATGAAAGCACACCCCCATCACACATAGCGTGGCCTATGAAAGCTACCACCGTTGCCTATGAAAGCAACCACCCCCATCAGCACAAATAAGCGCGTCCGCCTATTTATAGGAGGGACTAATAACCCTAGGCATATGAATCATGGAGCTTCACCATAACAAAATCAATCTCATCAATAATACCCACGTTTCAATCATGCAGTAGGTAGAGCCCAAATCAAAATCATGCTTCTTTCACAAAGCAATAATTCTAAATCAAACCTCCTTCATTACTTACAATCATGCATAGTAGAGCCCAAATCAAAATCATTCTTTCACAAAAGCAATAATTCTTAATCAAAACCTCTTCATTACTTAATACCCATCATTTCAAATGTCTCAACTTACAACTTACAAAAATTTCCACATTCTTTCACAAAAGCACCACCCATCATTTCACAAAAGCAATAATTCTATGGAAATTTCCACATTACTTATGTCATACTTATACTATACAAAAACAATAATTAAGTAAGCCTTACCACCCTAGAGTGGTTTGGCCTCTTAATGAAAACCAAGGGGAGGAATTTCCTTCTCCAACCAAGCATACTAACATAACATAACTCTTTATGCACCAAGGTATCCATTTCCTATTCCTCATCATGCATTTATCTAAGCTAATTCCCACACTTTATCCCAAAATTTTACAACAATTTTCCATTTTATATCCATAGGTTAAAGCAATAGTCAACAATACCACTTTTTTCTAAGCCTTAATATCTTATTTTTGTGTCAAATCAATCTCAACGTCAAGAGAACCTCATCACACATGATTCATCTATACATTTATCCAAATAATCCTATGATTCAAGGCATAGGAAATTTCCAGCATTAAAATAACATTGACCTATGCTGTGTTTTTCAGACATAACTTGAGTTATAGGTCTCCAAATTTAACGAAATTAGATTCATTAGAAAGCTAAGACAAAATACTACAAATATTATGAAGGGACCATAGCCCAGATCAATGTGTAAGATTGTAAACAGAAGCTAGGAACACAGACCAACAGTCCAGACCCGATTCAGCAGAACTAAGTCCAATGTTTATTAAATTCCTACTTCACCAAACACTCCAGACCCGAATTAGCAGAACTAAAGTCCAAGCATTGTTTATTGAATTCCTACTTTAACCAAACACTAAAAATTAAACGGCATCTAGACCATGGAAGTCTCAGACATAGGGAAACAACTTTCATGAAGACCTCAGACCAAATCTTGTCATTATAGGTGGTCAAAATGGGCACTCAATTTTCAGTGATGCATGCGGCCCGACATAAGAGTCAGTTTAGGTATTTCATCCATAAGTTGAGCTATGGTATCTCCAAATGGAACAAGAGGAAGGGTTGGAAAAGCAAAGAAGTAGAACCTACAACTTTCAATGAAGGACTCAAAGACACAAATGGAAAATAGAAATGGCGTCGAAAAACTAGTCCTTAAATCTCACCCAATAACCCTTTTCCAAAATTCAGCTTACTTTACCATGAAAAAAAAACATGAACAACAAAAAGAATACAAGTAAGATTTCTACCACATACTAAATACTCATCAACATCACCCAACAGCATGTTTTATTGCAAACAAGTTCAAATCCAAATCAATCATTTATCATATCAAAATCCCAAAATACATGTATGATACATGAAATGCACAAAATCAAAAATTCAAGTAAGGTAAGTGTGTTTATGAAACACTAACCTAAAAATGAAGCTTTTAGCAAAGCTTAAATTAAGCTTCTAAGCTTAATTTTGCCTTTACTGCCATGTAGAGGTTTTCCCCAACCTTTGGCTTAAGTAGAAGAATCTCAAATTTTCTTGAACTAATCACACACAAATCACTTCTCAAGCTTAAATTCTCTAAGAATTAATTACTTAATATCAAAGTTTGGGTGGGTTTAATTTTGTGGATTTAACAAGTAAAAGTGAAGAAAACAAAGAAGCAGAAGAAAGAAGAGGAAGTGGCGTTGAAGAGAAGAAGAAGAGAGAGAAAAAAGTGGTTGCCTCATATTGAAGTTGAAACCTTATAAAAGTGGATCAAAGGGTATTTTTTGGTCTTTCCCATTAATTGGGATGGCTAAGATTAAGCTCATCTAATGGCTTAAAAAATATTCCCTCCCAATTCAAAATTCCTCACCAATATTATTTATCTCCCACAAAATTTCTCAATACTCCATAAAAATTATTCCTCAAATTTTCCTTAATGAATAAAGCATCATAATTCACTATCACCTAATTATCTAAATCCTCCAAATATTCATTACTTACTTTCTAACCCATAAAAATCATGCATACATACTCCAAAATATTAAAGAAAATATAAACATATATAAGGTAATTTTTTCCGGACCAAAATAATACCGACTCCGGATCGATACGTACTATTCACAGCCAAAAGACCGGTGGTACTATTCATAGACTGGTAAATCAGCTACCGGCATTCATAGTTAATCATACTCATATCTTCAATCGGATCAAAATAAAATATTAGCCCCCTTTTCTGTAGGCACGCATTCATGACCCGATAGAAATAATATATTTTAAGATTTTGAAAATTTTGGGCGTTAGCACAGCAGGAATAACAGATGGGCCGGTCCAAGCCCAAGAGTGGGGTTCCAGAGCAACCTCATGCCGCAGCAGGGAGGGAACATCACCTAGGCACGGCACTCCACCAGGCCCGGCAGAGCATGCAAGTTCCTCTGCCTGTGTCCCCATAAAAGGTAGGAGTCCTGATGCCTTCTTTCCTCCCGCAATTATGTCGCAGAGAGACCCCCGGCAGGAGCATCAGCCTCTGCCTGTGTCCCATAAAAGGTAGGAGTCTGATGCCTCTTTCTCTCCTGCAATTAGTCAGAGAGACCCAGTTAATCACTCAGTCAAAGTGTCGGGAGAATTAATGATAAGGGCAAAAGAGTTACCTGAGTATACTCTCGGACGTCAGGAAGTCTAGTCCTCAGTCGGGTGGAGAGATAAGAGGCATAATCGCCAGGAACCAGGTAATCATCGGCAGGAAAGCCATCATACTCCAGCAACCTATCCTCCGGAGTCATCCCGTCTAGAATGCACACGTGGCACGGGGAGCAACAGGCACTCGCCTCTAGGCCGGGGCGGTACGGATCTCAAAGACCCTCTCCCCCAAATAATACCGGTCCACCCAGTAGCCCTGAAGCAAGACTCTGGACCGGGTAAGGGCCTCTGCTAGGGCACGAGGAGGATAGGCGGCCCAAGCATCTCCATCCCAGGGAGTTAGAAGGAGCTGTAAAAACAGAAAAGTCAGCCGGGTAAGCAGTAAAAATAAAAGAGGCGCTCCTCATAAGCTTCTTTGTACTCACATCAGTCAAGGCCCTATCGTTAAGATAGCGCCTCCAGAAGTATGGATCCTCTGAACTAGAGAAAGTATGATGGCGATGCGCCAGGTATCGAGGAATCCGCCACGCCTCCGTAGAGGTATCACTCTCCGGACTGCCGGGGTAGATCCGGTACTCATTGGCCCACACCTGTGACAAGATTCAAATAGTTGAGTGTAAATTCGGGTGATTGAAAAATAAGGTAAGAAAGTCAGAAAGGATAGGTGTCTTACCTCGAGTGGGCGGAGAAACTGCCAGTTAGACTCACCACTACCCCTGGTCCATACATCCAAACCATGATAGAGGTGAGCCAACCCAAGTGAGGCCCAATCATAGGAGCCGATAAGGCTCAAATCCCGTAGGCAAGCCAGAACAGCGTGATCTCCCTTATTCTGGGAGGTGCAAATAAGCTGAGAAGAAACAATGTAAAAGATGAAGGACCGCGCTGCCTGATCCCTCTCCTCTCTAGTATAAGCAAGAGTCGCAGGTCTAGCATCCACAAGTAGCTCTCTCCAAGTAGCTAGTCTAGTCCGGATCCGCTCGGCCCAAAACTTGTAGACAATCTCGTAAGAAACGTACCCATGCATGGTATACCTAGTATGAGTGGTAACACTGAGTAAGGTACGAACTAGCTCAGCTCCCAATGCAGCTGTCTGGTACCGGGAATCTAGACGAGCAGCGTCGCCATCAAACCCGAGCCCAGTGATGGTAGTGTAGTCGGCTGGAGTCAGGGTAATCTCACCAAAATCGAATATGAATGAGTGGGTGCAGTCGTTCCACCACTCCATCAGCGCATAGCGCATGGCGGGTGGAAACCGGGGCTGAGTCCAGCGAAGACCAGTGGCATAGTCGCCAAATCCAGCAGCAACAACTCTAGATCGCATAGGGGGGTCCAATAAGTCCCAAAAAGCTGAAGCATCAGTGGAGGACCCGCCAGCACGGGCCTTGCCCAAATCGACCTGTAAAAAAAAAGAAAAAAAAGAAAAAAAATCCATTCAGATAAAGAATTAAGCTAACATTTGTTTATTTTTGTTCTCATTGCAAGCAAATTGAGCATTCAAGTTCCTGGCTTGGCACAGCCGCATCACGTAGCTGTAGATGCGTCACGCAACTACAGAGCTGCGCCACACAGCTTCTCAAAGCACTGTGTCCCTTGACTCGCAGTTGCGTCACGGAACTGTTCTTCTAAAGAACAGCTACGTGACGCAACTGTCGAAGGTAAGACAGTAAACCCTAACATTCAATCTACCCGATTCTATGCCTTTCTATGCATTTACAAGGCCTAAACAAATCGCACTCAAGATGGCGTTACACTCAAAGAGAGCAAACAAAATATTAAAATGCACAAAAGAGCCAAAATCAAAGTTCAGAAGCCACAGGGTCGCGCAGTTTCGAACAGTTGTGTCACGCGACTGTTCACATAAGAACAGCTGCGCACGAACTGTTTGCGAGAACAGCTGCGTCACGCAACTGTTCACAAGAGAATAGCTGCGTTACGCAGCTCCCTCCTGCGTGACGCCACTACCGACGCACAGACAGTACACAAACATCACACAAAATCATTCACAAAATATGCAAGACAATGTAGAAAGCAAGAAATTCAAACGTAAATTACTTACCTCGTTCACAAGAGAAAAGGCTGGCGTTACGCAGCTCCCTCCTGCGTACGCCACTACCCGGACGCACAGACAGTACACAAACATCACACAAAATCATTCACAAAATATGCAAGACAATGTAGAAAGCAAGAAATTCAAACGTAAATTACTTACCTCAGACTGGAAACCGCGCATCGCGTTGGTATCATGCCGAATCGGGAAATCAAAGCCCGGTGCCGGCAGAAGCTGAAGTGGTCGCGTACTAGGCGTCAGGGCGTTACGGCTCACGGGAACTCGCTTGCCCTAAAAAACGGTGATGTCCAGGATCGCCCCCAGCGTATCCATCTCGGGTGTATAAGCAGAAGCCGGGATCTCGGGAAGATGAGCCATGTTAGCTAAGGTTCAGAGAGTTTTGGAAAGTTGGAAATTGTAAAAGTGAAAAATGAAAAGTGAAAAGCTTATTTGAAAAGTGAAAAGCTTATTTATAAGGAAAAGGGCTTAATGGGCCCAAGCCCACCAAGAACCCAACCAAGCCCAAGTCAGCTTCTTTCAGCAATTTGGCATCGGTGTGCGGCTCGTATATTTCAAGAATTCCATCTACTCGCCACACAGGGGGCAAAATCATCAAAATGCCCAAATTGCCCTTAGGTAAGTTTTCTTTCAAGCCGCCGCATCAGGAAGGGTATACCTGAAGGTTTAAGACTAGGGAAATTTTTTTAACCAAATTTTTGCCTAAATTTTTGCTAAAATTTTTAACGCATGGGGCATGTGATGCTCCAATATTTAACGAAAGCAAGATCTGTTTGTACACGGAAATTGCTCTTTCTTCTTGAAACTTTATTGCTCTTTCTTCTTGAAACTTTTTCAGGTCAAACCCTCTAAAGTCGATTACACAGAGCCGAGGAGGTGAACAACAAAGCCGATTACACCGAGCTTTTCAAACTCTAAAGCCGATTACACTAAGCCGAGGAGATAAAGAACAAAGCCGATTACACCGAGCTTTTCAAACTAAAGCCGATTACACTGAGCCGAGGAGATAAAGAACAAAGCCGATTACACCGAGCTTTTCAAACTCTAAAGCCGATTACACTGAGCTGAGGAGATAAAGAACAAAGCCGACTACACCGAGCTTTTCAAACTCTAAAGCCGATTACACTGAGCTGAAGAGGCGAACAACAGGGCTGACTATACTGTGCCTTGGACTCAATCAAACCCTCTAAAGCCGTTGGACTCAATCAAACCCTCTAAAGCCGATTACACTAAGCTGAAGAGGTGAACAACAAAGCCGATTATACTGAGCTTTGGACACCACCAAAATCCTTTCAGCCAATTAGACCGAGCCTTGGACGCATCTTCAAAACTAATATGACTGAGTCTGGAGATCGTTACCGATCCGACTGGAGCCAATAAAGCCGATTACACCGAGCTTTGAACGTGACCAGATGATCAAGGCTGTCAAAATACATACTAGCGGCTAAATTTTTAGGGTGTCAAAATACATACTAGCGGCTAAGTTTTTCTTCAGAGACTCTTCTGAGTTCCCTTGAAGAAAAACAGCTATTAGACATTAATTAGGTTAAAACGAAAAACGAAAATCAAAAAAGAAAGAAAAAGCAAAGAGAAAATGGTTGAACGTTTAAATCTTTATGGACAGAGCTTCTGGAACCGTTAATCCTCATTCCTTAAGACATTTAATTCGTTTACAATCCTCAGTCTGAGGGTTAGGTAAATCTTTCAAACCTTTCTTTGTCTTTTTATTTAGTGTTGCTTATTTTGCTATTATTTAGTAGTTTAATCTTAGTTAAACGGTGGTCCATTCACTCTGGATTGTTTTTAGATCCTATTAAAACATGTTTAGATAAAAGAATGATTTAAAAAGTTGTTTGAAAAGTAAGCACGGACCAGAGCAGTTACGTCACGCAGCAAGCCAGATAGTTTGTAGGGACCTGGTAGTAATTTGTAGTGAGGAGCTGTTATGAGTCCAGAAAATTACTAGATTAGTGTTGCGTCACGAGCTATAAATCCGGTAATGGATACTAGAGTTGCGTGAACAGACTGTCATCGTTACGATCTATTTTATTTCTTTAATATTTACTATTTTTTAATTGTGGAATTAAATAAGTATTAAATGATTGGTTTAAGACGTGCGTTCAGCGAACCTATTAGATACGTCAAGAACAGAGGCGTGAATCGGCGACTGTTCTAGGGCTCCAGAAAACATTTTTTGCTCTTTTAAAAAATTAAACGCACGAGTTTTGTACAAAATAAATTTAATTATTTCAAAAACCAAAACGCACAATTGTGAGCAGATTACCATTTGAATTAAGTTAGAAATACAAAAATGTAATTATACATATTTTGGATTTTTGTTTCGTTTATTTGTAATTTTTTAATGGGTAGAAAAGGTTTTTTAGTTTGTTTGTGCCTTCGGCCTTTTTAAACCATAAAGGCAAGAGCGGGGTCTTTTTTTACTTTGTTTTAAACTGCTTTGATTTTGAATGCTTTGGATAGATTATGGGATGTGAATTAACTTGATGCTGAATTAACTTGTTTGGGGAACTACGATTAATTATTTTCCGCATAAGATTCGGTTCGAGTTCATTCGGGTTGGGTTTAAGTAATAAACATTTGGCTTTTCTAAACTAAATGAATTAGAAATCGTGGTTAAAAAGCGGTCTTATCCGGGTGTAGCTTAAACGACGGCGTAGCCCAATTCCTTACCTAGAATCAGCATTGTTTGCGCTGACCAGTCTTTTTAAAAAATTTTGGCTTAAATAGAATTGGGTTTAAATGGAGTTCATTTAGTACAAAAAAATTGAACGGTCTCATTGCCGAAAATAATGGGTGGTAAGCTCAAAGATGTTTTTCTAAGACGATTATTGGCATAGTATCTCAACTATTTTTTATCAGAACTGTTTATATAATAATTTTTCCCACCAAAATAAAAAGGAACGGTTTTTTCGCGTCGCTCGGGGGCGGTCGCGAAGAACAAGAGTTGAAGTAGATGGTAGGTCCAGATTTGATTCGGGATACAAAGGAAAAGGTCAGAATTATCATAGATAGATTGAAAGCAGCTTCAGATCGTCAGAAGTCTTATGTAGATTTGAAGAGAAGAGATATAGAATATGCAGTGGGAGATAAGGTTTTCCTTAAAGTATCTCCGTGGAAGAAGATATTGAGATTTGGAATAAAGGGTAAGCTTAGTCCTAGGTTCATTGGTCCATACGAGATCATTGAGTATGTGGGTCCATTGGCCTATAGACTAGCTTTACCACTAGACCTGGATAGGATACATAATGTTTTCCATGTATCTATATTGAGGAGGTATCGATTCGACCCATCGCATGTATATCAGTGGAGTCTGTTACTATAGAGTAGATTTAACTTATGAGGAAGAACCAATGAAGATACTTGCTAGAGAGATCAAGGAACTAAGGAATAAGAGAATTCCTTTAGTAAAGGTTCTTTGGAGAAACCATAAGACCGAGGAAGCTACGTGTGAAAGTGAAGACGTTAGAGACAACAGCATCCTCAGTTGTTTATTTTAGGTGAATTTCGAGGATGAAATTCTTTAGGGGGGAGAGATGTAACGCTCTATTTTTCTTGTGTCTAATATAATGGTTTATCAGTCTATGAATAGTATTACTGGTCTGTGAATAGTACTACCGGTCCGGGATTCAGTATTATTTTGGTCCGAAAAAATTACTATTTATATTTTATATTTTATATTTTATTTAATATATTTGGAGCATGCATGCGTGATTTTATGGGTAGAAAGTAAGTAATGATTATTTGGAAATTTTAGATAATAGTGGAATAGTGATTATGGTGTTATATTAATTTAAGGAAATTTGAGGATTATTTTTACGGAGTAAATTTAAGATTTTTGTGTCAGATAAATATATTTTGAAGGAATTAATTTTGGAGAATTTTTAGCCTTAGATTAGGTTACATTGATTTGATCTCTAGTCAATTAATGATAAAAGATAAGGCTTTTGTTTGCTTTATATAGTACACCCAATAATTGAGCAGCTTTTTTCTTCTTTTGTTCCCTTCACTTAGGCGTCAACTTCCTCTTCTCTTTCTCTGTGTTTTTCTCATTCCTCTTGTTAATCCACACAATTCACTCCATTAAACTTGATTTAGTAATTACTCTTGAGAAGTTAAGACTTGAGAAGTGATTATGTGGGTGATTATTTTTAGAAAATTTGGAGATGTTCTATTGAGCAGTAAGATGTTTGATGATAATTCATTATTTTTGGGTTTAGATTCTATTTTTAGCATAATATTGCTTACTCTTCCATTTCTTTTTATTATGTGTTTTTTGTTTTGATTTTGATTTTCTTATTAGAGGGTGGAGACTTCCTACCAAAAAAAGCTAAGGCTTAAAGAGTTTTAATTTAAGCTTGTTAAAGCTTGTTTTAAGGTTAGTGTTTATAAATACACTTACCTTGTTTCAATTTTTGATTTTGTAATTTTATGCTATTATGTGATAATTTGGGAATTTTGTATGAATTGGTTAAATTGTTAAACTTTGGTTGTATAATTATGCTCTTGGGTGTATTTGAACATTGTTAAAATGATTAATTGGTTAAGAGAAACTCTTCCCCTTATTCTCTCATGTTGGCCAAACCATATGTGAGGTAAGAGTGTGAGTTTTTCTTTTCAATTAATGTTTGATTTAAGCTCTAAATATGTTGTTATGAATATATATGATGAGGGTTTAAATGGATACTTGGGTGCTTAAGAATTATGTTAGCATGCTTGATGAAGGAGGAAACTTCCTCCCCTTAATTTGCATAAAGAGGCTGAACCAGCCTAGGGTGGTAAGGCTTACTTAATTGCCTTATTAAGTGATGTATGAACCTTCTATGTCATGCTATATATATATATCGAAAAATAGGAGAAGATACATCGGTAAGAATAGCCCCCCTAACTAGCTTGGGCAAACTTGAGAATGTAATAAAAGTTGTGTATAAATTATGTTTAAGAGAAAATGAAGCTAAATGGTGTGCAGCTTGGTTCCCTTCTCTAAATATATATATAAATTTATAATATATATATATTCATAGGTATGATACATTTGATAATTTTTCATATGTTTTAGGTTTATGAGAAATGAGTGTTTTAGCATATGTACCTTGAATTTCATAAGGAAAATATGATTTAATTAATAAAGTTTTATTCATGATGAATCTTATTATGACTTTAGGAAAAGTAAAAGAAAATAAAAAAAAAATGAGTTTAAGAGAAAATTTTTCCTATGATAAGAAATTGTGCCTAAGTATGAAGCTTTTATGAATTACTTAAGTTTAAATTAATTTTCCATTATGATTTTAAGAAGACTAAAGAAAATGAATTATGAAAATGTTATGAATTAAGAAATAAAATAAGGATTTTGGGCTCTAATATACTTGGTGTGAATTTGTTGCATGATTTTATTTATTTTGTAAGATAAGCATGCTCAGTATTTGATGTCATTATGATAAGAAGCTATGATCATATGCTAGGCACGTGGGTGTCTTATGTTAAGGCGAACGCGCTCTATATGTTATGATAGGCTCTTGCAGTCCCTATTAATAAGCAATGAAATCTTATCTGCTTTTTTTTCTCCTAAGTGTATGCGAGCCCATTGGAAAATATCTTTAAGAAAATTAAATTAATGAGATTGCATTATTTTAGTAAATCTTAGTTTAGAATAAATTATTTATGTTATCAAATGAATTTCCCATGAATAGAGATAGATATTAAATATGCATGTTTATGTGATAATGATATAAAGATAGGATATGGTGTAAAGAACTAAAAATTATGTTACGTTATTAATTGTAAGTTATTTGTATTTTTAATGATATAAATAGTAAATAGATATATATGAATATATGATTTGTCAAATTTTTTATGAAAATATATCATTTGGTATAATATAGATACAAATATAGATAAGATTGTGATTATATGACAACTAGGAGATTTATATAATAAAAAAAACTCGCGTAATTAATTTAATCACGCACAAGTTTCGAGATTGGTGTTTTAACTGCTTGAAGACAGAAGAGTCGCATAGACAGAAGAGACTTAATTGGTAGTAAGTAATTTATAGTTTTCCGTAATTAAGAATTTTAGCAATGTTAATTATCTACTTTCTTTTGGAGATTATGTATGTTATTTGAATATCTGACTTAAAGCATGTTTTATACAAATTATTTTAGTGTATAATTTTTGAGATGATTGAGAATCTTTTATAATTGGATTAAAAATTTTTTTTTAAGATAAGTTGGCAGATTAGTTCACTAGGACTGTGGTGTATTATATTTAATAATGAATGTATTCAATTGGGCAATATATTAAATGCTTATGATGGATTATATAGTTAAGAGGTATAGAAGTATTGTTTGTGTATTTATTTGGCCAAATTGTTTTTCATAAAATAAATATACATTTTAATAAGAAAATATCATTTGCTAAATTTGTGAATACTAAGTCACTTCTAATTCATAATATGATTATACGATCTATATGTCAGTTAGGACGGTGTCTCTGACTCCGAATGTGGCATTCACCATCGGATCTCTTGGGATTAGGCAGTGGGCGTTACAAACAACCTCCACCCCTGCTTCCCAAGCATCGGGATATTGAAACAATTAAGGTTCCTAAACCACATACCCCCTTGGTTCTTACTACCACTCATTCTATTCCAAGACAACCAATTTATACCCTTCCCTACTACCTTTTTCCCATCCCACCAAAACCTATTAATAACAACCTGCATTTCCAGACAAAAAGTAATAGGAATCAAAACACGCTCATACAATAAGATGGGATAGCTTGCGCCGTAGATTTTATGAGTACCTCCCTCCCTACTTTAGACAAAAATCTATTGACTCACCCATTTAACTGACTCCAAAATCTATCCTTTAAGAACCAAAAATATGTCTTTAATTTGATCAATTAAAGAAGGCAAGCCTAAATAGCTACCCCCACCGAAGGGTTTAGAAACACCAAAGATATTGGAAATAGCATCTTTCAAATCCTACCCCAAATTAGAGCTTAAAAGAATACCCAATTTTTGAAAATTAACTAACTATCCAAATGCTAACCAATATACCATTTAAAATTGCTTTAACCCTCCTACTTCCTCCAAACTAGCTCTAAAAAAATAGAAAAGTGAATCATCGACAAAATGAGAAACCCTTAAGCATCCCCTAGCCACACGATAACCATGAATCAAACCTCTCCTCTCAGCCTCCTGAAAAAGTAAATAGAGTCCTGCTACAATAAGAAAAAGGTAGGGTGAAAGTTGATCCCCCTGTCTCAACCCACGCCCAGGAAATATAAGACCTACAAGATTTCCATTGACATTTATGCTATACCTAATCTCCATAAAACACATACCCATCCATTTTATCCATTATTCCGAAAAGCCCAACCACCTAAGCATATCCATTAAGTAATCCAGTTAACACGGTCATAGGCTTTACTAATGTCAGTCTTTAAAGCATAACAACTCGTTCCACTCCCAGAAACTCTTTATAATTTATGAATTGTCTCAAAAGCTATAAGAAAATTAATCGTTACATTAAATCAAAAATATATTAGTATTTTATACATAATTTATTTAGTTACGCTTATTAAGATTAAAATAAATTTATGTGGATTTTATTTAAAATCTTAATGATTTTTTGAAAAATCAATTAAAATTTAAATTATAGGTTAAAAAATTAAAATTAGTTTTTCTAATTTGTATAATTCTTGAATCCTTTTTTACTAGAATTCTAAGCATTAAACTATACAGTGGAGAACTAGGTTTAAAATTCATTTCTCACACCCAATTAAAGAAACCCCAAGCCTTTTTTGGGTATTTGTCTAGCTTCTTTAAAACATAAACAATTGTCTCATGGGTCAGTAATGGAGTTTTCTAACTCGCTTTCTAACTCAGTGGACCAATCATAGCTCAGCAACAGAACCTGGTTTTGATGAGAAGTACCCCATTTGATGGACATTTAAAAAAAAAAAAAAAAAATGAGACTTTTTAGAGAGAAAATATAGAGGGGAAAGAAGTGAATCACGTAAGTTAGAAATGGTCGGGTCATGGAAAGCCGAGTCGAGAGAAGTGAGTTGGAGAGTCTAAGAGATGCGAAGATTGTCCTTGCTCGATTCATGGATGCTTGTGAAGGTTAAAGTTTTGTTGCAAAAATCAGTTGGAAATGCAGATGCTAAAGAGATAGTGAAACAAATTCGATTTTTTCGATCTCACGGGTTATAAGTGTTGAAAAATTATATTCCAAGCCCAAATATAAAAAGTCAGGCTCAAGCCCAAAGACATGTTATCAGAATTCCAAGTCAAAGAAACTTCTGAATTTTTCAAAAAAAATATTCAATGTTAAATATTAAGTTAATTATTAAACTATGATTATTATTCAATTTAATTGTCCTAAACTCAAATATTATTATAATTACTAATAATATTAAGTACCAAAACAAGACTAAGCCAAACCAATAGAAACCAACAAAAACCAAATCAAACCACTTAAAAATCAAGAAAACCAAATTTTAACTAAATCAATCCATATCAGACCTAGAGAAATTTCTACTCAATCATAGAGGAGAGAAAAAGAGCAATCAAAAACCGCCTAACCTCCCTATCCTCTCTCCTCGATTTTCTTCATTTTCCCCTTCTCGATCTGATTTCCGGAAAAGATGTGACCAGAGAAGTTGAGTCTGGTCTTCTCTTTACCCATAAAATTATCAAACAACTTTGTCTTCTCCACCTACGGCCTTTGGTTCAGTGATTGGCACCCGTTTCTCCAACTGCCATGTAGATAGTCGCATCTTCAGTGATGCTTGATCGGCCAATTGTGGATGACAGAAAACATCAAAGGGTCGAGATATTCATTGCTCAATTGCTAGATTAATTGAAGATTTTATTAGATAATGACATGACTTGTAAAAAAATATGGGTGAATTGGAAACTTTATAGAATTTAAGATGATTCAATGTGAAATTACTGAATTCTAGAACTGTCATTTTTGGCCACCATGGACAGTGGTGACAACAGTTACCGGCAAAGTTTTTTGGTGACCGGAAAACCCCAGAAACTCAGGGTGCTTAGTTGAGCCTGGAGATTTTGAATGTGCAATTAGAATGGCAATTTGACTCTGATTAATGATGGGATTACTCATTGATGCAAATTTGGTAAATAGGCTTCTTTGCCGAAAAACTTTCAGAAACTTAGTTATTTTGATGCTTATCATACCTGGCTAGTCAGAGTTACAAGATAGTTAACGATAAGGAACTAGAAAGAATAGGCTAATTACATAAAATTAGCAAGTCAAAAAACAATTACTAAGTTGAGTTAGTTATGTATTTTATTATCAATTTGATGATTAGCCATGAATGTTAAATATATAAAATATAGTGATCTTTTGATTAAAGAGAACCATTTCATAATTATGCTTGACACTTGTGTTTTAATTATGATTTAGTTATATATTTAGAGAAGTGATTTGGAATTGGTAGTTGCTGGATTTTGTTAAGTTCACATGTGAATGGTGATTTAATTTTTTTAATTAATTAATGAATTCTATGTATATGTTTATGATGTTGGGTAAAGGTATCAATAAGTTGAGATTAGGATATTTAAATTATGGTGACGATGGGTTGCGAGAGTAATTGATGTTGACGCGGGATGGGAAAATAATGATTTGGATTGCTCGATGGATGGGTTTATAGACATATTATTTGATTGATGTGATTTTAACAATTAGTTAAATCTAGTTTATGAGAGGCTCTGCCAAAATTTCGATAAAGTAGTTCATAGAGTTAGAGATTTAACTTAGAGAACTTAAGTATTAATTCAATAAAGTAAAAGCTTTCTTATTTTTTCTTCTCAAATAGATGGTCTAACCTTGCCTTACAATCTGGAGATCGAAAGCTAGAGAAGATTAGTACCACCGCTTTGTAAATGTTGTGAGTAGTATTAGTTAACTTGCATTGCCCATTGCATATGCATGCATGTAAACACGGATAAATATTATGCATCCATACATAATACAGAAGTGTCATCCACGTATAACTGCACTATTTGAGGAATTGTTATTTATGTTGCATTACTTGTTGTTAATGGACTTTGACTGATTAATTGTCGTTATATATGTGTGTGTGCCTTGATTGCGTGGAATTGGAATGAAATTGGGCACCGTTGAATTTATGAGAGTAGTCTATGATACCGTTAGCCATGTATGGAGATATCTATGCCCCTGTGTGTATCTGATAGAATATGATATAGATTTTATAGAGAAACCACAAGGTGAACTTCTATTGGTACGGAAAATAAAAAAAAAAAAAAAAACAAGAGAGAGAGATATGTAAAATAAAGAGCGGGTTATCAAGTGAGGTAGATTCGATCAGACTATGTAGGGATTGCATCCCTGGTGCATGCACGTGATAGGTGTTATTTTTACAGTATTTTTAATATAGTTTTTATTTGGAATTTTAGTAATTTTAATCACTTTAACTAATTTTCACTTCGTTTTATTTATATTTTATTCAAAGCTTCCTTGAATCATAACCCACCTGATCTTACAGAAATTTGCAGGTTTTGGCACAGAAAAGAGCATTATAAAGCAAAACACTCATGCTCTGGCACGCCCAGCCCTAGCACATTAGCACGCCTATGCTAAACTTAAGGAAAATCAAGTAGAGACTCAGACTCTACCACGGCCAACTCGTGCTATCTGGCACGCCCGTGCCTGAAAGGACCTCAGGGCGTGCTTAAGCCATGCATTTTATCCTGGAAAGTCAGAGCTTAGCACGCCCTGGTCATGCTATGGAGCACGCCCGTGCCACAAATACTTCTTTGGACGTGTCGCAGAGCACGCCCGTGCTGAATGATCCATAGAACTTAGACTCTGGCACGCCCCAGCCGTGCAGAACAGCACACTCGTGCTACGAATTTAATGCTGTCTTGAATAAAAAATGCCAGCCAGTCTTTATAACTTACATGGGCCCACCTCAGATATTTTCCTAACGTACAAATCAAGATCTAATCATATTGAGGAAGATGGAAGAGTCCTAATTGAGAAGAAATCCAAGCCTAAATAGTTTGTGATCTCCAAAAAGATTTTGTACTTAATAAGGATTCTATTTCTTAAACAGAGTCGAATTTTCTTCCAGGAGGTCTATATAAAGAGAGGAGCCATTCAGTGTAAAAGGATCTCTTGTTCTATTATTTTCTACATAGCTCTCTCTCTCTCAAAGACTTCAAGCATTCAAGATTTGTGTCAAGATTCAAGGAAGCCATCCACGTATCCGTTGTCTAGTTTTTATTTCTAAACTCTTAACCATCCACGTTATCGTTGTCTAGTTATTTATTTCTTAAAACTCTTAATCTTGTTTTACTTCTTCATTCACTCATATTGATTATTGAAGTTTTAATTTCGAGTGAATTATTTGAGTTTTATTTAATTACTATTGTCGAAGCGTTAAATCCTCATACTAGGGATTTGAGTAGCGTTGAATTTCTTTTCCAATTATAATATTAGATGTTTTTCTTTGTTCAAAATATAATTTATTATTGCACTCTAATTGCTTTCGGAGGAAGAGTTGTTCTCCCCTGGATTTGATTCTTTCATTAATCACTATCGGGTGAGAAGGGTTTTTGAATATGAATAGGGTAATACATTACATTGAGAATAATATTTGATGCGGAAGCTATAATGGTTTGACTCATGAGGGTTTCATAAGTTAATGGACCTTAGGTTATGCATTTTCACAAAACAAACCACAAAACTTAATTTTAAGTTCATGGTTGGATTGCGCTATTGAAGTATAGGCAATTTAGACCGGGCGTAGATATAGCTAACAATACATCGGCGAGAGCTTGTTGGTGATTTTAGAGGTTGTTTCCCCTACTTGAACAATTAAAATGATAACAAACAATAAAATAAATTCGGATAGAGTTAAGTGAAATCAAAATCGCCTAGTAGTTTTTTTAAAATCCTTGTTCTTTTCATCTTAAATTTGTTTGCTTGATTTATTTTCTGTTTTCAATTAAAATTGATTAACAAACTAATAAAATAAATTCGATAGAGTTAAGTGAAATCAAAATCCCTAGTAGTTTTAAAATCCTTGATTTCTTTTCATCTTAATATTGTTGCTTGATTTATTTCTGTTTTCTTTTAAGAACTTATTTTTCTTACAATAAATCTCTCTTATTTCCGTTTAAATAATAATAGGTTAACACAATTTTGGTACTTGATATACAATCCCTAAGGAGACGATACTCTACTTACTTTATATCACTTGCTACGATTTCATATACTTGCGAAAAATCACTGTCAGGGCACGTGTGAGAACGCTTGTTGGGAGTTCTGGTGATGCCACTGATCAGTTTCTACTTGATGTGATTATGTAAATGTGTTAATATTTATGATTGCTATTATTTTGTCATTTGTGTGATCGACTACATGATCATATAATTTATCGAATGACTATATTGATTTTATACATGCATTTATGTGATTCTGAGTTTAGGCGCTCATCCTTGCCTTAATTTTTTTTTTTTCTCAAGCTATAGGTTTTCCAATAATTTGTTACCTTTGTCACCAGACATCTAGAAGAAACCCTGATAATTCCCCTGAAATTTTTAATTCTTAGATTGTTCCGCAATTACAGTAATCATGTATAATAAATTTAGAAATTATTGATGTATTACTTGTCAAAATTTCTATTATATAATATATTGATATAGGCTCAAAGAACTCTGATTGGATATGATAATACGGGCAATGTGAGCCCAAGACTTATGATATTTGAATGTTGATGATATTAGGCATGAGGCCGTTTTTATCGAACATGAAATTTGTTTAGTATGTATTTGACTTATTACGAGCTTTAAGGCTATTCAGATCCTAGTGTCAGTCCACCCAAAGTAACAAGTTTGACAAATGGATTCTTCAAGGGTTTAATGCTCCATCATATGGATGAAATGGGCAGGAGAGAGAGAGGGTGTGATCTTTTGTGGAAGGAGAGAGAGCACATGAGAGAGAGAAAAGGGAAAAGTAAGTTTTTATTATGCAAATTTTTAATCTATTTATCAACTGATAAAATAATGTCACGTCAGTATTTAACTTACTTTTAATTAAAAAATTGACTAATTGACTTTTTTATTACCCTAATAGTAATTCCTATATTTTTAAATGATAAATTAAAGCATATAGACAATTAAGCAATACCCTCTATAATTTGAGAACCACTAGTGAAAATAAGCCTTTAAGCAAAAATTCGCATTTAACATGGGTCCTTTACATGAATAGCTAGAAGCCTCCAATGCAATGTCTTTCGTCAACGTTTTTCCTTTTGTTTCCCCTTTTTTTTTTTTTTTGGGTTAAAACTTAAAAGTCGATAGCCATCGTCAACCACCAAAGAACAAATTGACCGGGACGGCAATCATTCAAGGATTAGTTTGATAAGGGCCTTCTGCCCTTCTCTCCATCTATCTTAAAAATTAAACAGAAAGAAATAAAAGAAAAGGAGATGGTTCCTTCTTTATAGACTGTTGTGGAAATTAAATTAGCAAAGAGTAATTAAAATCTCAAATTGAAAAAAACAATTGAGGAAAAAGAATTGAAAAGAGAAGACGACAAACCACCTATATAGTATAGTAAAACTAAGAATGTTGAAGTGAGCAGCTTTTTCTTGCATTCATGACCTTTCCTGTTCCTTTGCTAGATAAGAATTCAACAACTAACTCCCTGCACCGAACCTTGAAGAATCTCTTCTTGCTAGGCCATGCTCCTACTTGGTATGTACTTCTCACTGGCATTTCCACATTGAAATTCACAATCTTTTTGCTCCAATCATCACTTAGATCCTTGAACACATCTCCAACCGGCCGAACCGACTCCATGTCCAACACAACCTTCATCTTCCTCTGACTCATCTTCGGAACAAAAATCATAATTTCTTCCAAATCTTTCTCTGAGACAATGGCTTTTCCGTAAAGAACAGCAACGTTGACCTGGTCAATGGCAAGGTTTGCCTTGTCGTTTGTGTTATTCACATCAAATTCCATCTCATAATATGCAGCAAATCGTGAATCAGACAGCGTGATGTTGGATATGGACAAGGAGTGGAGCCCAAAACTGGGATCCTGCGGATCAATGACAAGCCATGCGATGGCGCAGACAAAGCTTAATATGAGAAATAACATAATCAGTACAAGCATCAAACGGGGAACACAATCATCTAAACTGCGTAATCGATAGTTAGACCTAGGTCCATCAGCTTCAGAATTATTTATTTGCAGAGTTTGGGGTTGAGGCTGTGGTCCAAAAGTATAAGAACTGGAATTTGGAAGGTTATTAAGATGATCCATGAGAAGTAACTGAAACCTGTCAGTTTGGCTTGCTTCTCGTCTTTCAAGCATTTGTCTAATATAATTGAGACGGCAGCCCCTTAAGTACACCTATTCGTTAGACAAGGAAATTTCCCAGCTGCAACAATTCCAATTCCAAAGCATTCGTCCATGGGAAGCTTCCCAACGAAATGCAGCCACGTCAGTCAGAGCAAATTCTATTCAAAATTGTCAATCAAAGAAAAGAGAATGAAAGGAAACATAAGAAGACAGAAGCTTCAAGTAAAACTAAACACGCGCGTTGACATGCACACTTCAAATTGAAAAAATCGGAATAAACTGGCCTAACCGCGTCTATTCATGTTTTGACTCTAGCCTTGACACTGACACAGCAGGTAGTTTCAAGTTCCCGGTTTATTTCTTCTTTTCTTTTTTCTTTTTTTTTAATTCTTTGGAATTTGTATAACTTCATCATTACATTGGAAATCTGCTCTATTTGTTTGCAGGTCATCGGAATTTTATTTCTACCTTACTACAAGCTTTAATTATCACCATTCACCAGTGCCATTGTACTCCAAATGGGTCCACAAGCCTTGCGTTCATTTTCCAAATACCAAAAATGTAAAAACATAAGGCCAAAAGGGCAGGAATCTCGGAAAACATAGCTTGACGACGCCTAAAGTGCTCATGTTATCATTATGAACATATAAAACAAACCATGAAAGCCTAAAAAAAAATGCATACCCAGTTGATCATATCTCATAATATGTAAACTATATGCAATTGGAAGGAGCTAGGCAACAGCGCATGAAAATGTCGCCCAAAAGCAAAAGTTTACATTTTCTAAGTGTGATCATATCTCATAATAGTAAGATAAAGCAGCCACAAAGCTTTACAACATGAGGTACATTAGCTAATACAAACAAACCCAGTCGAGTTTGATGTCACTACACCATTCCTTTGAACCCTACCATTTCCTTTTGCGAAATGACAAACCTCCACCAAATTGAAAAACAGCAAAAAATAAACAGATACAATCCTCCTAAACAATAATCAACAACACCTTTATTGTGAAATATGATTTAAGTACAAAACTGAAGTCCTTAACCACAACCAGGCAGAGGGAAATTGATTAGAGTGACAAAAAGTCATAAGCATTCAAATGCAGAAGCATCAAATTAAGCCCCTTCAGAACAAGCTACGTGTCATGTTCTTTGTCATTGTAACCTCTAACTGTTAATTAATTATTCAAGAAAACAAGATGAATCCTATAGTATATAAAACTTCTCATTTCTCTTGTAATCAAAATTTTTATGTTTTACTATCCTCAGCAAAGCATATTTGTACTTACACAGTTAAAATTGTTTCATTTAGCTCTCTAACAATGTGAATGAAATACTTTTTTTTTTACCTTCTATGTCAAACCTTCATAAATATATAGTTTTTACATTATAAATGTAATATTTCAAAGAGATATATATATCTAATGACGCAACTAAAAAGTGTTGAAAATATAAAAAAAATTAAATCAATTTCTCTTGTTACAGTATAACGATTCATTTGTTACATTCATAGTGTATCGATAGTGTCCTTGAAAAGTTAAAATCAGACCATCATATGTAAATATTTTCAACACTACACCATTTAAGTAATTCTTTTTCTTTTTTCATAACATTTTTTGTAAATTTGCCCAAAAGTCGTAAGCATAAGCAATGAAACGCAAAGCATCAATTAAGCTACCTTCAGAACAAGCTGTGTCATGTTCTTCGTCCTTGTAACTTCTAGCTGTTAATTATTCAAGAAGATGACAAGAATTCTATAGTAGTTATCTATTTGTTGTCACAGCTAATCCATGCAGTTATGCTGTCATTAGGAGTTAATCGCTTATTATTTCATGAGCGAAAGAATAATAATGCCTTAATATTTAATAATGGTTGCACCCAACCACACGAATTCAACAATTTGAACAGCATATCAATACATTTGGCTATGAAAATAATTCCGTATGGTCACTATTTACAAAAAAAAAAAAAAAAAAAAAAAAAAAAAAGTGCACGAGAAAAAAAAAAAAAAAAAAAAAAAAAAAGTGCACGAGAAAAAATTACAAAATGGGGCCAGAAAAAAAAATTAAAAGAAAACAACAAGAAGGCCTGTTTTTTTTCATGTTAAGAATCCAATGGCACCTGAATGTGGAAAAATAAATTAAAAAAAAAAAAAAGCTAAAATTGCTAGAGAGAGATTCATGCACATATATCAAGAGCTTGCTTACCATGGATATCGTAATTCATGAACTCCGTCCACTGTCCTCAATCATCATTCCTTTGAGACTCTTTGCTAACCAGATAGCAGTCTCCCTTGGGGAGACTTTATCTTTCCCAAAAGGTTTCAAAACCACTGCAAGCTCTTCCAATCTGTTTTGCTCCAGTAACTCAGCAGACAATTCTAGAAGCCCTTCAAGTGCCTCTGCCCTCTGCCTAAAAGACTTAACATCTAAAGTTTCCTTTGCAGGTGCTCCCTCTTCTGTAATGAGGGAGTTGGGTTTTGTTGGCTCAGAAATATCTGATTTCGGAGCTGGACGAATTGCACTTGTCAAATCCATTTCTTTTGGACCAGAATGATCCGAGACATTTGATTTCACATTCATAGCTTCAGGATAACTTGATGATTTAAGAGTCAAAGGTGCAGTCACATTTCTTACCTCCAATTCATCTCTTACAACATTCAAGAGCTTCCCAAATTCCACATTTTGAACCCCCATCTCCACAGTTTCCATTACTGGTTGCTCACTCCCAACACGGAAACTACTGTGCCGTATAACATGTATGACATCGTCAAAAACTGGAGGGAAATGAGTAGAAGTTGGCTTCTCAATTGCTGGGTTTTGAAAGTGCGTTCCTTTCTCTGGATGACAATCCTTTTGGCTGGTTGATATCTCTGAAGCAGCGGAATTGTTTTCTGGAACTGATGATAGCAGTTCTCTAACAGTGAATTTGTCATCACCACTACATGAAGATGTAAGATTTGAATGAACAACACTATCAGGCCTCGTTACAAGTGCATCATCTTTACAAATAGGTACTTCTTCAGAAATTGGGACTGATAGATCTGAAGCTGCACTTGAACTCACTTTTCTATCATCAATAGTAGTATTATTCTGAGGATATGGGACCACCTCAGAGGTTTCGGCTGAGCAAACTACAGATGTATGACCAGATCCATAATTTACCTCCAACAAATTTTCAGATGACTTGGAATGGGCAAAGGATGGAACCGAGCAGCTGGGTGGCTGTAATTCTATGTTGTTACTGATGGTAACTATCTCATTATTAGGAAGTGTCTGTTCTGTCATGTCAACAGATGGAGTTGTTGAATTATCACAAAGTTCAAATGCATGAACTGACACTGAAGATGAAACAGAGTTATTACTATCTGCTCGCATTCCTGTGGAAGCTCCTACTACAGCTTTCTGAGACTCTTCTCTGACCTCATTTGAGAAGCGTATGACCTGGTCATCAGGCAATTGATAATGTGTATTTTCAGGCTCTTGGGTTGTTCCAGTTGGACTCAACTTTACAGTGTTGCTGATGGCATTTGGAATATCAGTTCCCACTTGCCTTGTCCGTCCTGTAAATGAACATCGCCTAACCATATTGGTAGGAGGAGTTCTTTGTCTTGACTTTACAGCAATTCCATCATCAACATGCTTTAATGGACCAGATGGTGGAACACCATCATGTCTTGGTTTAGTCTTTGTTGTATTGTCAATTATCAGTAACTGCAAAGTTATACTTGCAATATAAGTGAAGGTGTATTTGTATAAAACTAAGAGAAAACAGTTATGGTTTCTGATTATACCTGGTGCTTCAAAGGAGGTGATCCCTGAATTCGTTTCATGGAATCAAAAGCTACCTTCGCTGGAGCAAGAGCAGGAGTATCTGCATTAGACTTCAAACCAGGAGTAAGGGCATTGGGTTTGAGAACTTTTGGAGATGCTTCAATGTTACTTCTTTGAGAACCTCCAGCCTTTATTCGGTTCCCTCTCATTGGGGAACCATTTTCTCTAGCTTTCCCTTCTTTTAAGGCCATCATAATGGTTTTAATTGTCTTTGGTTGCTTTGATTCAACAGTGGATCCAAGTTCATCAGGATAAGGTTTCACCACCCTTTGTTGATCTATTTTAAAAATAGCAGGGCCATTTTCTTCACCTGGCACGCGTCGTTCATTGCCATCTTCATCATCCACTGAAGTTAAATCTGTATCAGTGGCTTTATGCTCACAATTTGAGACCATTGCTGGAACATTTCTATCACTTGAAAGCAAACTATCTTTGTCACTACTAGAGCTATTACTGTTCTGGCTTTCATCCATACTTCTCCGAGAATCACGGGTGGTAGAAATGGACTTCTCAGGGGAAAAGGTTGCTGGGGGAGTGAAGGATGGGCGATATTGATCAACAAAAGGTTGCAAGTAAGGATGCTTCAAAATCTCAGATGCCTAATCAAAGAAATCAAGATTGTTAATACAAATTCCTTCCTGCAAGGATTCATAATATTGAGATTGACATAGGTAAGATGTTTACACTAGGCCGATGCTCTGGGTTCTTTCTCAGCATTCCTTTTATCAATGTTTTCCTGCACATAAAAAAATTTACTATCATTGATTTTCAGCAACCAAAAAGTTGATCATTATCAGGAAGCCCCACAATAGCAATAAAGAACCTAATTAATCTTGTAGCTATTCTATTTCCTTGAGATACCACAGGTAGGTTAACAGACTCAAATGATTTCCACTTTATCATGTAAGCATCATTTGGATTTCCCTACCCAGATTAGGTTGATTTGATTGGTTAACAAGCCACAAGCGAAAGTAGCCAAAGAAATGCAAAAGTAAGTAACTTAAGCCATTTTTCCAATATAAATTGGTTGATGGGGCAACTAATAGGAAAATACTACTCATTTTCCGAAGCAGTCCAGTCACGGATCCACGTTTATATCTAACAACTGAAAATGCAAAAAATAAGGAAATGTAACTGTTGTTCGAGGAGACACCAAGGCAATCAAATATAATCTGACTGAATATATTATGCCAATAATTAAAAATAGAAATCAGTATCAAGTCCCATAGTTGCAGCAACAAACTCCGCCTACATGAGCACAGTGAAGGATAGCCGGTCCCAGCCTGGGCAAAGGAAGAGGGTTTCGGTTGGCTCCTCAAACCTCAATATGAATCCTTTGAATATTGAGCATACAATTGGGACTTTCCCACCTAAGCACACGTTCCATGGACACCCAAGAATAGTATTATCACATCATTGTGTAGGTGTAAGGGAGGTGTGGGAAAGAAGTAAGTCCCAACACATCAGCATCCGGATGCAGTGTTAGATAGGAAAGGGTTCACACATCTTCGTGGACAGACACCAGTAAAGAAGCTAGTCCAAGAGACTCAGTTTCATTGTTTCGAAATATCTACTGTTTCTATATATTGACAGAAGATGTAGCTACAAATAGAGGAGAATGGAAATGAAGGATTCATATAGCCGACCCCAACTAGTTTGGTATTAAGGTTTTGTTGTTGTTATTAAATAGTTTCAGCAACCAATGCCACAGAAGCTTTTG
The DNA here is from genome assembly GCF_014843425.1 of Jatropha curcas. The sequence continues at coordinate 2,016,449 of NW_023590566.1, forward strand.
AATCAAGCATACACTATATGACATATAAATTATAGTTTCGTTGTCAATAAAAGGGCGATAACAAGCAATTTCCCAGTGACCTCCTAGATAAAAGATCAAGAAAAATAATATAATCCACAGTGTTATGTATTATAAAAAATATGAGACAATAGTGAATGCAGACTTACAAGGCTGGAGAATAACAGGACGGCAAAGGGCCTATGGAGGAACGATTTATCTTGCTAATCAAACCTGCCATGTCCTGCAAGATACCTGGCAGCAATTAGTAACTGAAGGAAAGTTGCAACTCATGTGATTAGACATAAATAAAGTTAATCAGGTACAGAAACCCTTTATTAGAAGCTTGACATTAAGTTCTTCATCATGAATACTTCCAAAGTGAAATCTAAAAAATCTGAATGCAATGTAAAGGTCTAGTTTGTAATCTAAAGCAATTTCTAAATGTAATATTTATGCATTGACTGCAGTATACACATGCATTGTTACAATATTTATTACATATATAAACGTACAGATGTGGGGAAACATATGAACTTGTATTTACAAACTAATAAATCTTTTTAATAGTTAAATTTGTTTACAATACTATAATTAAATTTATTTCCTAATTCTAGCTATGTTCATAACATAAAAAAAAAAAAAAAAAAAAAAAAAATCTAAGCTATGTTATAAACATTTAAAAAAAAAAAAAAAAAAAAAAAAATGCTTCCTATATTTTTTTTATTTTTTCCATTTAATTTCCATTGACTTTCTTCATTAATGTCAACTACTTCTTAGTTAAATATTAAAAAAAAAAAAAAAAAAAAAAAAAAAATGCTTCCTATATTTTTTTTTATTTTTTCCATTTAATTTCATTGACTTCTTCATTAATGTCAACTACTTCTTATTAATATATTCTTAATTCTTCTTATTTAATCTTATCGAATGCCTACAAGTACAGTACTTTACATATTTTCAATATTATATATGTACAGTACTTTACATATTTTCAATATTATATATGTACAGAAGCCAAGTCTGTTCAGTGAAAATATTAAGTGTATACAACTTTTTTCTTATACTATATGTTCCTTATATTACACATAAAAGTTAATTTTATTTATTATTTATGCACACAAATATATGTATAAAGCAAGTGTTTTATGTTTACTTGGTGTCAATTAACTTCACAAGTTTTTTTTATTTTTATTGAAATTATGCTACCAAAACTTTTTCATATTTAGATTACTTGTGCCAAAATAAATTTTTTTAGTATTTTAAAAGTTTTCATTTCAATAATAGTAAAGTTATATTTTAATTTTACAAAAAAAAAAAAAGAAAAAAATTATATCTTTAGTAATTCAATCCAAATATAACACACACACGTGCTAAAAAACTAGTATGATATAAAGAAGTCCATGATTGAGAATTAACATGTTATCATGATAAACTAGTCCTTGAAATGAAAGGCAGGCAAATTTCATTAATAGACTATCATGATGATCGAGAATATTTTAAAATTTCAAGCAAATATCAAATTTCACGACCACTTAAACATACTAATGTTATGCGGTGCAGTCTGTTGCATTGCATGTAAATATAGAATAAAACAAAAGGTACGCTAACGATAAAAAGTCAAAAGAAATCAATGTCTCCAGTTCTTAATACCACCATTAAGAGTTGGTGGCTGTTCTACACACCCAGAGATATACTGTGACATCATTGGGGAAAGAAGCAGAACTTAGACTCATTTCACAAAATTCAAAAGATATTATATCAGGAAGTTTTAGCATAGGAAATCTTACAAAAGCTTTGAAAGCAGGGCGATGAGCAGCCATCTCATACATACAGCATCCTGATCAACAATGAACCATTTTAGCCCAAAACAAAAACGAGGTAGAAACAATCTCTACATAGATAATCTAGAGGGAACATACCCAAAGACCAAATGTCGGATTTGAAACCATAAGGAATATCTGCAAGGAGTTCAGGACACATATAATTGGGAGTTCCAACAACCTGCAAATACAAGTGAAAAACAACTACTAGTTTCATACTGGTGAGAGTGAGAACATAAATTATGATCTCTTAGTTTATAGAATTATTATACCACTCATTGATTCTCTTATTTTCAAGGCTTAATAACTTCATAAAGAATGAACTGCATGTCCTGAGATAAATTTTATAACTTGCAAGTAAGTGGTTCAGAAATGCGGTTTGACTCTGACCACAAATAATAACATGAATGAAACATTTGATATGACCTTTCTTTCTTTAGCTAGAGTCATATCATTATAAATGAAATAAGCCTCCAAAGACTACAATATGCCATGATTTCATTGCAATATAAGTGATTTTACTTGAATAGATATAGTAAATCTTAAAAGAACTTGTCTTTGATTACAGGGACATCAAGTGCAAACCTTCCCAAAGAAAAAAAAAAAAAATTATCACGCATATATATACTTAATAATATTATTACGTTTCTTATAATCTATGTAGTCTTAATTGTAAGGATTTCATCTTTATGCAATGAGTCTTGGATGCAAAAATAGACAGTTCCACATGCTCCTACTTCCTATAGTTCCAACAACTTATTACCAAACCCAAAAAGAAAAAAAAAGGGGAGGAAAAAACAGATCTCAAAGGAGAAAATAGGAAACTCAGCACAACCACTTCCTTTTCTCTATGCAATAGGCAAATGACAATAACAAAAATCCAGAACAAAAGTCAACCCAAAAAGAAAGGAACATACTGAGGAAGCCAAGTCATCCGCTTTCAGGGTTTTAGCAAGTCCAAAATCCCCTAAATATGACAAAGAAAAATATACAAATAAATACAGCAATGGGAGTACATTGAAATCATAACTAACTTTAAATAATAAAAGGAACTCACCAAGGCGAACATCCTGATCTTTGGTGAGAAAGATGTTCGAACACTGCAAAAGAGCACTTAAATTATTCAGTCATAATATTCAAATCTAACAGATGAAATTCAAATGAGTAGCTCAGATACTTAATCACATACCTTTAAGTCCCGGTGCAGAACAAAATTCGCATGCAGATATTCAACAGCTAAGAGTAGTTGTGTAAACCACTTGCATAGTTTCTGAACAAATTTTTAACAATGTCAACCAAGATAAGTCAATATTTGAGCATAAAAAGGAGGAGAAAATAGAAAGAGAAAGCAATTCAGATTACCTCTTCAGGAAAATATACACCATTTGATTTTTTCATTAATTCAGCCCTGTCAGCAATATCGTAAAGAACAATGTGAATTAATTCTGCAAGTCACCCAAATCTACAGATCAAATTTCTAAAAGTTGTTGGAAACTCACATGTCTCCACCTTCACAGTATCCAGTGACAATGCAAACATAGCAACCCTAAATTTACAAGATAAGAATCCTGTCATTCAGTTTCTACAAAATCAAAATACACAAAAGCAGCAGCCAAAATCCAATTGGTAAAACTTTGCTTTCCAACAATATTTTCATACAGTACCTTCTCAACCCATGCTTCTTTGAATTCCACAATATAAGGGTGCTGAATTCGTGCAATGAGAGCCATCTACATTACACCAATATGCAACATATCCATTAAATACAGCAGCATTAAGACGAAGGCTAAATAATTGGAAAAGGAATATAGCGGAGTAAATACGAAAGCAGCCAAGAGACTTACTTCTTGATGAGCAGATCTCCTGCATCGCTCAGTTTGTCGTGCTAGGCGGATCTTCTTCAAAACATACCTAACAATTGAAAAACAAAATGTTGTAAAAACAATTTGTACGAGAACTTGATTTACTTGTTTGTATATAATAACAGAGAGAGAGGTACTTCTTCTTCTCGGATTTGTGGTGGACGAGAATGGCAGCGCCAAAGGCACCGCGGCCGATCTGCTCCATGATCTCATATTGATCCATACGGGACTCCATTAATCTCTCTTTCTTCAATCAATTAATAGAAATCTCAATGCTTTCAACAAGTAATCCTGAAACGATCACTGTCTAAACAATTGAAATCCAAAAACTATTTCTCACATTGCAACATTTTGATTCTCCACCGACTCCTCATAGATCCACCAACTGAAAGACTACAACAGGCTCATTTCACCAGCAATGGCGTCAAGTTGAGATGCATTTTCTCGAAATCGAACCATTTGATTCCTTCCTTGTACAGTCAATAAAGCGAGAGAGAAATCCGTGATTCACTTCTTTTGGAGGAAGTTGTTTGCGTTTCAATGTAGTTTCTAGCTTTTTGTCCCTCTTTCTCACTCTCTAAGTCTGTAATTAAAGAAAAGAAAAGACGACCTTTTCATCACTCCATATTTATGTATAGTTGGTATTTTAGTAACTAGAGAATACGGTTACTTTCTTTACTGGTTAATCCAGGCGTCAAAGATTCAATGCAAAGAGTAAAGTCAAGTGGTGATCCCTCTCTCTCTCTCTCTCTCACACACACACCTGGAGTACAAGCCAGAGGACATATGGGGATGCTTGATTCTACGCCGACACCAACAGCTGGCCTCTATACAAGCCTCCTGGTACCTTTTTTTTATGTCAAGACAACAAACACACATGAGCCTGAGCAAGGCACGAGACAAGCGCAAAAAAACAATCTTGTTAATGCATGTTAATCCCACAAACGCTCACTTTAGAACCGAATAACCAAATTAGAATCAGATTGAAAGATTAAAAAAAAAAGGAATATCGGTTATTTCGAATTCGATCAAATTCAACTTTCAACTTGATAAAACTAAAAATCAAATCACTTTTTTTTTGTTTTCTAAAGTGAACTTAAACCAAATTGTATGTTTGTTTCAAATCAATTCAATTTAATTTTTTTTTATTTTTATAGAATTTGAACTTATTCTCTAAATTGAATCAAAAACTAAACTAAGATCATTTAAATCATAAGTCAAATAAAATTAGTTGACTTGAATAACAAATAAGAAAAACTAAACTAAATCAACTCAATTCAATTTTTTGGATCATAATTGCAACACATAGATAGGGGTGTGAAAAACTAGGGATTGCAACAAGTCGAGTACCTGCTTAAATGCACTATTCGAACTCGATCCCGATTCTAAATTAAGTATCCAAATCCATTTAGAAATTCATCTTTAATAACTAAAAAAATATGTCTCAAACCCAATTATAATTATCCATTTAAATACCCGAACTCGTTTAAGTATTCGTTTAGCATTAAAAATATTTTTTATTTTCATTTTTCAAAAATAACAAGTAAAAATTATAAAATTGTTATTTTGACTTAATAAAAAATGTAATATAAATATTAAATATAATTATAGCATTAATTATAATTAAAATTGTACATATTTCTTTAAAAAAATAATTATTTTAATTTTTTTTTGAATATTTATTAAATGTGAAACAGGTAGTAGGTAGCCAAGTTCTTAAAATCGAACAAAATATGGGCAATAAAAGTATTACCTGAACCCTTTACAAACTTGCTTATTCACTATCCGAACCCACTAAAATCGGATTAGATCGGATAACCGCCGGGTCGTGTAGTGCCATCGCTATGCAAAACTACTGATCGAATCAAATCGATTAATTTCGATTCAGTCAACTTGCTTAAAGAAAGTTCATCAGTTTGTCATGTGGATTGAAATCTCTGTTGGTTCATGTCAATTTTATGGAATTTAATTCATTAGACTTAAAATTGAATCGATTTGTTAAAAAATAATGAATCAACTAAACCGAGTTGGTTTAGTTTGAGCTGATTCAATTCAGGTAGGTTCAATTTGGCCTTATTTCTAAAAAATTAGTTTATATTTTCCCTTCTTGGTTCAGTTTGGTTTGAACCAAACCCACCATTTGCTTACCCTACATCTGAGTTTCTTGTAGTTGATAACTTGACTAAATGTATAAATATAATCCAGTACTTCACAAAAAACATCCCTGTGGTGTGCAAGTTCCTTTGGTTTGACTTATTGAACATTTCACCTTATAAAATTAGACATATTAAAAAATTCATTTACAAAGTTTTTTTAATGGACATTTCAATTTGTAAAATTTGATCAATTAAACTTATTGAATAGTTGAAACATGTGAAAATTATTATTTCTAAAATTATGATAACAAAACCAAGTCAATATTTTTGGATATAAAAATTAAAAATACTAAAAAATTATTGTTAATAGTATGGAGACGTGCATGATGTTATCTAAGGCTTTTACTTGAGTAGAGAATCCACTAATTCTCTATTGATACATAAGTCCATTTTTATGACATGTGTTACACACCTGTATAACAGGTTACAATGACTTTTTTTTGTGTTTTGTTTCTTTTTTAAATTTATAAAGATATATTAACTAGAAAACATAGTTTTCAATTTACATAAATTAAGGTTTATGAAATTCATAGTGTATAGACTTCTTAGATAATTTAAATTCTTAGTCAATTAATGCTAAAATTATAAATTTTTTTATATATACATAAAGTAATATTTTATTTATGAAAATTATAAAAAGAATTAGCATACGAATAAGGTTTCAAGTTAAATTTTAAAATCTTGTTCGTAATTAGACATTTTAAATTAAATAAAAATTAAAATGAATATTTCATGAATAAATGTATAATATGGATTTTTTAAGAAAAATATAGATGAATTTAAAATAAAAAAATAAAATTAACTAAACTATAACAAAATATTATTTATATTCCTTTATTTTATAGTTACACATTGTAAATTAATAAAGATTAACAAAATTTTGACTGTAATAATTGTAAAAAATCAATTTAGCAAAAAAAAAAAAAAAAAAAAAATTATTTAGATTCTGTTATTTTATAAGTTACACATTGTAAATTAATAAAGATTAACAAAATTTTGACTTGTAATAATTGATACAATAAATCAAATCAATTTAGCAAAACAAAAACAAAAAAAAAAAAGTCCGTCAGAAAATTCTTAATAGAGTAATAGACATTTCTGTTTTTTTAAACTTGATTAACTGCTATAATATATTTTAAAAAAAAAAAAAAAAAAAAAAAAGATCGTCATAAAATTCTTAATAGTAATGAAATTTGTTTTTTACTTGATTAACTGCTATATATTTTTAACTCAAATAGACGTGACATTACTAGGCATATTAAAATATGTGACATAAAATTTGATTATATTAGATGGGTCAATAAATTTAATATTAGATAATTTTTTTTATTTTTCTATAATTATGATGGAAACAGTATTTTATATTCAAATTAAAAGAATTACATTAAATAGCTTATTTGTAACTTACTTTATAGGATACAAGTCACTTAGTAAATTTTCAATCTAATGATTCACATTTAAGTGTTTTAAATCTGACGGTGAAAAGAAAATTCTGTATCAATATAGAAATTTTGAATTGTGTATCATAATCTTACCCGTTATCTAAATTTAGAATTTTAAGAGTACAATAGGTCCCTCAAAATTGAGGGAGCCACAAATTTTTTTTTTTTTTTTAAATATAGAGGTATATTTATGCATTTAGCCCTTAAGAACTTATTTTTCAAACTTTTTTATTTTGAACTTAGAGGAGATTTTTGGTGCTTAATAAGTTAATTACTCCCTCATCCTATATAAATAGGTCTAGTTTAATTTTAATATAAATTAAGAAAATAAAATTAATATATTTAAATTATAAATTTTGTTTAGTTCTTTATAATATACTTCTTAATATCTTAATCAAGAAATATGAAAGTCATATATTTAATTATTTGTTTATTTCTATATTTAATTGATTCATAGTAACAGTAGTATCCCCACCCCTGGATAAAAAAAAAAAAGAAGCTTAATTTGGCTTTTCCATAAATTAAAAATATATATATAATTAATATGGTTATAAGATAATTTTTGTTTAAATTTTCCTAATAGATATTAATAATTCTTTCCCGAATTGATTAGTAATATGAAAGTCTTATGTTTTAATTAGTTATCTATTTTTAACATTTGACTAACAGTAATAATGATATATCTATATATATTTTAGTATTTGTTAACCTGCGTTGCACATTATTTATATTCATTGATACTCGCTGTAATTACTCGTTACATTTACTATTTTAAAACATATAAATAAATGCATTAAAATATAACGTTTAATTGTATAATGAATTTCTAAATAAGAATTAATAGATAAAAATTAATTTCATCTAAAATAACACATAAAATTTATTTAAGCGATTAAGAGTAAAATAATTAATTAAAATCTCTAAAAATAAAAGAGAATGATAAAGCAAAAAGTTTTTATTAATCGAACTCTATTAACAAATATAGTAAATCAATATATATAATAGTCAAGAAAGGGAGAAAAATGAATTCAATTACAATAATTAATAAATATTATATGCTTACATGCGTTTTACATAATCCTCATTGTTGCCTAAGAACATAGTATATGCTTTGACGTGAGAGCTTATGCATTCCATCCTTGTATTAGAAGAAATCCTTTTTTTTCTCTTTAGGCTGAAAAGAGTTTACAAAAATTAGTCTAAATTCATTAAACAAATTATTTATATTAATTTAAAGAAATAGACTCGTTGTAGAAGTAGCAATCAAGGTTTTTAATTTTTTTCTAGGGTTTATTTCTGTGAATACTCAAATTTTGAGGCTCAAAAAGCCTATTTTCCCGGACTGCAAACAGTCCGGCCGGACCGGAGGCCGTTCGGAAAAGTTCTCTAGGGTTTTTATTTCTGTGAATCAAGTTTTGAGGCTCCAAAAAGCTATTTTCCCCGGACTGCAAAATCCCAGTCCGGACCGGACCGGAGGCCGTTCCGGGAAGAGTTCACCAAAAGTATGCAATATCCAATATGGTACTTGAAACGTCCGGAAAATTGCGAGGATCACAGAACTGGTCCCGGAATATTTTTTGGAGGTACAGAACTCCCGAAAAAGCCATTGGAACGACAGATTAGCAAGCCTGCCGGCCACGGCGGCGGCGGCCACCCTCCAGCCCGAATTTTCCCTATAAAAACAGCCCCAGTTCACCTTTTTTACGCACTCAGTCTATGTTGACGAACGCTCTCTTCTCCCCTATGCTCCTTGCGGTTCTTTTACTGCTTTTTCTGCATTTAGTGTAGGTTTTTATTCTGCTGTTGTGATACTTGGTCATGTGATATTTGGCCACTTAAATTAAATTAATTCTAATTAATATTCCCCAAACGAGGAGCTAGGAGTGCTTTAATCCGGAGTTTTCAAGCTGAAGCTAAGAAGCGGCCGCCGATTAACTCAAGGTAAATAAACGAAAACTCTGCTTCATTTAAACTTTAGGCATTTCATTGCATATTCTTCATTCTACTCTAATTTCTGAATTAAACTTGTTGCATCAATGCATTCACGTCATCAATTTGGCAAATAAAACTGTCTTAATTAAAATATGATTAAGTTTAAATGCCTGGTTAATTTAATAATTGTGGTATTAAGTCTAAATCCGCAATTATTGGCCTGCTAAGTATCTGGTCCAATTAATGACTTTATGATATAATCCCCTTTATTTCGAAACAGTCCGGCTTCTTAAGGTCCAATTAATCAATAATTGTGGCTAAATAACCTTAATTAAACACGTTTTTTTGGCAATAAATTGCCTATATTGCATTCAATGATCACTTTTGCGCAACAAATTGCCTATAATGAGATTACCATTTGAGCGACAAATCGCTTAAATCGAAGCTTTGGCAAAATGCCTTGAATTAAAAAGCCTCTAATTAATCAATCTTTTGGCTAAAAGCCTTAAAACCAACCAATTTTGGCGACAATCGCCCAATCAAACACTTTTGGCAAACTAATTGACTAAATCAACTCTTTTGGCTAAAAGCCTTCAAATCAATCAAGTTTGGCGACGAGCGCCTAAATCATATCAATTTCTTTGGCTAAAAGCCTTAATCCATTTTTGGCAACAATAAGCCCAATCAAACACTTCCTTTTGGCAACAAATGCCTAACAAATCAAATCAGTTTTCAGGCGAAATGCCTAAACAAACTGCACAAAGCATACACACACTCATGCATAAAGCATACTCATTCAAAGCCCTCTAAAAGAGGCCTATTGAACTACGTTGACTTTGATCTTCCATTCAAACGGAAATACGTAGGCACGTTAGGGATTTAACCCCGAGCGGCAAGTCAAAATCACATTTCATTGGTCTAAATCACATTAATCACCCTGCAAAGCACATAACATCATTGGTTAGGTTCATCAGCATCGACATAGTCTCGGATCCACCTTCGGGTTCGAAGATTGTGCCTTAAACATGGGATAATTAATCTAGTTTAATTAGGTTAATTAAAATTGGCAGTCACACTTAGGGGGTTTTTTCTAGTTACCCTAAAATAATTAAACAAGTGTGGCGACTCACACATTCACGTGCATTTTCGCCCTTAGTTCATTGCATTATATAGCCTAGTATTCGAGGGAGGGGTTCACAGTTGGAGAACCGCTGGGGAATTATGTAATCAATTTCGCATAAAGTGGGACTACGGATTTGTGTAAACTAAACCTGCCCTTCTTCAGGGTATTATTTTACTATGCTTTGTTTTGCAGGTACCCCAACCAAAGAATTAAGTATTCTTTCTTAAAGAACGCTTTTAAAATGAGGAGGAATTGGGACAACTAATTGAACTTTACTTAAATTTCATTTTAATTTGTTATATTTATTTTGCACCATTGAGAATCCTTTTTTCTCCATGCTAAAAAATGAAATTCCAAATGAATTTCTTTCTCTTCTGTTCAAAACTTCTTTGAGTCTGGTAGCTGTGCGCGATCGGCAAGGTCTTCTTGATTAATGTCCGATGGAACAACCCCAAAAAGCTGTCTCCCTGAGTTACCGCAAATCATCCTAATCCCTTGGGGGTGGCCCATGAGTACTTGCGTTACTGTTGGACCCACGCGAAACCCCTCTTTTGTTCCACACATGTGGTTAGGTATATTCCTTACTTTCCAAGTTCAAGGGGTCCCTTTAATAAGCCAATTCTCTATTTTGTGTCATTAGCTATAGTTCTAGTACATTTAGAACCTATGCTTTTAGGACTGTATGCACCCAATTATGTGAATTCATATCATAAACAGATTATGACCTGATGGTTCGCTGCGCATTCATGAACATTATCATCACCATTAAGAAGAACATGAAAATATTCTTTTTAGTTCATGCACAGTTGGACAAAGAGTCGATCTTACCTCACATCAGCTACCCTGATACACGAACCACTATACCCTAATCCAAATTACCCTTATACTTATAGGGTACCCGTTTGTTCGAGTGCCTATCCAAGTTCCCAGTCACACCACAGTGCTATCACCAACCTCACCAGCTTCACCAACTTCACCAGCCCTCACCACCACCAACTTTCAACTGCACCAATGGCATCACTTCTGACATCCAAAAACCCTCATCGAACAACTCGACAGCCAGGATGGAGGCTAGAAAATGAATGAGGCTTAATTTAGCTACACCAGAGGAACTGCCCTAATAGCTGAACTAGGAGTGGTAAGGAAATGGGGCTTCCGCTGGGGGAAGTGGACCTGGCCACCTCCAATCAGGGGACCTGCTGCTATGAACCGAACAAACACCGCCCCTTAACCTGGATGGACATCTCCTCCAGAAACTACTTTCTGAGCTGTAAGCTCAGAAAATTTGAGCAGCTGAGAAAAACTGGAACTCCTGGGAAAGGTTCGATCCACTGCCCTTTTAAGACACATAAGGGAAGTGCGTGGGACATGGACTCCCTGTTCCTTGTTCCCTCGAAGCAAGACTGCCAACAAAGTCCAAAATGCCAACATGAGGACAAGTACAAGTTTGATGGAACCACTTGCCCCAAAACGCACCTGAAAATGTATGTGGGTGCCCTAAACCCGTTCGGACTGAACAGCGAACTCCTTGCTCAGTTATTTCAACAATCACTCACCGGTGCTACTTTGAGGTGGTTTATCAGCCTAGATCGGTCTAAAATGAAGACCTGGAAAGACATCTGCAATGCGTTTAACACGCAATATCATTATAACATAGAGGTGGACATTACTCGGAGAGAACTGGAAACCACCAAATAGAAAAGCAATGAACCCTTTTCCTCGTTCCTTACGAGGTGGAGGGCCAAGGCCGCCCAAATGATCAACTGCTGCCTGTCTATCAGCAACAATTGCAAACTCAGTACCTACCGATGTTCCAGTCGCTCATTGCCACTGCTACGAAGGTAGAGGATTTAATTCAAATACCCCAGTACTACCAACGTTTCAGTACGCCTCATTGCCCACTGCTACGAAAAAGGTACAAACCCAGTACCTACCAACATTTCAGTCGCTCATTGCCACTGCTACAAAAGTAGAAGATCTGATTCAGATGGGGCAACTGAAAGAAGACTCAGGGGCATCAAAGTACAAGAAACCTAGCCAAGCTAGTAAAGTCCACGAAGTGGCGAGCATCACCCCTATGAATTCTTTACGTGTGGGGAACATGAGAAATGACAATCAGTCTAGAAGAAGCTATACTGATCTCGGGATGCCAATCCTTTTGGTTTTCCGGGAGGCTGTCAAGGCCAACTACATCAAGCCCTTGGAAGCAAGGCCACCACCAAACGCATTACCTAGAAATTACAAAGCTGATGAATACTGTGAATATCATCAGGGGCATGGGCACAAGATTGAAGCGTGCTGGACGCTCAAGAATCGCATCCAGGATCTAGTGGACAACGGTTCAATTATTTCGAGGAGTAAGCCAAACGTTAATACCAACCCCTTACCAAATCACGAGGTAAATGCTATTATGGCTGACCAGGAACTGGTCGATCCTTTCGAACTGTTCCTTGAGATGAATAACATCTGTGTCCTAGATCTGAATGACATAACCGAAGAGCTTGATGCTATAACGAGGAGCGGGAGACAATATGAACCACTAGTCTTGGATAAAATCCAAAATAAGCCCTACCAGAGGGCAGAGGAGCCAAAGGAAGACCCGGTGCTGTCACAATTAAAAAAGACACAAGCTAGGGTGTCAATTTGGGAACTTTTGGCATCATCCTTTCCTCATCGCCAAGCTCTTGCTAGGGTGTCAATCTGGGAACTTTTGGCATCATCCTTTCCTCATCGCCAAGCTCTTTGCAAGGCTTTGAGTCAACTTTAGACACCTGTTGAAGTTAGCCCAGAAGTGCTAGTATCCACCCTCACCCAATTATCTAAAACACGAAGCATCAGGTTTTATCGGGTTTTCTGACGAGGACTTACCTAAACAAGGAGACAGTCACAATGATGCCCTTTACGTCACTGTGCAGACTTGAGACAAAACTGTGCCCATGGTTCTCATCGATAATGGGTCAGCACTGAATGTTTGCCCATTGAGGGTAGCCAGATTTCATTCCATCAGACCAGATAGTAAAAGTATATGACAGCACTCGGAGGGAAGTATTGGGGGTTGCTACACTGAAATTGGCAATTGGGCCAGCCATAATGGAGGTACCATTCCAGGTAATTGACATACCCACAAGTTTCAACCTGCTTCTGGGACCTACTTCTAGGTCGACCCTGGATGGGCGCGACCTTGGATACACCACACTGAAGCGCAGTACCCTCGTCCTTGCACCAAAATGGTCAAGTTTCCCTACGAGGATCAAGAGTCAATCACCAGTTCAGTGAGGATGCACTATAGCCACGCTAAAAAAGCCAAAGCGGTCAAGCCTCTCTTTGAGGTTAACCCTGTAAACTTTGCCAATTTTACCCCTTTCTATGGATTTTCAATATGACACTGGTGCAGTTCATAGAAGAAAGGACATGATTGCAAACTCCCGAATTCTCTTTGATTTCGCGGGACGGTACAAATAAAATCTGCATAGTGGCCCTTGATGCTTAAGATGTCCTATCTGCCAGGAATGGTTATGGCCAGATCTAGGAAAACATACCCCAAACTGCAAGCCTGGGAGTGTCCAGTGAATGAGGGGACCTTCGGACTGGGTTATGAGCCCACTAATAAAGACCGTGCTAAGAGAACCAGAAGGGGAAGGAAAGAAAGAGTGCAGATACGGCCTTACTTTCTGACTTTAAACAGTTATTTCTGTAAACTGGGAGAAACAGTTCCTTACTGTGGCTTCCGAGAACCTTTTTGCTGCCCAACCGCTAAGAAGATGCTGCCTGGGTTGGAGATCTGGGTTGGAGAATTCTCAGATGTCTAGGGCATGATAAGTTGTAAATTTTATAGTGTTTTAATATAGTTTTATTTGGAATTTTAGTAAGTTTTTTATTGCTTTTTAATTTGATTTTAGTTGTTACTAATTATGTTCAAAAGCTTTCCTACGATCTGATAATCATCACTTGATCTAAGTCCACTTGATCTAAGAGAAAATTGCAGAAAAGAACTTTATAATTCAAGGCTTAACACCTAGCACGCCCAAACCGTGCTAAGTGGCACGCCCAAGTCGCGCTACGAAGCAGGTCTCAACAAAGAAAAACGCCAAAGTCGAGAGCGCGACTTTCACAAGCGCGAGCGCGACAGTTAGAAAAGAGAGTCAGTAGATTCGCAAGAAAAACTCGCGGGCGCGACATGCATATACGCGGGCGCGAGTTGAAGTTGCGAGCGCAAGCTTCATATACACGGGCACGAGCTGAAGTTACGAGCGCGACCTTCATATACACGGGCGCGAGCTGAAGTCGCGGGCGCGACATGCATATACGCGGGCGCGACAAGCAGATCTGAGTGTCAGAAGCAATTAGACCAAAAGACGCGAGCGCGATATTCATATGCGCGGGCGCGAGAAAGCACCTTTAAATTTCCATATGCGGCCCGCGCGCGAGAAAGCACCTTATGAGAAAAGGCAGAAAGTTTGCCTAGCAAATACGCCCCGAGCGCGAGCTGTGTCATATGCGCGAGCGTTGAAAAAGAATACTTGGGAAGTCAGAGAAGAGCACGCCCAGGCCGTAGCTACCTAGCACCGCCCGTGCTTGCGCACTTGTTCGCAGACCTCAGACTACAGCGGACGGCCCATCCCGTTCTTCCACCAAAAGCACGCCCGTGTCTGAATGCAGGCGGAGATCCCCACCAGAGCGTGATTTAAATGCGCAAATCAAGCTTCTCTCACATCCGGACCGACTTCAAGAGAGTTTCACTAAACCACAGGTAACAAGATACTGGAACCTATTCTTTGGGCGGAAAAAGGAAGCCCCCTACCTCCAAAAGACAATCAAGAACTAAAACAGTTATGATTCGGCTATTTTGCACTTAAATAAGGATTCTATTTCCTTAAATAAGGAGTCAAACTTGGCCTTCAAGAACTCTATATTAAAGAGGAGGAACTTCTCCTAACAAAAAGATGTCTCGTTTTTGGGCTTAAATGCTTACAATTCTTTACAAGATTCTCTTCTTCTCAAAGATTTCAAGGCTTCAAATAATTGCTGCCAAGATCCTCCCAGGGAAAGCCATCAACATGGTTGTGATACAGTTTTTATTTCTTAAACTCTTCATTCTTGTTTCTTTCTTATATTAATTTTTAAATTAATGATGTTCCAAACCATGCATGAGTTTTAATTTAAATGACTATGGTCCTGCTAATCTTTCTTACTAAAGGATTGGATGTAATTTAATTACGATTCCAAGCTTGATAATATTTAGATTTTATTTTTCTTTGTTCTTGTTATAACTTTATATTGTGTTTAAAAGCTTCCAGGGAGAATCTTTCCCCCTAGGATTTGAAATCTATTTCATTAACTTACATTCGGCTGAAGAAGCGTTAGCATATGATAAAATGAATATAATAATTACTATAGAGAATAATAACTTTGATGCGGAAGAATATATGGTTTGACTCAGGGGAAGTTTTTCATAAGTTATAAAAGACATAAGTGTTAACTCACCAAAAACAACCAAATAAAAACCTAAATGATACTGATTCATAATAATAATAATTCACCTATTAGATAAGGGTAATTAACTGGAGATTAGGAATTTGCTAACAAATTGTAAATCGGGAAAGAGCTTGTTAGTAACTTTAGGTAGATTCTCCTGCTTGAACAATTTAAAATGATTAATGAACTAATAGAGTAAGCTGGATAGAATTAAATGAAATCAATATTCCCTAGTAGCTTATCCCCTGATTTCTTTCACCTGAAAAGTTGTTAATCCCTCTCCTCTCTTGAATTTTAATTTACTTTACAGCGAATCTCCTTTTATCGTCGATCTAAATAATAATAGGTTTTAAACCATAAGATTTTGGTAATTATGGAGTAAACCAATCCCTGTGGATTACATACTTTTCTTACTCTAAAAGTATTGGTAATTGATAAACAATCCCTGTGGATACAATACTTTCTTACTCTATATTACTTGTTGCGATTTCGTACACTTGCGAAGATCGCTGTCAAGTTTTTGGCGCCGTTGCCGGGGATTGGCGTATCAATATCAATACAAATTACCCTGTTATTAATTCAGACACTCTTCCGTTTTTATTTAATTTTCTTTTAAGTACTGTTCCAGGTTGTTTTATGCAAAGGAGATCAAGGAAAACTGAACCTCTAATCTTTGATCCGGAAATTGAACGAACTCTTCGAAGGCATAACGCTGCCAGAAAAGCAAGAGAAAGAAAACTCGAACAAGAAGCAGACATGGCCAACGAAAACGAAAGCATAAATGAGAACATAGTCGGACCACCACTTCAACATCCGGTCCGTACCTTAAGGAAGGATTATTAATCAAACACCTAATCTGAATGGAAACAACACTAAAAGTATTTACAAGAGAACCTAGTTTAAGGAAGCTAAGGTGTGAGAACTTGAGATAATTAAAAACCTGCAATCATTTCACAATTGCTCTCTACTCGAGTCCCAATAATAGGGGGCTTAAGAGCCATAGTTGAAGATCCTAGATGACTTCAAACACCAAATTATTAGAAATTTGATAACACATTCAAGCAAAATAGGTGAGTTTGCTAAAAGAATGCAATCAAAGTTAGCTTTTTCCATTTACTCTTATAAGGATATAGCACAGATCCTGAGTATATACAATCGTTTGTCCAGACTGGAAGTTTTCACCACATTTGGGGATGAATTTATTAGCTCAAAAAAATTCTAGCTAAATTCTTCCCATCCTCAAAAAACCACACAAAGTTGCCGAAATGAGAGTGAGAGTGAACCTCCTTGTCCAAGTCAATGATTCAGACTTGTAAATGAAGCTTGGGAGAGAGATCTCCAAGGACTTTGTTTATAGGAAAGTGTCTCCACCATTCACAATTTTTGCCCAATAGGTTACAGGTACAAACTATATTCTATAATTCTTATTATCTTTCCTAACAATCCAAAAACATTACATTAGATGCAGCTGCAGAGTGGATCCTTTGAAAAAAAGAATTGATGAAGCATATGAGTTTGATGAGGAAAATGAAGCGAATAGCCATTACCCAAAACGAATATCGAAAGGAGAAGGACTGCAGGAGTCTTGAAATAAACGCCATTACAGCACTTAATGCCAACAGGTAGAATAACATGGTAAAAGAGATAATTGACATGTTAAAACACTAATCCTGTTAAATTCGTCCACTCCAAATTTGTGATAGGTGCAATGGAACAACATGGAATTGTGGGAATGTATCATGGACTTCTTTAAATCCACACACATTTGTGAGCAAGTGGAACTTATGTGATGATATCCACACGAACGACACATCCACTCCTTACTCAAATAATCAAATATGAGGTGAACAGGTTAAGGAATCACATCCTTACCCTCTATCCTTATGGTAATCCTAAAACAATGCCCTTGGAAGTGCCCACCAACCCAGGTTTCCAACCCCTCCAGAAAAGAAAAATTCTCATTGATGACCGTGCCTCACTGCTTCTCTCCAAAATCACACATGAATTCATAATGAAACTTAGAGAGAACCATTAAAAAATTCCTCCAGGCTGCAATAAGAAATTGCGAAATTCAACTAGGGCAAGTTGCCTAACATGATGGCATCTCGACCTCAAGGTACGTTACCTAGCAATACTGAAAAAGAATCCAAAAGAAACAAGTGCAGGCTATTACCATGAGAAGCCGGCCAAACAATAGATGAACCTACCAAGGAAAGAAAAAGAAGAAAAGAACAAACAAAGGGTACCTATCAGTTGACTTAGAGTGGAAAAAGAAAAGGTAAAACATATGGTTCCCCCTTGTACCTTTCCCACAAAAGATTAAAGAAAGCACAAGATGACAAGAGCTTCCTTAAGTTCCTGGATTGTTTCAAGAAGCTTCAAACAATCAATATCCCCTTTTGCTGGAAGCTCTTTGCTTCAAATTGCCCCTAGCTATGCTAAATTTCCCTAAAAGATATCTGAGCAAGAAGCGAAAAATTGATGATCAAAGAAACGATCGGTAATGTTAAACCGAGGAGTGCAGTGCGATTATCCAAAACATAACTGCCATCCAAAGTTAAAAGATCCAGGAAGTTTTTCTATCCCTTGTAACATTGGTAATCTGACTTGAGAAAAGCTTTTGGGCAGATTTTAGGTTTGGCTAGCATCAATCTTATGTCCCTATGAAGTTTTAAAAATGCTAGGGTATGGCCACTCAAGCCATACAGTGGATGTCTTTTGCAACTAGCAGACTCGTGGTCAATTAAATATCCTAGAGGAATTTGTATGAAGACGGCTAGTAAAGGGTAGGTACATTCATTTTGTCCTGTGATTTTGTTTATTCTTGACATTGACGAAGACAGGGAAGGATCTCAATCCTGGACGACCTTTTCTTTGCAACTTGCAAGAGCATTAATTTGATGTTTACGGAGGGTAAGTTGACTTCTAAGAGCTTGGACAGGAAAGATGTGTTTGATGTACTTTAAAATGCTTGTAACTTCCTATCGGATCCATGGAGACTGTTTAGAATTGATGTTGTTGGATGCCGAATGTGTGTGAAGACACCTTGCATGTTGAAATAACATATAGAGTAAATCAAGCATCTTGAATGGAAGAAAGAAACATTAATCAACCTAGCATGAACGAAAACAACTTCCACCTCATATTCCAAAACATGCTTTCTTCCTAGTGGAGAGATCATTCTTGTGTCCTGTTATTATTTCTTCTCAACCTAACGCTTGATCAAGAGGAAGGTTTGTTAACAGGTTCTACGAAGGCACAAAGAAAGGCAGCCATATTAGGGTGGTCTATCTCGGATCATACAAGGAATAGCCGCAAGTGTGTGCATGCACAAAATCTTGATGGAAGAAGACTTACAAACCTTCATTGAACTATCCAAAGGCGATTGAATCCTAACATGAAGGAGTTAGTTAAAAGGCCTGAAATCATTTAAAACTCCTAGATGCCGGTATTCATTTATCTGATTTCAGAAGTTAATTGGGTGAGTCTGGTCCAAGTTGGTCCAAAGAAGGGGAGGTATGACTGTTATTTCTAATGAAAATAATGAATAATTCCCCACGAAGAAACCAGTCACAGGTTGGCGTTGACCCGGTGTGTCTTGCATAGGGGACTATAGAAAAAACTAAATAAACAGGCCAACACGCCAAAGACCATTTTCCCCCTTCCCCTTTTATTGATCAAATGCCTTGGAAAAGACCTTGCAGGTTATTCCTTTCTATTTGTTTCCTAGATGGCTACTCAGGGTACTTCAAATAACCTAAGCTCCTGCAAGATCAAGAAGGAAAAAAAAACCACATTCACCTGTCCTATGGGGCACTTTTGCCTACAGGAGAATGCCCCTTTGGGCTATGCAATTGGCCCTGGCAACCTTTCCAAAGGTGCATGATGTCCATCTTTTCTTTGATATGGTTGGAAAAATTATTGAAGATTATTCATGGATGACCTTTTCTGTGCTCTTTGGTTTCTTCCTTCGATGCATGGTCTTCATAATTTGATCTTCTAAGTTCACCATGGGGCAAACAGGATGTGAGATTACTAACCTTGTGTTAAATTGGGAAAAAAAAATGTCACTCATGGTTAGTGAAGGTATTGTCTTAGGCAAATTAAATCTTTCTCAAAAAGGATTGAAGATAGACAGGCAAAATTGAGGTAATTAAGAAAACTACCTTCCTACCCTAACACAAGTGAAAAAGTTATACACGGTGAGTTTTCCTTTGGGCATCGCAGGGTTTTACAGGAGATATTCTCGCGCTGTGT
>NW_023590566.1:2037012-2207002 GCF_014843425.1 Jatropha curcas
CCTTAGACCAAAACATGTCGGCCGAAGGCCTCCAAAATCAAACCATTTTGGCGACAATCGCCTAAATACACATTTTAGCATAATGGAATTGCCTTAAAATCAACAATTTTGGCTTTAAAGTCTTTAAAATTCGACATTTTGGCAAAATGCCCAAAATCAATCATTTTTCGGTTTAAAACCGGTAAAATCAACCATTTTTTAGCGACAAAAATTCGCTTAAAATCGACATTTTTGGCAACAATGCCTTCAAAATTCAATCATTTTTCGGTTAAAACTGTAAAATCAACCATTTTAGCCGGACAAATCGTCTAAAATCGACATTTTTGGCAAAATGCCTCAAAATCAATCATTTTCGGTTTTTTAAAACCGTAAATCACCATTTTAGCGACAATCGCTAAAATTCAACAATTTTTGGCAAGAAATGCCTTAAAATCAATCTTTTCTAAAGCGCAAATCGTTTAAAATGAACCATTTTGGCACAAATGGCCTAAATCAAATCAATTTTTTGGCAAAATGCCTTAAACAAAATGCACAAAGCATACACACCACTCATGCACAAAGCATACACACTCATGGCCACAAAGCATCACACTTCAATGCACAAGATACACACTCATGCATTAAGGCATACCATTCAAAGCCCTTTCAAAGTAAGGCCTTATCGAAACTACGTTTGACTTTTGATCTTCCATTCAAACGGAAGTACGTAGGCACGTTCGGGATTTCACCCGGGCGCAAAGTCCAAAATCACACAAAACATTTCATTAATCCATTCATTCAACCTTGCAAAGCATTCATCCATCGGTTAGTTCATCAGCATGACATAGTCTCGGGATTCCACCTCGGTTCGCAGACTGTGCCTAAACATTGGGATAATTAATCTAGGTAACTAGGTTAATTAAAAATGGAGTCACTTAGCGGTTTTTTTCCTAGTTTTACCCTAAATAATTAAACAAGGGGGTGGCGGGACTCACAACCACTCACGTGCATTTCTTCCTTTAGTCACATGCATTCATATTGCTGGGTGATATTTTGGGGAGGGTACACAGGGTGGCTGTAAACTGGCAGGGATAGCAGATACTGGCTTGACTTTGGTCGAAAGCTTTTCTGCGGATCCTCATCCATGTTAACCCCTACTCCCTTTCCTGAGTAATTGAAAGAGAATCGAGACCACAAAAGATAATACGGCCAATTGATTAATGAACCGGCTGATGTACTGTAGCCTCCAGGACCAACCGAACTTTCTTTTCCGTCCTCGGGCATGGCATTTCCAGAATGGCCTTGGCTTTTGAAGGGTTCCAATCTCCTATGCCCTTCCCGGGCTTGACCATCGTGCCCCAGAAATACTCCGGATGTAGCTCCAAAATAGACATTTGCCGGTGAGCTTTAAGTTGTACTTTCGAAATCTAAGGAAAAGAAACTTTAAGTGCTTTGTATGGTTCTTTCAGTTTGTTTTGATTGGACAACCATGTCGTCCACATTACACTTTGACTTCTTTATGAATCATGTCATGGAAGATGGTTGTTGCCATTTCTTTGATTAAGGTTGCCCGGCATTTCTTGAGCCCAAAGGCATTACCCTGTAGCAGTTAGGTTCCCCACTTTGTGGACGAATGTTCGTTTTTCTCCTTGTCTGGGAAATGCATCCTATTAAATTTGATTGTATCCGACAGCTAAGATCGCGTCAAAGGGAGACCATTCTCGTGTTCTAGCCATTGGTCAACCAGCAAGTTCAATATGCGGCAGGGGGAAGTCGTCCTTCGGACATGCCTTTATTTTCAGATTCCCGGTAAATCCACACACATTCTGACTTTTCCATCCTTCTTAGGAACCGGCACAATGTTCTAACCATGTGGGGGTAAGCAATGGGTTCTATGAACTTGTTCTCCAGTTTGCTTGGCAACTTTCCTCCTTGATTTTCAAAGGACCATTCTGTCCTTCAGTCTTCTAAGCTTCTTGTTTATACTGACTTAAGCCTCAGAGGATTATACCGGAATCTTGTGCACCACTATTGCATGGGTCGATTCACCGTGATGCACTTGCCTTCCACCATGAAACAATCGACAAACTTTCTCAAACATTTACTAACCTGATTCCCTGTTCAATACAATCTCAGATGCAATGTATGTATGTTCATTTTTCTTCTTTGCCAATTATTATTTTTTCCTTTTCATTTTTTATTCATTTATTTGATTTATTCTTTGCTTGGAAATTGCTTGGAAAGATAGACAAGACACGCAGGGTAATCAAGAATTTGCAAGCCTTTATTGATTATGATGGAATCGTCTTCAAAAAATACATCAAATTTGAGATCTGGATCTTCTAGATCTGACACAGACGACTCAGAACTAGAACTGGACTCTGACTCGGTTTCAGACTCAGGGTCAGACTTAGACTCAATACAGGACTTTATTACAGACTTCGGTACTAGGCTTGACTCGGGAGGGGGTTTATCAGCAGTGCGATTCTTCTCGGTGTACCAGTTGGTGAGAGGTCCTTCGTTCGGCTTGATCAGATCTAGCAGGTCTCGATTCCCGTCATCTCCTGTGATAACCGCAACTTCCAAAGAGACTAGTCTGCATTGAAGTCTTTCGCCTCCAGTTTAGCATGGTTTCGAGCTTGTTTGCCCAACATCCAAAATATCTCTAACCCACAGCATTTCTTATGCAGCCCAGCGGAATTGGTTCTTGGAAGCCCACGATAAAATCAGTTCTCCATTTCAAAGTAACCCATTCAATCAAAAGGTAAGGGTCGCATCTTTATACTTCCTCCTTCTCCTTCTACCTCTTTCAGCCCGTCTTCATCAGTAGGGCTCGTAGCCTATCCATAGGTCCCCTCGATTCACCGGACACTGCCAAGCTTGCAGTGCGGGGTATGGTTTTTTCCGGATCTTGCCATAACATTGTTGGCAAAGACATTTTGCAGGCATTCAGAGGCGACGGTATGCAGTTTATTTGCACCGATCCGAAATCAAAAGAATTCAGACTTGCATCCTTCCTCTTATTAAACTGCACAGTGTCATATTGAAATCCCGAGAGGGTAGGGTTGGCAGTTTCAGGGTTGACCTCAAAGAGAGGCTGGCCCTTTTGGCTTTTTTCAGCTGGCTGTAGTCATTCCCCCTGAATGGTGATAACCTTGTCCTCATGAGGCGAAACTTGACCTCGGTGCAAGGATGAGGGTACTGCCTTAGTGTGATGTATCCAAAGGTTCGGCCTAGAAGCAGATTGAAGCTAGTCGTGTACGTCATTACTTGGAATGGGGACTTCCATTCAAAAACAAAAAAAACAAAAAACCCGGCCCACACTTGTTAACTTCAGTGTAGCAACCCCCAACACTTCCCTCCGGGTACTGTCATGGAGCTTTCACTATTTGGTTCCGATGGAGTGAAAATCTGTTCCTCTTAACCCCAGACAGCTTTGGCTACCGTAGTGGCAAGACGTTAGGTGCTGGACCATTATCAATGAGAACCATTGGGCCACAGTTTGTCCTCTAGTCTGGGACAGTGACATTACAGGTGCGTTATTTATGGCGCTGCCTCCCTCCCTGGTAAATGCGTCATCAGAAAAACCCGATGCTCTGCATCTTAGTATGATTGGGTAAGGGTGATTTAATAGCACTTCGGGGGCTAACCTCCACTGATGTTTGAAGTTGACTCAAAGCCTTGCAAAGAGCTTGGCGATGAGGAAAGGATGATGCCAGAAGCTCCCAGATTGACACCCTAGCCTGGGTCTTTTTCAACTGCGAGAGTACCGGGTCTTCCTTAGGCTCATCTGCCCTCTGGTAGGGATTATTTTGGACTTTGTCCAAAACTAATGGTTCATACTATCTCCCGCTCCTAGTTATAGCATCGAACTCTTCAGTTAGGTCATTCAGATCCAGGACACAGATTTCATTCATTTCTAGGAATAGTTCGAAAGGATCGATCAATTCCTGGTCACAAACAATAGCGAAAATATGTCAATTGGTACTTTAAAACGTCCGGAATATCGCGAGGATCGCGGAACAGGTTCCCGAAATATTTTTTCGGAGGTCCGGAAACTCCCAAAAAAGCCCGCCGCTGGAGTAGAAAAGGCAATCTACTACATTAGCAAGAAACTACTGCCTATAGAGGAGAAGTACAATCTGATAGAGAAAACGTGCATGGTGTGAATACTCAAATTTTGACATTGCTACAGTAAATTTGACTTTTCTATAGTAACTTCCTGGGCAAGGCCTGCCGCCCAGCGCGCGCGGGGCCTGTCACCCCGCGCGGGCGGGGCCTGGCCCCCCACCCCTCTGGGCGACACCTGCCGCCCAGCTTTGGCACTCCTGTCTGTTTTGATAGACGAAACCTTCTCTCTCTCACGCTCTTTGCATCCTTCTTTACCGCTTTTCGCATTTTAATTTAATTTTTATTGCATTTTTATTATGATATTTGACCACTAAAATTAAATAAAATAATGCGGGGCTTGGCCCCCCCCACGCCCCTGGGCGGGACCTGCCGCCCAGCTGGGCGACACCTTGCCGCCCAGAACCAGGCGGGCCTGCCGCCCACCGACTGGGGCGGCAGCTGCCGACACTCCCAGCTGGCACCCCCCGCCCAGCGGGGCGGCCTGCCGCCCACCGACAGGGCGGCAGCTGCCGCCCAGCCCCCTGGGCGGCACTGCCGCCCTGGGACCCGAAACCCTAGGCCCATTTTTGGCCTATAAATAGGCCACTTACCTCACATTTTTGGCTTGCTCAGTCTGTGTTGACGGACACTCCTTCTCCCTCACGCTTTTGCGATTCTTTTACCGCTTTTATGCATTTTTAATTCAATTTTTTATGTTTATGTTGTGTTATTTGGCCACTAAAAATTAAACAAATTCGAACTAATTAACATTTCCTAAGCGAGGAGCTAAATCTGGAGCTAAGAAGCGGTCGACAATTAAATCAGGTATTAACGAAACTTTGCCTATTTAATTTTAGCACTTCATGCATATTTCTTCTTCTACTCCGATTCTGAATTAAATTACCGCATAAACGCATTCACATCATTAATTTATGGGAAATTAAACTGCCTTAATTTAATTTGATTAAGCTTAAATGCCGGTCAATCAATAATCGTGTGGTATTAAAGGTTTAAATCCGACAATATTGGCTAAAAGAG
The DNA here is from genome assembly GCF_014843425.1 of Jatropha curcas. Next base: position 2,042,140 of record NW_023590566.1, read on the forward strand.
CCTGTTTAATTAATTAAACTTACGCGTTCAATTGGCCTTATTTCGAACGAATCCCGGCTTAAGTCCCAATTAATCCAATAATTTGTGGCTAAAAGCCTTAATTCAATCACGTTTTCGACAATAAATTGTGATTAAGCTCGAAAAACGCGATTAATTGATAATCGTGGCATTAAAGCCTATAATCGCCACATTTTGGCAAACTAATTGCCTAGAAAACACCTTTTTGGCCAAGGGCCTAAAATCAACCATTTTAGCCGACAAATCGCGTAAAATCGAACATTTTTGGCAAATGCCCTTTAAAATCAACCATTTTTCGGCTTCAAAGCCGTAAAATCAACTCATTTTGGCCAAAGGCCTTAAAATCAACCATTTTGGCGAAAATCGCCTAAAATCAACATTTTTGGCAACAATTGCCTAAATCAAAAATCATTTTGGCTAAAAGCCATTAAAATCAACATTTTTGGCAACATGCCTAAAAATCAATCAATCTTTGGCAGAATACCTAAACAAAATGCACAAAGCATACGCACTTATGCACAAAGCATACACACTTATGCACAAAGCATACGCACTCATGCACAAAGCATACGCACTCATGCACAAAGCATACACACTCATGCACAAAGCATACACACTCATGCATTAAGCATACACCTTCAAAGCCCCCACAAAGCATACACACTTATGCACAAAGCAAACCACACTCATGCATAAGCATTTACCCATTTCAAGGCCCTTCAAAGAAGGGCCTATGAACTACGTTGGACTTTTGATTTCTTCCATTGAAAACGGAAGTACGGTTTAGTAATGTTCGGGATTTTCACCGGGTGGGCAAGTCAAAATCACTCAAACATTTTTATTAATCCATCATTTACCTTGCAAAGCTTCATTTCATACGGTTAGTTTATCGGCGATTGACATAGGTCTCGGAATCCATTCTCGGGTTCGTTAGATTTGTGCCTTAATCATTGGGATAATTAATCTAGTAAACTAGGTTAATTAAAAATGGAGTCACTTAGGGTTTTTTCCTAGTTTACCCTTAAATTAATTAAACAAAGGTGGCGACTCACACACTCACGTGCATTTCTTCTCATTCATCATATGCATCACATTGCCTATGTGCCTTTGGAAAGGGGTTCACAGGTTATAGCCATCAAGTTTCTTCGGTTTAGGTCATTCAGATCCAGGGACACAGATGTTATTCATCTCACGGAACAGTTCGAAAGGATCTTCGGACCAGTTCCTGGTTCAATCCATAATAGCATTTTACCCCGCTGATTTTGGTAAGGGGTTGGTATTTAATGTTTGGCTTACTTCTCGGGAATAATTGAACCGTTATCCACTAGGTCCTGGAATGCGGTTCTTAAAAGCGTCCAAGCCCCCACGGCTTCTTCTTCTTTACTTTGCCTCTGATCTTTGTTCTGTGCCGCTTTATAACTTGGGGCTTTTTTGGCTGGCGGCTGTTTCAGCTTTGTTTCTCCACTGTATTGTTGCTCTCGGAGCTTTGATCGTCCTGTTTGCTGTGTTGCTCTCCTTTGGGTATTAATGTTTGGCTTACTTCTCGGAATAATTGAACCGTTATCCACTAGGTCTTGGATGCGGTTCTTAAGCATCCAGCACACTTCAGTCTTGTGCCTATGCCCCTGATGATACTCACAGTATTCATCAGCCCTGTAATTCCTTGGTAATGGATTTGGTGGTGGCCTTGCTTCCAAAGACTTGATGTAGTTGGCTTTGACAGCCTCTCGGAATACCACAAGGATTGGCATTCCAAGATCAGTGTATGTCCTTATCGATGATTGATTGTTATTCCTCATGTTTCCCACACGTAAAGGATTCGTGGGTGTGATGCTAGCCACTTCATGGACTTTGCTAGCTTGGCTAGGTTTCTTGTACTTTGAGGTCCCTGAGTCTTCTTTCAGTTGCCCCATTTGAATCAAATCTTCTACTTTCGTAGCAGTGGCAATGAGCGACTGAAACGTTGGTAAGTACTGAGTTTGTAGTTGATGTTGGTAGACAGGCTGCAGGTTCTTTATTATTATGTCTACCTGTTCTTGCTCAGAAGGCCGATTAATCATTTGGGCGGCCTTGGCCCTCGCGGCCTTGGCCCTCCACCTCATAAGGAACGAGGAAAAGGGTTCATTGCTTTTTTGCTTGGTGGTTTTTCTAGTTTCTCTTCGAGTGACATCCACCTCCATGTTATAGTGGTACTTTGAATTGAAAGGCATTACAGATGTCTTCCCATGTTTCATCTTAAGAGCCAGGTCCAGTTTAACCAAACCCATTCTCAAAGCCAGCACCGGTTGAGAGATTGTTGGAAACAACTGAGGCAAGGAAAGCTCGCTGCCTCAAAACCAAATGGGGTTAAGAGCACCCACATATCATCTTTCAAGTGTAGTTTTAGGACGAGTAGTTCCATCAAATTTTGTCCATGTTGGGCATGTTCCATCAAATTTGTCCATGTTGGGCATTTTGAACTTGGTTGGCAGTCTTGCCTCGGGGAACAAGGACAAGGAGTCCATGTCCACTACTTCCTTGTGGGTTTTGAGAGCAGTGATAGATCTTTCCAGGAGTTCTAGCTTCTCTCTCACTCTCTGGGCTTCCAGCTCAGAAGCAGTTTTGGATGGCACATCATCTAGGTTTAGGGTGGGGTTTGTTGGTTCAGCAGCAGGACCCTGATTTGAGGCAGCAGGTCCACTTGCCCCGGCCGAATTTCCATTACCATTCCCATTACCCAATTCAGCTACCAGGGCGGCCCTTTGGGCGGCCAGGGCCTCATTCATTCTGGTCTCCATTGGCCTCCATTCTGGCCTCTAGTTGTTCAATGAGGGTTTGGATATCAGCGAGCGATACCATTTGTGCAGGTAAAGCTGTTGAGGTCGTGGGTGAAGCTGGTGTAGCTGGTGAAGCTGGTGATAGTACTGTAGGAGTCCCTGGCACTGATGTGGGCACTCGAATCGTGGGCACCTGTAAGGATAAGGGTAGTTGGATTAGGTACAGTGGTTGGTGTGTCAAGGTAACTGACGTAGATCGACTCTTTTGTCCAACTGTGCATAGAGTGTTTCATGCTCTCTTGTGTTACCCCATGTTATGATATGTTGTGAATGCGCATAACAACACGTCATAATCTGTTTAATGAATATGATTCACATTCATTGGGTGGCAATATAGTCCTAAAGGAATAGTTCTACAGGCTATGGACTCAAATAGAGAATCAGTTATAATGGGAACCCTTGAACCTTGAGTATGGATTATTACCTAACCATATGTGAAACAAAGAGTGTTCGCGTGGGTTCCAACGGTACGCATACCCATGGGGCCACCCCCAACAAGGATTAGGGTGCGAATTTGCCGCGGGTAACAGGGAGGACGGCTTTGGCTGTCCTCAGATATAATCAATGAGGACCTGCGATCAGCGCTTACTTGCTATCCATGACTCAGAAGTTTGAACAGAGAGAGAAGAAATTCATTTGAAATTCATTTTTTTTATGCAATGGAGAAAAGATTTCTCAATGTGCAAGAATAGATCAACAAATTCAAAATATTTTAATTTAGTTGTTACAATCAAGTCAAATTCTCCTTATTCCCATATTCTTAAAGAAAGAATACTGGATTTTTTTTTTTGTTGGCGATACCCTGCCAAAACAAAGCATATGTAAAATAATTACCTAAAGAAGGGCAGGTTAGTTTATTGCAAGCAATTGTAGTCCACTTAATGCAAAATAATGACAGTTACAATATGAGTCCCCAGTAGAAGTCGCCAAACTGTGTGAACCCCTCCCCCAAAACATCAAATGCATTATTGATGCATTGACTAAGGAAGAATGCATGTGAATTGTGTGAGTCGCCACCTTGCTTTAATTAATTTTTAGGGTAAACTAGGGAAAAAAAACCCTAAGTTGACTCCAATTTTAATTTAAACCTAATTACTAGAAATTAATTAACCCAATGTTTAAGGCATGGTCCCAATGTTAAGGCATGGTCTACGAACCCGAGGTGGATCCCGAGACTATGTCATGCTGATGAACTAACCAAAACAATGAATGCTTTGCAGGGTAAAATCATGTAATTGGACCAATGAAAAATGTTTATGTGATTGCGACTTGCCACTCAGGGTTAAATCCCTAACGTGCCTACGTACTTCCGTTTGAATGGAAGATCAGAGTCAACGTAGTTCGATGTGTCTTTTTAAAAGGGCTTTGAATGGGTATGCTTAATGCATGGGTGTGTGTATGCTTCGTGCATTTTGTTTAGGCATTTTGCCAAAGACTTGATTGTAGGCATTTGATTGCCAAAAAATGGTTGGTTTTAATAAGGCTTTTTAGCCCAAAAATGTTTAATATTTAAGCAATTGTTGCCAAAAAAATGATGTGAATTAGGCGATTGTCGCCAAAATTTGGATTTATTTGAAGGCTTTTAAAGCCAAAAACATTGATTTTAGGCAATTTATTGCCAAAAAAATTGCATGATGCGGCGATTGTCGCCAAAACTGGTTCGATTTAAGGCCATTTTTATTTGCCAAAAGTGATTAATTGAAGGTTTTAGCCAAAATTTGTTGATTTTAAGTGATTTTGTTGCTAAAAAAAATGGATCAATCTCACTTTTAGACAATGTTGCCAAAAGTGATTAAAAGTGATTAATTGATTTATAATGTAGGCAGTTTATTGCCAAGAAAACGTGTTTAATTAAAACTTTTAGCCGCAATTATTGATTAATTGGACTTAAGCCAGATCTGTTCGAAATAAAGGCGATTATACCATAGCTATTAATTAACTAAGTATTTTAAGCCAATATCGTCGGATTTAGACTGTAATACCACGATTATTTATTAACCGGGCATTTGGCCTAATCTTAATTATTTGAGGCAGTTTATTTGCCTAAAGATGTCATGAATGCTTTTATGCAGTTATAGAATTATTAGGAGTAGAAGAGAAGAATGGTCCTTGACATGCTAAAATTAAGTAGGCAGAGTTTAGTTCATGTACCCTGATTTTAAACCGACGGGCCACTTCTTAACTCCAGGTTAAAGCTCCTCTAAGCTCCTCGTTACGGGAATATTAATTAATTTAGTTTTAAGTGACCAAGTATCACAACAATAAAATAAAACTAAAATTAAAAAATGCAAGAAAGCAAAGAATCGCAAAGAGCGTAGGGAGAAGGAGCGTCCGTCAACACAGACTGGATGAGGAAAACGGAGTGCCGGGGCCACTATTTACAGGCGAAATCGGACTGTTTCGGCAGCCTGGCCGCCGGGGTGAGTTCCCTTTCACTTTTATTCGTTTAACATTTGGGCCTTAGGCCGAATTGTGATTTTTAGGCCTTAGGCCAAAATGTGATTTTTTGGGCCTTAGTTTTACTAAATCTCGCTCCGAAGGTTTTTCCGGGAGCTCCGGTCCTCCGAAAAAAATTCCGGGACCGGTTTCGTGATCCTCGCGACGTCCCGGACGTTTCAAGTACCATATTGTTATACTTTCGGTAAACTTCCAAAATGGCCTTTGGTCAGGCCGGACTGCTTGCAGTCCGGGCAAGCTGGCTCTTTGAGCCTCAAAATTTGGGTGTTCACAACAGTTGGGCCAGCTGTGATGGAAGTCCCGTTCCAGGTAATTGATGTACCGACTAGCTTCAACCTACTTCTGGGCCGACCATGGATACACCACACTGACTGTTGCGTCCGGCCGGACTGCTTGCAGTCGGGGCAAGCCGGACTGCTTGCAGTCCGGGCAAGCTGGCTCTTTGAGCCTCAAAATTTGGGTGTTCACAGAGGGTCAACTGTCTAATCTGCTTTGCTAAATCTTCAAACTTCGCCTCTAAGGCTGTAAATCGTGCATCATGATTATCGGCCATGGAGGCTCTGATACGAACTGATGCAGAATGATAATGTGAATAGGTAGATGATTATACTCCGTCAGGAGTTTTGATCAATATCGTTTGATTTAACGAATAAAAAGAGAACTAAACTTTCAAAGAAGTTTATTGGATATGAATAATGTTAAAAAAACAAAAATAGTCCCCTCTCAAAATAAGAACGTAACCTATTTATAGGTTTGGGCTAAAACATAAAACCCTAAAATAAAAAACAAAAAAATATAATTGGACACGTCAATAGAAACTAAACTCCAGAGAGTGGCACGGGCGTGCTGTCATGGGACACGGGCGTGTCCTGAACTCTAAAGAGCGGCACATGCATACTGTCATGTGACACGAGCATGTCACTTCTTCTTAGTCTCGAGCTTGTTTTTTGTTCTAGGCTCCAGAGAGAAGCATTAACATGCTGTCATGGACACGGGCGTGTCCTTTCTTCTTAGGCTTGCAACAGTCCAAGTCTTCCATTTATTGAATCGCAAGTTGCTCCGCATCATTCAGTTGCTAAGATTTTAATGACAAGAAGTTGTGCGACCGATTGTCTTACTCACAGTTCGATTGCTATTTATGTTTTAGCGACAGAAAAAAAAGTATTACGACTGATTTGTCGGTCACTAATACGCTTTTTTTTGTAGTATAAGTCGGGTGTGTTAACTAGATTACTTGGCTTTTGTTTGAATCTTTTATGTTATGTTAAGATTTTTTATGTTTTAATAATATATTTGGTAAACAACCTCAATCTTTAAAAGTGAGAACAAAAGTTCAATTTTAAAGAAATGCACTTTACTGAGAGTTTACTCTCTACAATCCAAGGGGAATTATTCCTTTTTTATAACTCATTCCATTTTACTTATAATTTAAAATTCAAACATCCTTATAAAAGTTCAAGTTGTTTAGTTTAAATTAAACCCAATATAAATTGAATAAACCTAATTTTTCCTACAAAAGATAGATTCAAATATAATTGATTTGAGGTTACATGGAGCTTCTATTATGCCACAGATTAATGATACTCTCCTCGTGTTGATTCCTAAGATTGAGAATCTTAGGTACCTGGTCGAACTTTGTCCAATTAGCCTATGTAATGTCCTTTATAAATTGATTACAAAGACTATGGTCAATAGGATGAAGTTAATTCTCCCTTCTGTCATTGGACCTGAACAATGTAGCTTTGCTCCGAGAAGATAGATTGTAGATAACATTATGGTTTAGCAAGAGATCACTCATTGTATGAATGTTTACAAAGATGATGTTGGTTTCATGGCCATAAAAATTGATTTATAGAAGGCTTATGACTTGCTCAATTGGGATTTCATTGATTGGGTGCTCAAGGATATAAGATCTCATTGATTGAGATTTCATTAACGAGGCATATTTGTTGAAGAATGAATATCCACGAGGGAGTGTTATGACATTAGTGGATGTCATATATGGGCTAGAAGTAAGAATGAATATCCACGAGGGAGTGTTATGACATTAGTGGATGTCATATATGGGCTAGAAGTCTGTATTCTATTTATTGAGAATTCTATCTTTCTAATTTGTATAGGACTCTATTTTTGCTATTAGGATTCTACTTATGTACCTATATATACATCGCTTCTCATCAATAATAATTACACTCTCGTATTCTCTGTATAGTCTCTATTTACTTCTTTCTTTACTTTTTTATTTTTTTTATAATATGTTATTAGCATGATTGTTCTACTGCGTTTTCTTTCTACCTATGATTTAATGGGAGGATAACACGTTATCAAAGTTAGGTTACTTAAAGAGAGAATAATTTTTGTTTTGCTAAAATAATAAAAGGTATTATTATCAAAAGCTCATCATGATAGGATGCATTCATTGTTGCAAAACTCATAAAACTATAAGTGATTATAATTTTACGGTATTAAAGCTATTGTTTTATTATTATGATTGTTGCTATGGCATATATTATTCATATAATACAAATTTTGAGAATTGATTGATTTATTTCTTAAATATAATTAAGATATTGCCGTTATTATGTTTGGAGCCTATATTAGCCCTTGATCTAGAATTACCAATGATATTTATGTCTCGAATATGCTCCTGAAATAACACTATTGAGAGAGAAGATTTTAAGATATTTTTTGGATTTTGTCATATTCTTTTTATTATTGAGCAAAATAAAGAGATCTTAATAAAGATCACGAGACCGTCCAAACTGGATTTTGCTTCATTCCTTGAAGTGAATGGAATAACATATCATATTAGGTATGGAAAGAATGAGGTTCACCCAACTAGATTTGATGCATTCTTTGCAGTGAATGCAACAATAAATGATATTGGGCATGGATGTGAATAATGACAAAGATATATTTGTCATTGAGAATGTTAATGAGACGTGAATAACGACAAAGATATATTTGTCATTGAGAATATTAATGAGATCATAATTGAAATCATGATCTTAGCAATTATGGTTGCCACATAATTAATTAATAATAAATCTTACTACTAAAAGTAGTACAAATATTATGGCATAAATGGATATTAGTTATGTACTTATTGTACACTAAAATATTGAAAGGTTTCGGAAGAGCAAATATTACTACCTGGAAGAATGGATTTTATGCATAATGGATCGTTCCAAAGATATATCATCAAAATATATATCATATAGAGATAATTATTGAAACAAATATGATTGTAACCTAAAGTTTACAATTCTAAGTACTTTTATTATTTGGCATGATCGATTGGACCATCCCAATCAATAATGATGCGAAAAAATTTTAAATCCTTATATGGATATTTATTGAAGAACTTGAAATTTCTTCAAATCTAATGAATTTTTCATGCTTAGTTTATTCTCAAAGCAAATTAATTATTGAGCAATCACTTAGTAGAGTTCAAATTAAACTGCTTGCATTTTTTGAAATATATAAAGAGAAATTTTGATCAATTCATCCATCAAGTGAATTATTTAGATCTTTTGTAGATGCATCCAAAAAGATAGTTACATGATTATTAACTTGCAACCTGAAGTTTGCAAATATTATTGTTAACTTGCAACCCGAAGTTTACAAGATTATTTTTGCATATAATTTGATTAACCATATAATTTCCAGATTATGCTATCAAAATAATTTATCTTGAGAATGATGGTGAATTTACACATTAGGTCTTTAATGATTATAATATGTGTTAATTAAAGTAATTATAGTGCAATCCATTGTTGCCTTTATTAATTTATGCTCAAAATGATTTAGTATAATCATTTATAAAATGATTGCAATTAATTGTAAAGATTATTATGAGAATGAAGCTCCCTATTTTATAGAGGGACATGCTATTAAATGTAGTAGCCTTACTTGCATCATGCCAATAAATTATTATAAGTTCTCTTATTTATAATTAGTTTTGGATCAGGAACCAAATATTATCCATTAAGAAATTTTTGGATGTGCGTTATATTTTCTAATTGTTCTAACACAACGTAGTAAGATGGATCCTCAAAGGAGGTTGACAATATATGTCAGATATGAATTTTCATCTATGATTAAATATATAGAACTCTTACATAATAAAGTCATCTATTTCCAAATTTGCCAATTGTTCCTGACATTGGAGGGGGGGGGGGGGGTCCTGGACCATTGTGAGGGGGATAGGCAGGCGTAAAAGAATAAATTGGTTGGGAAAAGGGGGGGGGGGGGGGGAGAAAATAGGCAGCTAAAAGAATAAATTGGTTGGAAAAGAATTATCATTATTATATATTGATCATCATAAAAGACAGTGTAATTTTAAAAAGTTTAACAGATAATCTTTGCAAAATATTTTAAAATTACTTGCCAAATATGTTTACTAATGCAAAAGGAGATAACTAAATCTCACATACTAGCTGCAAGTGCTCACATTAGAATTAAAGTCCCTGAAGGATAAATTGCCTGTGCTAATGAATCTATTACATGCTTGAAGCATGGTAGATTGGTTTCAAAGATTAAAAAAAAAGTGAAAAAAAAGGAGTAAAAATTCAAGATGGTTAAGTTCTGGAAAAGTAAATTGTAGAAAAGATCCTAGACATGATTAATAAGTTTCCCGAAGAAACTCAGGTACCTAAAATCAATGAAGATTATGAGATCTTTATAAATTATGTCATGTCAGGAAAAGATGTAACTAATATAAAAATAAACGTTGACAATATTTTTGTTTATGATATAACGTTTAATTTTGTGGAAGATTATGAGGATCTTGAGTACTGTCTATTGAAGAATATAAACATAGAATTGATTGGCCAAAAATAAAATGACGCACATAGTATTTAATTTACTTAAAAAGTAAAGTTTTGAAATTTTAGTTTGGACTTCAAAAGATATCAAGCCAGTGGAAATACAAATATATATTTGTGCAAAATTAAAATGGGCATAAATATAAAGCAAACTTATTGCACAAGCTTTTAGCAAACTTATTGCACAAGCTTTTCGCAAAGAATTGACATTGATTATGAGGATAAATACCGTCATGTAATGGATGCAATTATAAATTAATACCTGATTAGTCTAGCAATTTATGCAAACTCAAAATACGTCTAATGGATTAGTGACTGCCTACTTTCATGGGTCACTTGATATAGATATCTATATTAAAATTCTTGAAAGATTTAAGTCGATTGAAGATTTAAATTAAATTCTCGAGAAATTTATTGAATTAAATTATATAGATTTCTATATGGATTAGTGGATAGTGATATCCATGAAATATTAAAAAGTGCTTGAAGCAAGTAAATTGAAACCTTGAGAAATATATTTGGGATTTCTATGTGGATTAAAGAAATATCAACACATATGATATAATCGCCTTAATAATATTTATGGCTGAGAAAATAATATATTATTTTATAATTATATATTGTATTTATAATATTCTGTTATTGAAAGTCACATGCTTTCATACTTTTGATATTTACTTCATATGGTATCATGATTAATATAATCTCTTCATTAGAGAATACTTGTTGAAAGTATATTATAATAATGATGTTATATGTTCATGCATTTTATAAAAAGATTTGAATATGTGGTTCATGAACATCATTAGAACTCTTGAAGAGCTTCCAAAGATTATAGATTTTTCAAAGGAAGAGTTTGATATAAAAGATATTAGGAATATAAAGTTTTATCTTAGCCTGAAAATTGAGCATTTCATAAATGAAATTTTGTTTATGAATCCATATATATGACTAAGCCATTAAAATAGTTTTATGTGGATGTCAATAGTTGTGAGGTCACTTGATGAGAAAATGGTCATTTTTCAACTTTGAGAAATTTATGAAGAACTTATTGATCCTGAAGTACCATATATTAATACAAGGAAGACGTTAATATATATTGCTAGTCATATGACTTGATGTACACAGTTTTATAAATTTTATTTGCAAGATGTATTTCTTCATGAATATGAAGAAATTGCATGGAGTTAAATATATTTTTTGATATCTCCATAACATATGATATATATGAGTTATATTATAACTAACAGGTCAAAAATCAAATTTGATTCGCTATGAAATATAGATTATTATCTAATCCACATTATGTTAGATCACAAATAAGCCATTTATTTACATGTGAATGAACAATTATTTCACGACATTTAAGGAACAAAGTATTGTCACTACTTCTTTTGGCCATGCAGAAATTTTAACAACTCATGAAGAAAGAGGAGAATATATTCAATTGAAATAAGTATTTTCAATATATTCAAAATATATGTAGTCTACTTGTCCAAAGAGAAGTTTCTATAATATTATAAGAAGATAATACTTTTTATCCACATCTCTCTTGAAAAAAAAACATATGTTAGAGAAGACAAAAAAAGTATATTTCACCAAAATTTTCTTCACTCCTGATCTCTAAAAAGAATGGTGATATTGAAGTTCAATCATTCAAGCGACGATATTATTGATTTCTCATCAAAACACTTTATACTATTAAAGTTTTCAACTACATTCTTTTTGCCACAAGTTTTTGAAGGATTAATTCACGAAAATTGAAATGTATAAACTTAAAGATCTTAAGTGATAGCTTCATGAGGGGAAGTGAATACGCACTATACACTTTTTTTCCTTTAATCAAAACTTTTTTCCATTGGATTTTCTTGGTATAGGTTTTTAATGAAGCAGTATTTTTAATGTACATTTAAAAGAAGAATAATATACTCTTTTCCTTTCTCAAAATTTTTTTTCCCACAAAGTTTTTTCCTAGTAAGGTTTTAATGAGACATATTCTTTGAAGAATAGACATCGGACTGTTTATTTACTGCCTTAGTAGTTGATTTAAAAATTGGATGATAATATTAAACAAACCTAATGTTCTTTCAGACTCTCTACAATCACAATATTGATTATGGTTTTCAAGATGTTCTTCAAAAATATTATTCCCAGTTTCAATTAATTCTTGCCTAAATCTCCTAATTTCATTGCGATTAGTAAGATCTATTAAACATACATTAGCTATAGCAGAATCAATATGAGACATGAATTAATATGAGACATAAATACTTTTACACACAATAATATGAAAACTTACAGAGAATTGGAGATTATTGTAGGCTAAACAGATCTGAGCTAATTGTTCTTCAACTCAAACAATTTATTCTAAAGTATACTAACTTCTTCATACACTCCTTATAAACTATCCAGTTTTGCAAAAGAAAATTACAACAAAGAAAGAGCAAAGCAAGCGCTGCCTAAAACTACAACTTCACTACATATTTATAGGCAAACAAGGGAGCTTAAGATGTCATGGCTGATGTTGCTAAGGAAGATAGGAAGATAAGATTCGCTAATTTCTTGAGCGAATAATGAGCTTAAGATGTCATGGCTGATGTTGCTAAGGAAGATAGGAAGATAAGATTCGCTAATTTCTTGAGCGAATAATAAGATGACAGCTGGATCCTTACAAGTCATATGGGTCCTAACTGTCGATAAAGATATCTTCATTTTTATCCTCATTGTCTAGGGAATCTTTTTCTTTGTCGAGTTTGTCATGTCTTGATTTTCACAACTCAGCTTTTTCTTTACCTTTCGAGTTGGCAAATAAGCTCGCATCTTCTCCCGAGGCATCAAATAATTGCCTTCTGATTACTTCTTTAGGCATGTGGCGCAAAACTTCTTGTATCATTTGCGCTAATTTCAGAGGGGACTTGTCTGCTATTAACTTTTCTTTAGCCGGACTTGGCTTTTTAGCGAATTGAATTAGTCCTCTAGTGGCATGGATGGATGGAAGATTGAAAAAATTGCATTTATCCCACCATCTTAGCAGGACTCGTCTAACCAACAATGGCACTTCTACTTTAGAATCTTCAAATTTTTTCTGAGGTTTAAATACAATAATATAATCCCATTTAATGATCTAAGGTACTTTATAGGCAACTGTAAAGAGCAGCCTTGGGTTGATTAAGGTCCTGTTGATGTCACAAAATTATTCATAAATTTTTTGGATTCCGTCAGGCATGACTATGGGGAAAAGTCCCCAATGGAAAAACCATTCCTTGAACCACAAAGGAAATTCCCATTCTTCTTTGAGTAAATTGAAGGCTATAAACTAACTAAATCTCCGTTGCCGGTTTTCATAGCATAGGGCTCCATTCCAGGCTTCCATATAGTCAAAATAGTTAAAATGTCGGGGTCTTCCAAGCTTCAATTCTTTAGTTTGGAATAAGTCATCACCCCAATCTTCCTAAGAAAAAACTCTTTTGATGATAAATTTGCTATATGCCGATTCTCCCTCTCCTCTAACAGTTGGGGTAAAAGTTACTGACCCTGTTTTTTCCAAAATAGCTTGACAAAACAACTAATCTTTTGGCAGATAAGGATAAGTAAAATGATTTTGAGTGTAAATTTTGGCCACTTCATAAGGAGGGCAGATAAGGATAAGTAAAATGATTTTGAGTATAAATTTTGGCCACTTCATAAGGAGAGAGTTCTGCATGTTTTTTGGTAATGGGCACCAAATGTGCATGTTTTTTGGTAATGGGCACCAAATGAGAGTGATAAATTGGCACTATTAGGAGGCCTTCTTCATTAGGTCCTCTCACATCAGCTTCATATGCTTCTTTTCGAGGCTTGTCTGGGTCTTTAGAACAAGATGACGAAATTTCAAGACTTCTTTTTGAACTCATACCTTCTTTAATAAATTAGCTTTCCCTTTAATAAATTCAATATCAAAATCAAAGACAGATAAAATTGCCTCCCATCTGGCAAAGATTTGTTTGAATGCTATGCTCTTTACATCTTTTAAAAGAATTTCTTTAGCACTCTTGCAATCAATTCTTATTAAAAATTTTTGATTTAATAAATTTGATTCAAACTTTTGAACACAAAGTACTATGGACAAGATTTCCTTTTTAATCGTTGAGTAATTGACCCTTGGTCCTGTCCACATAAAATTCGAACCAATTATGAACAGTTTTGCGAGCTGAATTGAACTCTTAAAAATCCGAGACTTACTTTTACAGTCGCCTATAAAATTCCATGGATAATTAAATGGGATTATCAAATTGTGATAAAGAAGTAATTCAAATGGGAAGAATCTAAGGTTGAAATTCCATGGTTAGCTCGCCGTATACTTTTACGATGGTGGGATAAATGCAATTTCTTTAATCCACCATCCGTATATGCTGCTAAAGGACTCTTGGATTTTGCTAAAAAACACAGTCCTATGAAAAATCAATCTTCTGAAGTAACCTCACCATTAAATTTATCCCAATTATTAAAAGACATTTTTCATAATGTTATGTTCCTAAAGAAGAAAATTAAAGATAGAAAACACCTAAAGAAGAAATAAAGAAACAATTATTTAAAGCTTTGGATGTTGATTTACCCACCAGTAAGGGTAAAGAGAAGGCAGAATCCTCCAAATCAAGGCACGAGCGCCTGCAAGAGGATAATGATTCTTCTGATAGTGACAAAATTATGAATGATATGTTTGTCGACAGTTAAGACCCCTATGATATCTAATCCTAGCCAACTGGCAATATTCGCATCTTATCTTCTTTGCTAAAGATAAAGCAAACCTTATTTTCTAGTGCTAAAGAAAAGATAGAGCACGATTTCTTGTCTCTATGCTGACACACGCCATGATGTCAGCAGGTCGCCTTTTTAGTGTATATAATCGTTTGTGTGTCTTTCATTTCAATCATCGCAAAATTTGTAATAGCTTTTAGTTTTCAAACTAGAGAGTTTAAAGTTTATCTACGAAGCCAATAGTAAGCTTCAAGATTAAGTGTGTGAAATTGACGATCAGTTAGGACAGCTCAGTCTTACCTGTAATAATCTGCAATATTCTGTAAATTTGTTTTAATTACATAAATCTATCTTTATGTCTTTTATTATTTCTGCTATTAATAATTTATGTTTAATTGATTTTACGAATAGAAATGTTTAATTGATTTTAACGAATATGAAATCAAATTCGTTTCTCAAATAGAAAACTCATAGAAAACTAGTCATGATATTATTTGAAAGAACAAATAGATACACGCCATAATCAGTATTTGTAACTGTGCTGAAAACTGAAAGAACCCTAGCTCTGTAATGTTCTTATCCGCTTGTTTTTAAAATCGAGCTGCTTGCATAAAAAAAACAGAGAATCTCCACCTTTGGGCCCATTTGGGACAGAGCCTTGTTACTAAAATAGTTAAGAGTCAGAACTTAAGTGAAACCCAAGTCGGGTATCCATGGAGTAGCCAATGGTAAGCCGGTGAAAAGGCGTAAGGCGAAGGAGTAAATCGGTTGACAGTGATCTTAAGTCATGAATCAATTATTTAGTAATCTGTCTCGAAGTAGTACTTCTCGCTCTATGAATGGCAATCTAAGAAAGAATAAAAATAAAGAAGTAATATTAGCTGAAAATTTAGATGCTAGCCTAAGTAATTGGAAATTACCCGCGGTTTCTTCAAATATGATATATAAATCTAAAACAAATTTTCTTTTTAAATCTGATTATATTGTGAAAACTGTGGAACAAGCAGTTCCAATTCATAAAGGGTCTCAATCCTTTTCATTGTTTTGTCAAGAATTACTTACAAAACATCAAGAGAAATATAATTTTTTGCATATAGGAATGGTTCAAGTAGCATTGAAACCAGCTACTCGATTAGGACTGAATACTGCTGCAATTGTGTGTTTAAGAGATAAGAGACATAATAAATTTCATGATTCTTTATTGGGAGTAGTGGAATCATCACTATGTGATGGACCTATCTACTTCTCCTATTATCCAAACTTTACTTTGTCTCTTAGTGATCCTCATTTAATGAAAGCTTTATCTCTTGACATTAGCTTTACTATGTGATGGACCTATCTACTTCTCCTATTATCCAAACTTTACTTTGTCTCTTAGTGATCCTCATTTAATGAAAGCTTTATCTCTTGACATTCAAAGTTCCGGTTATGATATGTTACCAGGATCTGAAAATATCATTTTAATTTACCGAATACATTATAAGGCTATGAATATTGTCCTGCTTAATTTAAGGGAAGATACTACTAAATTAATAATGCCTAAAGGAATGACAACATTATTCGTAACAAATTTATCTAAAGGCAATTTAGTAGTACCCAAAGCCATTCAGTGGGATCAGGTCAAATTACCTGAAAACTGGCTATTAGAAGATGTAACTCAACCCCAAAAACCTGAATCTCATGAAATAGATTCAGTAGAAGAATTACCTGAAGGATCAGTAGCTTTACGATTCTCAAGAAATAGAACCGTGAAATTAAGCTCAAGAAAATCCTTTACCGGCCTCCTAAGTTCGACCGAATCTTATCCAATGCCATCTAGGGTATCCACTTCTTCGTTTGAACCACTTCGTCGGTCCAATTCAGTAAACGGTCTAAATAGAACTGAAGAAAACATAGTTCAGCCCACTTATGAGATCAAAAGCCCAACACCATCCGACATGGGCTATGATAAAGAGAGTGTTAAATCTCATCCATTTAAAATTATGGTTCTAGATCAAGACATATCTCCTTTTGATAATTGGTTTTGTATTCATTTAAGTGACACAGAACAAGCCTATTGGCTCAAGAAATATACAATATATTAAACCATAAAAGGTACTAAAGACTTTAGTACTTTTCTTCAACATATGTTTAAACTCCAACGAAAACCTTTCCCCACTTTCACCAATCCACATTTTCTTGCTGGCCTTAATTCTTCCTATAAAACCTTCCATACCTCCCATGGCCATCTACAAAGCATTCACCCCCCTTTACAACAGCTATCTTATCTTCTTGAACATTCTCCCATTGAATGTTCGCTTTTTTCCCCCGGGGAGAGCACATCTAGTTTTTCTTGCCAACAAAATTTTACAAATTTACATCTTGTAACTGTTGGAGAGCAACTTACGAGAATAGAAGGACAGGTTAGTCAACTGAAAGCTATAGGCATTATGCCTAAAGAAAGCTCATCCAAAATAGCCAGTCATGAAGACAAAGTTCTCTTTAAACCAATGGGAGCACCTTTGGAACTAAATCTTTCAAAAAATGATAATAGTGACCTGATAGAAGAAATCACTAAGATAATAGCTAAGTTAGATGTGGATAAGAAACAAAAATCTATAGCTCCTCTTACAATAAGAATAGAATCAGATAAAGAGTCATCTGACGAAGAAAGTGCTACAGATACTGAGCACTTAATCAATTTAGAGCAAATGTTTCAAAGGAAGCTAATACCATTAATAAAATTCCGTATCCAAAACCTAGAGGAATGGTAGAAGTCAAACCCTACTATCCAAGGCCATCTCCTATGAATATGCAATATGAAGCAGATACATTTAATTATGTGCAGTATGATGGAACCTCTATAGTTGAATGGAATATTGACGGACTATCTGAATATCAGATAAAGAATGTCCTCTATAGTTGAATGGAATATTGACGGACTATCTGAATATCAGATAAAGAATGTCCTGCAATACATGACTATGTATGCCACAGCCTGTGCTGTTAAAGGCAATTCTGACAAAAATATAATGAAAGCCATAGTTGCAGGCTTTGTGGGTCAACTTAAAGGTTGGTGGGATTTTTCCCTAACGAAAGAAGGGAAAGAGCAAATAGAAAATGCAGTAAAACAAGAAACGCGAATTGAAGAAAATAATCAACCAACAATAGTTCAAACACCTGATTCAATAAATACGCTACTCTATACAATAGGCTTACACTTCATTGGTGCTACTAGTATACATTTAGATAGGTCTCATGAACAACTCATTAATCTTAGGTGTCCAAATCTATCTCATTTTCGATCATATAAAGATGTCTTTTTTATTGCTATTTTCGCGTGAGAAGATAGTCAGCATGATTTCTGGAAAGAAAAGTTCATTTTTGGATTACCATCATAATTTGCTGAAAGGGTAAGAACTAGGATCAAAGGTAGACATGATGGTATCATTCCCTACCATCTATACACATAAGGAGAGTTAGCATTCGAAGTAGTCACAGAAGGAATTAGTTTATGTAATGAACTAAAAATCCATAGACAAATGAAAAAGTAACGAATGACAGGTAAAAAAATATTGGGAGAATTTTGTGAACCATTTGGATATCCCTCATTAGGTCATTCTTCGAAAAGAACAGACAAGAATAGAAAACCTAGATACTCCTATCGGGCATATAGGAAGAAAAAGCGTGATAATTATGAAAAAGATCATAAACGACTAAAGAAAGATCACAAACGCTCTAAAGAACAAAAGGGCAAAGAGAAAGCTACAATTGCCTGTTATAAATGTGGACGTATTGGCCATTATGCTAATAAATGCAAACTAAAGCAACAAATACAGGCATTAACAATTGATGATGATCTAAAACAATCCTTAGCTAAAATTTTTCTATCAGATACAGCATCTGAAAAGGAAGATTTAGAAGTAAATGTTTTAGATTATACATCAGAATCATCCAATATAGAAGATGTAGATTCCTCTAAAGAAATATCGAATTGTGATGGTAATTGTGATTATTATAAATCTCTATGTGCTATGAATGGATTATGTGTCCTGACGAAAAAGGATAATCTTATCCTAGATCTAATAGAAAAAATAGCAAACCCAGAAGAAAAAAGAGCTCAGCTGGAAATTTGTCTTGCAATGAATAATGAAAACCCTAGTAGCTCTAAAGAATCACTGCAAAAGAAACTTGATGAAAAACCTAGCCACTATGATATTCAAGACATCTGTGAACATATAAAAAATACTAAAGCACAATGGGAACCTACGCTTAAAGACTTAAAAGCAGAGGTCAATCTTTTAAAACAAGAAATGATACAATTAAAAGAGCGGGTAATTATGCTCGAATTACTCAACAATGAAGATTATGATCCTCAAGAAGAAGAAAAGGATTAGTTAGAAATTAATAATTTACACTTTGTCAATCTAGTTGATAAAGTCATCACTCAAAAATGGCACACTAAAGTAACAATAGTGGTGCATAAAGAATACATTTTTCATACTATTGCTTTAATTGACTCCGATTTTTCATATATTGCTTTAAATTGATCCGGTGCAAAATTTGAAATTGTATCACGAATGAAAGACTTTTAAATTGTATCAATGAAGGACTAGTTCCTTCACGATACTTTACTAAAACCGTAGAAGAGTTAAATACTGCCGATGGTAGTAAACTAAAAGTGCAATACAAGCTAAAGAATACAGCAGTATGTAATAATGGTATTTGTTTTCAAATCCCATTCATTCTTGTCAAAGGATTGTCGCATCTCGTGATTTTAGGCAATCCATTTTTACATGTGTTATATCCGATCAAGAATATATCGGATGAAGGAATTACAACCGAGTTAGAAGGAAAAGAAATTACATTCCATTTTATATCACAACCACGTATAAAGAATATTGATATAATTAAACAGACGATTAAGTCTAAAGAAAAATTTATCAATTCCTTAAAGAAAGAAGTCATTATTAAAGGAATTCAAGAACAGTTACTGAATGACAAAGTGCAGTTACAATTAAAAACAATACAACAAGAAATGGAATCTACAGTATGTTCTGAAAGCCCAACAGCTTTTTGGGCCAGAAAACGTCATGTGGTAACATTACCTTATGAACCTGATTTCAATGAAAAAATAATACCAACAAAAGCCTGGCCCATAGCGATGGGGCCGAGACATCTTGAAATATGCAAAAAAGAAATTGCTGATTTAGAGGCCAAAGGTCTAATCCGTAAAAGTCATAGCCCTTGGAGTTGTGCTGCTTTTTACGTAGAAAATAATGCAGAATTAGAAAGAGGAGTTCCGAGGTTAGTTATCAATTATAAGCCCTTAAACAAGGCTTTAAGATGGATTCGATGCCCTCTACCTAACAAAAGAGATCTATTAAATTGCCTCTATGAAGCAAATATTTTTTCAAAATTTGATATGAAATCTGGCTATTGGCAGATATAAATAGCTGAAGAAGATAGATACAAAACTGCCTTTACAGTTCACAAAGAAGAGATTATAATTGGCCTCTATGAAGCAAATATTCTATTAAATCAAAAAACTTTACAAGATAAGGAAGGATACTGGCGGTAGATTATGGGCAAAATATTTTTTCAAAATTTGATATGAAATCTGGCTATTGGCAGATATAAATAGCTGAAGAAGATAGATACAAAACTGCCTTTACAGTTCCATTCGGTCATTATGAATGGAATGTCATGCCATTCGGGCTTAAAAATGCCCTCTCTGAATTTCAGAAGATCTTGAATGATATCTTCACTCTGTATACTACTTTCTTAATAGTATACATTGATGATGTATTGATTTTTTCTCAATCAATAGATCAACATATGAAGCATCTCAAAACATTTATGAAAGTAGTTAAAAATAATGGGTTAGTAGTGTCTTCTAAGCAAATGAAAATCTTTCAAACGAAAATTAGATTTCTCAAACACAATATTGAAAATAACATTATCATCCCTATAGACAGAGCAATCGAGTTTGCAAACAAATTTCCTGATATTATTACTGATCAAACTCAGCTACAACGATTTTTAGGCAGTCTAAATTATGTGGCTGAATTTTATAAAGATCTGGCTCAAGATGCGAAGCCACTATTCGAACGTTTGAAGAAAAATCCACCTACATGGAGTCATGAACATACTTTAGCTGTCAAACGAATAAAAGCGCGTGTCAAGACTTTATCGTGCTTAGCCATTCCTCATCCAGAAGCCTTTAAAATTGTAGAAACAGATGCATCTGATAAAGGCTATTGAGGAATTCTGAAACAAAGAATGAATAAGAATGTAACATCCTAGTGAGTTGAGTTGAGAGTCATTTCATAGAAGGTAAGTTGGAGTTGGGTTGAATCAAACCTTGTTGGGCGTAGATGAGAAGTATGAGAAGTGGGAACTTAGTGGACTTATGTGAATGTAAAGTTTGGACTTGTTTGCATCAAAACATACAGCTTGGGTATGAAGTTGTAGCCTTTGTATACTTGAGGTACCAATTAGCTATGTTACACAGCCAACTCACGTCTTCTAGAGACTACCTGTTCTTATCAGTTCAAGTTTCTATTTTCATGTTTATCATTCTCCTCTTACTTGTCCCGCTCTTTTCCTTTCACTCTTCAAACATAGTTAAGCATTAAGTCAACTGCAAGTAAGTAAAATTCCTTGAAGTGTGATGTTATTTCCTATTTCATTGAGTTATATTGGAGATGAGTTATGACTGGTAATGGTGAGAAAACAGGGGAGGAAGTGAATAAATGAAGTAAATATTGAGTTTATGTTGAAACAGAGTCCCAGCTTTTGAAAACAAGGTTTGATATCTCTTGTTATTTTCCCATGTTCTTTGCATGAAAAATTGTATGGAGTGTTGTTCATGAGATCATGTGTTGATTATTGTTGAATGAAACAGGGGAGGTATTGAATAAATGAAGTAAATATTGAGTTTTTGTTGAAACAGGTTTTGCTGGAATTTTTCCAGGAACTTTATCTTGATTTTGTCCTCATTTAGTGATGGAATTAGGAAGTTTCATAGAAGAGTTATTTGTTCCTCTATGTGTTAGCTTTACATGGGTTTTTGAATCATCCAAATTGGAGTTGTATAGCTTTACGCGCGTTTTGGAATCACTCAATTTGAAGTTGTATATTGAGAGTTATGGCCAAAAGAACACAGACTGCACAATCTGGAAACACGTCGCGCGCCCGCGGGGTTTGGAAAGCAAGTCGCGCTCGCGACTTTCACATGCGCGGTCGCGACTTTGGTCAAAAACTCTCTGACTCTCAAATGGCACATTTCGCGCTCGCGAACTCCACAAGCTCTCAGTGTGCGCATCTCGCGCTCGCGAATCACACAAGCGCGCTCGCGACGTGTGCTGCGCGGTCGCGACTTGAGCCAGAAAACCCTCTGACTCTCAAATGCATTTCTTGCGCTCGCGAGGTTTGAAGACGCGCTCGCGACTTCTCTCTGGGAAGCATCTCGCACTCGCGACTTGGAATGTCGCGCTCGCGACTGATGCTTTGGCCAGAAACGCTCTCTGACTCTCATTTGACATTCTCTTGCGCTGCGACTTTGGCCATGTTCGCGCTCGCGACTGAATGCTTTGTACATTCTTTTTGTCTTCATTTCCTATAGGCAATTAACTTCCTGTTGCTCATCATGCATGCATCCCAATTATTGTAAAACAAAAATATAACATTAGAACATGGATCAAACAACATGAAAGCATACAAATGATGTGAAATCAAGTAAACATGATGATTTATGAAGTTATGAACATCACTTATGAACTCTTAATGTGATATTGTGTTATACCAACATTATGCTCCATTGAGGTTAGGGAGAAACCATGTAGATAAGACCATGTCGCGACATAGGATAGCAGATCTGCACTTCATACAGTTTGGTACTCCGGCTAAAGGCCGTTGAGTGGATATGATTACATATGGGCCATAGCAGCCAAGCATACAGTATTCATCCAGTTTCATACAGTTTTTCTTATCACTTCGGTTTCACTATAACCTTATGGAGCTATACAGGGGCCTATAGCCTATCATGTATTCATACAGTTATCTTATCGACTTCGGTTCACTAATAACTTATGGAGCCCATACAGATATCTGACATACATTGCATGAATCATACAGTATAACTATATATCAGGCAGAAAGATCATCAAGTGAAACATGACAGTATCAATGAGTATGCTTACATTCCATATGTGAGTAAATGTGTATTTATTTCCACATATGTATGTGCTTATATGTTCTATATGTTTCTTCATTCATTGTGATATTCACTGAATTTAATCAAAGTTGCAGAGTTCATACAGCATAAAGAACATCAGGTAAGATCATGAAAGTAACATGTTATATATGCTTACGCGTTTATTTATTTAATTCTTAAGGAGCCATACAGTCATGAGATGTTATTAATCATAACTTATATGATGTGACTAAAAGTGCATAAGTTATACAGCATAATGAATAGCAAGTAAGACAATGAACATATACTGTTATGTAATCTTACATGTTTATTGATTTCATTCATACAACACAATGACCAGCAGGTAAGATCATGATAGTATCATAAGGTGTGATTTAAGGTTCATGTAAAGGAGTTATGAGATAATTAGAACTAAATTATTGATGTTTATGAATTAATTTATGTTTATGAGTTTAGAAGTTTATTCGTTGCTTACCAGAGACATTCAATGTTAAACATTTACTGATTCTATGAGTTAATCAACTGCTTTATGAAATTGGTATTTGAAGTTAGTTGCTATCGCACTTTGTTTTAGTAGTGTGAAGTATAAGAACACTGAGTTTTATTACTCAGCGCGTTGATTTTTATCAGCGCGCAGGTTGAAGACGTGGTTGTTACTTGAAGACTTGAGGAGTACTATCAAAGCAGAAGTGCTTAATTTGGTCCATAGTAGATTTGAAGAGCTGTAGAAAATTAAGAATTATGGCATGTAATTAAGAGTTATGGCATGTAATAATTCTTTTTATTGTTTAGAGCTTATGTGATTGTAAATATAAAGTGAAACCATGTAATTATTTTGGTGTAAGTAGTTGGAGATAAATAATATTTAAATGAAATGTATTGAAGATGAAAATAGTTTTACTATAGTTGGTATGATTAGGTCATGAAACTTGAATATAGATTCTGAATGAAATTAATTGCTAGATTATTAAAATACTTTTTGAGGATTTATACAATTATGTTGAAGATATATAATAAATAAAGGGGTATTGTGTTATTGAATGATTTCTTGGAGATGTTTGGAAGTTTTTAAAATGTAACTGGGAGTGGTTTATATTCTTTTTGCATACAGTATAATATCAGCATGACAAGATATAAGTGCAACCAGATTGTAGCGTCTCGGCTCGGTTCATTCGGGTTAACGGGTGGACCGGGAAGGGGTGTTACAAAGAAAGAAACCCTGGTTCGCTTTACTAGTGGTATATGGACAGGACCATGAGTTAATTATTCCACTGTGAAAAAAGAAATATTATCCATAGTTCTTTGTGTTCAAAAATTTGAATCTGATCTACTTAATCAAAAATTTTTTATTAGAGTAGATTGCAAGAGTGCAGAAGAAATTTTACTTAAAGATGTCAAAAATATTGCTTCAAAACAAATCTTTCCCCGATGGCAAGCAATCTTATCAGTATTTGATTTTGATATTGAATTTATCAAAGGAGAAACTAATTCTCTCCCATATTTTCTAACACGTGAATTTCTTACAGGAACATCACAAAACAATGAGCTCCAAAAGAAGAATTGAAGCTTCCTCTTCTTTGTCTCAAGATCCAGACAAACCAAGATCTTGAGCTCCAAAAGAAGAATTGAAGCTTCCTCTTCTTTGTCTCAAGATCCAGACAAACCAAGATCTGATGCTTATGAAGCCAGCGTTTTAGGACCGCATGAAGATGGTCTGCCATTAATCACCCTCAATCATATTTTTCTAATGCCAATTACTCAAGAACATAGTAAAATGGCGCCTCATGAAGTTGCAAAATTTTATACGAAGAATCATTTTTCTCATCCGTATTTGCCTAAAGATTATCTCTTTTATCAGGCAATCCTGGAAGCCACTAGTTCTGTCATCTTCTCCCCTGTAGTGAGAGGAGAAGGAGAATGGGCGTACAGTAAATTCATAATTAAACTCGTATTCTCTCAAGAAGACTGGGGAACGGACCTTTTTCAAACTAAAGAATTGCACCAATGTCGTCCCAGGTATTTTAACTATTTTGATTATATGGACGCGTGGAGTGGCACTCTTTGTTATGATAACCGCCAAAGAAAATTTAGCTGGTTTATAGCCTTTAATTTGGCTAAAGAAGAATGGGACTTTCCTCTTTGGTTCCAAGAATGGTTTTACAATTGGGGACTTTTCCCTATTGTAGTGCCTCATAAAATTCGAACCATTTATGAACAGTTTTGCGAGCTGAATCGAACTCTTAAAAATCCAAGACCTACTTTTACAGTCACCTATAAAATTCCATGGATAATTAAATGGGATTATCAAATTGTGATAAAGAAGCAATTCAAATGGAAGGAATCTAAGGTTGAAATTCCATGGTTAGCTCGCCGTATACTTTTACGATGGTGGGATAAATGCAATTTCTTTAATCCACCATCCGTATATGCTGCTAAAGGACTCTTGGATTTTGCTAAAAAACACAGTCCTATGAAAAATCAATCTTCTGAAGTAACCTCACCATTAAATTTATCTGAAGTAACCTCACCATTAAATTTATCCCAATTATTAAAAGACATTTTTCATAATGTTCCTAAAGAAGAAATAAAGAAACAATTATTTCAAGCTTTGGATGTTGATTTACCAGTAAGGGTAAGGAGAAGGCAGAATCCTCCAAATCAAGGCACGAGCACTTGCAAGAGGATAATGATTCTTCTGATAGTGACAAAATTATGAATGATATGTTTGTCGACAGTCAAGATCCCTATGATATCTAATCCTAGCCAACTGGTAATATTCGCATCTTATCTTCTTTGCTAAAGATAAAGCAAACCTTATCTTGTAGTGCTAAAGAAAAGATAGAGCACGATTTCTTGTCTCTATGCTGACACACACCATGACGTCAGCAGGTCGCTTTTCTAGTGTATATAATGGTTTGTGTGTCTTTCATTTCAATCATCGCAAAATTTGTAATAGCTTTTAGTTTTCAAACTGGAGAGTTTAGAGTTTATCTACGAAGCCATTAGTAAGCTTCAAGATCAAGTGTATGAAATCGACGAGCAGTTAGGACAGCTCAGTCTTGCCTGTAATAATCTGCAATATTCTGTAAGTTTGTTTTAATTACATAAATCTATCTTTATGTCTTTTATTATTTCTACTATTAATGATTTATGTTTAATTGATTTTACGAATAGAAATCAAATTCGTTTCTTCAAATAGAAACTCATAGAAACTAGTCATGATATATTTGAAGAACATATAAAAACCCATAATCAATATTGTAACTGTGCTGAAACTGAAAGAACCCTAGCTCTGTTTAATGTTCTTATACGCTTTTTATAGCTCTGTTTAATGTTCTTATACGCTTTTTAAATCAGCTGCTTGCATAAAAAAAAAGAGAATCCACCTGGGCCAATTTGGTATCAGAGCCTTGTTACTAAAATAGTAGAGTCAGAACTTAAGTGAAACCCCAAGTCGCGTATCCATGAGTGCCATGGTAGCCGTGAAAAGGCATGAAGGCCAAGGAGTAAATCGTTGACAGTGATCTTAAGTCATGAATCAATTATTTAGTAATCTGTCTCGAAGTAGTACTTCTCGCTCTATGAATGGCAATCTAAGAAAGAATAAAAATAAAGAAGTAATATTAGCTGAAAAATAAAGAAGTAATATTAGCTGAAAATTTAGATGCTAGCTTAAGTAATTGGAAATTACCTACGGTTTCTTCAAATATGATATATAAATCTAATACAAATTTTCTTTTTAAATCTGATTATATTGTGAAAACTGTGGAACAAGCGACTCCAATTCATAAAGGGTTTCAATCCTTTTCTTTGTTTTGTCGAGAATTACTTACAAAACATCAAGTAAAATATAATTTTTTGCATATAGGAATGGTTCAAGTAGCATTGAAACCAGCTACTCGATTAGGACTGAATACTGCTGCAATTGTGTGTTTAAGAGATAAGAGACATAATAAAGATAAGAGACATAATAAATTTCATGATTCATTATTGGGAGTAGTGGAATCATCACTATGTGATGGACCTATCTACTTCTCCTGTTATCTAAACTTTACTTTGTCTCTTAGTGATCCTCATTTAATGAAAGCTTTATCTCTTGACATTCAAAGTTCCGGTTATGATATGTTACCAGGATATGAAAATATCATTTTAATTTAGCGAATACATTATAAGGCTATGAATACTGTCCTGCCTAATTTAAGGGAAGATACTACTAAATTAAGAATGCCTAAAGGAATGACAACATTATTCGTGACAAATTTATCTAAAGGCAATTTAGTAGTACCCAAAGCCATTCAGTGGGATCAGGTCAAATTACCTGAAAACTGGCTGTTAGAAGACGTAATTCAACCCCAAAAATAATTCAACCCCAAAAACCTGAATCTCATGAAATAGATTCAGTAGAAGAATTACCTGAAGGATCAGTAGCTTTACGATTCTCAAGAAATAGAACCGTGAAATTAAGCTCAAGAAAATCCTTTACCGGCCTCCCAAGTCCGACAGAATCTTATCCAATGCCATCTAGGATATCCACTTCTTCGTTTGAACCACTTTGTCGATCAAATTCAGTAAACGGTCTAAATAGAACTGAAGAAAACATAGTTCAGCCCACTTATGAGATCCAAAGCCCAACACCATCCGACATGGGCTATGATAAAGAGAGTGTTAAATCTCATCCATTTAAAATTATGGTTCTAGATCAAGGCATATCTCCTTTTGATAATTGGTTTCGTATTCATTTAAGTGACACAGAACAAGCCTATTGGCTCAAGAAATATACAATATATCAAACCTTAAAAGGTACTAAAGACTTTAGTACTTTTCTTCAACATATGTTTAAACTCCAACGAAAACTTTTCCCCATCGTAGATAAACTCTAAACTCTCCAATTTGAAAACTAAAAGCTATTACAAATTTTGAATTTTGCGGATGTTGAAATGAAAAGACACAATCAAACCAATTATATACACTAAAAAGCGAACCTGCTGACGTCATGGTGTGTGTCAGCATAAGAGACAAGAAATTTCGTGCTCTTATCTTTTCTTTAGCACTAGAAGATAAGGTTTGCTTTATCTTTAGCAAAGAAGATAAGATGCGAATATTGCCAGTTGGCTAGGATTAGATATCATAGGGGTCTTGACTGTCGACAAACGTATCATTCATAATTTTGTCACTATCAGAAGAATCATTATCCTCTTGCAGGCGCTCGTGCCTTAATTTGGAGGATTCTGCCTTCTCTTTACCCTTACTGGTGGGTAAATCAACATCCAAAGCTTCAAATAATTGTTTCTTTATTTCTTCTTTAGGAACATTATGAAAAATGGCTTTTAATAATTGGGATAAATTTAATGGTGAGGTTACTTCAGAAGATTGATTTTTCATAGGACTGTAATTTTTAGCAAAATCCAAGAGTCCTTTAGCAAGCAAAATCCAAGAGTCCTTTAGCAGCATATACGGATGGTGGATTAAAGAAATTGCATTTATCCCACCATCGTAAAAGTATACGGCGAGCTAACCATGGAATTTCAACCGTAGATTCTTCCCATTTTAATTGCTTCTTTATCACAATTTGATAATCCCATTTAATTATCCATGGAATTTTATAGGTGACTGTAAAAGTAAGTCTTGGATTTTTAAGAGTTCGATTCAGCTCGCAAAACTGTTCATAAAAGGTTCAAATTTTACGAGGCATTACAATAGGGAAAAGTCCCTAATTGTAAAACCATTCTTGGAACCAAAGAGGAAAGTCCCATTCTTCTTTAGCCAAATTAAAGGCTATAAACCAGCTAAATTTTCTTTGGCGGTTATCATAACAAAGAGCACCACTCCACGCGTCCATATTGATAGAGATATACTATTAACCATGCATATGTAATAGTATAGCTATGAATGATTTTCTATTGACAATTATTTCTTTGTATTTAATTGGAAGGAAACATAGCTTAAAAAAGAAATACACAACCAATTCTGATACCGGATTCCAATGAATCTGAGGTTTGGATGCAAATTGATTCAAAGAATGTATTTATTAGTAATGACTGTTAAACATATTTTCTCTAGGACATTAGAAATAATGTTTATCGTTCTTAATCTTGATTTATTTTAATATGAGCAAACATTGATTGTCTTGTGCTTTGATTCATTAAAGGGTGAGTTTCATTATTGGAATAATGTTCTCGGTGAATTGGGCAAAGATATATTGTGTTTGTGAAATATTAATTAATGATAGAATCCATGTCTCGGTTTAGAGATTGATGATGCACTTTAAGTAAGTTTATAAGGTTTCATAGTGTAAATCCTATAGGTGGATATTGAATACACATGAAATAAGTTGAGCGACAATCTTAAAGTTATATTGTGATTTAAATAAATTGTCAGTAAGTTATTTAAATGACAGCATCTTCTGTAATCTTAACATGGGGAACATTATTTTATTATGTTGTGGAATGTTGTGGAATTGTAAAACATAAATAAGGAGTTTCAGTCATGAGTTTTTTTATGTGGAATGTGGAATAATTCATGATTAATTATAATAAGAATATGTTGGTCTACATAGGTTATTATTATAATTAGTAGCCTGATTTATTTTATTCCTGAGGTCCCTGTAGTGCCCTAATTATTTGGAAAGTTAAGGGTGTATTAAATAATAGATAAATTATTCAGTTTTAAAATAATTGATAATTATTTTAATTAAATAATTTTTTATTTAATTTATTTTATATTAAAAAAAAATATCTTTCTATCGAAGAGAGTTTTTTTTAATATAAGATTTGAAAACCCTAAGAATAGAGAGACGCACGTTATTCTATTCTCTGCCACTCAGAGAGATAGTTAGGGATTAATAGTTGGGATTACGCAGAAAGATGTGGGTGATTCCAAGTCTCTCGAAAAGAACGACTGGTGAGCGATTCCTGCGCTCAAGAGGTCAGTTTATTGATTTGTTCGCAGTCATGTTTTTAGTTTGCCTCATATGGTTCGAAGAAGGGTTGTTTCCCGCTTTATAACCCGCTCCCATCAAATTCGTATCAATGCCATAACGAAACTGTATGATGGTGGCTATTTTTGTCATGTTTCAATCCGTGTATCTATAAGTTTTGATTGTTTGATTGGTACATGGTTACAAGAGCTTCAAGAGTTTTTGAACGACAGCAGCACAAAAGTGCAGTACCTGATACAACTTTTGTTTTTGAAACAGTGGTTTTTAATGGGCATTAATATAAAAAAATAAAAAATAAAAAATGGAGGTTGAAGGGAAAAAAAAAGGGGCAGCGGCGGCTAGGGCTTCTTCGTGAAGAAGAAGCTGCTGTTTGAAAAACAATTCCCGTCTGGTCCCTCAATTTTTTAAATTTTATATTTTTGACCCCTGATCTTTTAGTTTTTAATTTTGACCCAGAAAGTATCAGTTATTCCGTTTTGGCCCCCTGGAGTTATTTAAATTATAAAGTGACCCTGATTGTTTTTGGTTTTATTAAAATTGCCTAGACTATTGTAAATCCAATTGATAATAGTATATTAATTGATATATATTTAAATAATATCTCAATTCATATGTATGTTGATTCATCAAAAACCCAAAGGATCGAAACGGATCTGAATTAATATATACAAGTAAGTAAATAGACTGATAAATGGATTATAAACTATAAAACTTATTTTAGATCTTACAGATTTATAAACATATCATGATCAATATATGCATGCACTAAACATCTATCTGAATCTACATACATATGAATTGAGATATTATTTAAATATATATCAATTAATATACTATTATCAATTGGATTTACAATTATATGAATCATTGAAGTATGATACGTGGCGTTGTTATACCAAGTGGCGTTGTTATACCAAGAAGATGCCTAAAATTAATAGACCTTTGGACCAGTAGCCCGCACTTCTGGGTTTTCAGGCCTATATATCCAAAAATAACTTTAATTTGAACAGTACTTGTTTTAAAGATGAAACAGTATACGTTTTAATCTGAACAGTAAAATGAACAGTTTTATGAACATACAAAGCAATTTTTCTGAATGTGGGAAGATCACACTAAGGTGCAACCACAGAAGCATATTAATAACACAATTTTAATATTTTAATTCAATTAAACTCAAACCAATTTTGATTAAATTAATTTTTTAATTAAGGTTGAGGGTTCCTGCAACCTTGCTTAGCCTGGGATCCCCAGAACTAAGTCAGAGTGTGGAGGGAGAAGAGAAGGATGCCTTCAACAGGGCATTTAAGAAGTAGCAATTTTATATAGAGGAAGAATAAATTTAAATTACTGAAAATAAATTACAATATACAACGTTTACATATTTAATGATAAGTTCAAACTAACCTGAATCTTCTATCCTTGAATCCTTACAGAAAACGGAAGGAGAGGAGAGAAACAAGGCTAATCTAAACTTATGCCTTCACAAAGAGGATAGGCTCTCTTTAAATAACATAGAATAGAATCTTTACTATTTGCTTTATACTGTGGATGAACAGTCCTTTGTCTGCCATCGAATCTTTACTGTAGTTGACTTTACTGTGGATGAACAGTGGGTTGTCTGCCACTGTGCCTTGCTTTTTACTGTATTTTTTAACTGTAGAAGTATCGGCTCCTTTACAAAAGTAGTTTTGAGGAAGAGGACGAATACAAAGTATCTGAAGAAGAGGACGAATTTCTTTTTAGCTTTTTCTTTTACCTGTTTTTTGGTTTTTCCCTTCTGCTTTAACTTTGTTTTAGCTTTAGCATCGTGTCGAGCTTTACTTTGAATTTTAATGGTGGATGTAATGCTGTCTTTATCATCATCACTATCACTGGAGGAATAGTTGGAGGATGAGGAAGATGCAATTGAGGCCCAAGTCTTCTTTTTACCTTTATGGGCTTTTTTATCGGGCTTACTAGAGGAACATGCACCAAGTGCTTTACTGGAAGAAGTTTTTACCATTGGGTCCGAACTTGTTGACAAATGTTCGAACATTTCTTGACAAATAAGTTTACAAATAAGTTTATACTCCTCAGGAGTTTTAGCTGCTGCTAACTGGGCCTGGCATTGGGCCTTTTGAATCCCAAATTGGGGGTTCTCAGGGATAGCCAAGGTGGTTGCATATGTAAGTGCTGGTTTTATAGGCTGGGATAATTTACTACGTATCCATTGTTGGATTTTTAATTCAGTGGTAGTGTTTTTGAACGATCCCCACCATTTAATTTTATGGCGTTTTATTAACATGGGAATTGAGGTTCCCTGCATAGGCTGTGAATCAAAATACCATTGATAAACCCAGGGTGTGAAGAAGGTCATACAGTAGTACATTAATGATGGTATACTGATTTCTTCAGGTGTGGGTTTATAATGGGTTTTAAAGAACTGAAATAAATAATGGATTTCATGAGGCATGATTTCCTCAGAGAGTCCTTTATATTGCCACCAGCGTTTAAACCAATTTGGGATTTTACTAATTTTAGTGAAAAGAGTTTGATCAAATTAGATCAACCAAGAATGAGTATAAGTAGGGTTTTGAATAGCAAAAACTTTATCCCATGCATCTATATAATCAAAATAATTATAAACAATACTATGTATATGTTTATATAAAACTTTAAATTTTATAGGAGTATAAAGAGATGGTGCAGGCCAGTTTTGTGGATGAAGAATCCGCTGGATTTTAATTGAAGAATATAAAATAAGAGATTTGTTTTTAGGATCAAAATTATGTTTGATCTTTACAGAATCAGTATCAACTAAAATATTATTATAGTATTCCTGAGGTTTAGAAAGATCAGTAGGAGTAAAATACCAATCCTCAGGGTAATAACATTTTGAAATCAACCAAGGATTAAAATTATTATAGCCATCCTCGATCGGGATTTCATAATCAAAATAACTTTTAACAAACCATTTATGTATATTAGTAGTTTTACCATATTGGATTTTTGGCAAATCCACAGCCATTAACGGATTTGATAATTCTTTACCGTCTACCGTTTGAGACGGAATAGCCGTATCATGAGCGGATAGCCGTACGCGTTTTGAGACGGAATAGCCGTATCATGAACGGATACGATCGGATACGATCGCTTTAGATTTAGAAGACATACCTGGGTCCTCCGCTGAAGAGGATGCCATTGACTGTAAGGCTTTAAGTACTTCTGGGGATTGGGAAAGTTCCTCAATCCATTTTTTAAGGTCTTTAGTGTTGTTGAGGTTTTTAGAGAGATCAGTAGAATGCTCAGAAAGAGCTTTAGTGGGTGAATCACTATCTTGTTTACTAATTGTCTTGCCCTTATCCTTCTTGCAACCCATTTTGCTGTAAGAATTCGCGGGTAAGAAAATCAGGAATATTATTTTTATTACCAGGTATAAATTCAATATCAAAATAAAAAATACTTAATAAAGCTTGCCATCTTGTAAAAATTTGTTTTGAGGCAAGATTTTGAACATCCTTTTGCAAAACATCTTTTGCAGATTTACAATCAATACGTAATAAAAATTTTTGATTTAATAAATAATAAATCACGTCTGAAAATTTATTTATACAAATTACTATACTTAAAATTTCTTTTTAATAGTAGAGTAAATTAAGTTGAGCAGGGAGTCCAATGACCCGAAGTTATTGGATAATACGCTCTTCTTACCATCAATCTATTGTTTAAAAAATTATTAATCAAAATTGGTTGAGTTATAATTGATGTATAAGTATGCTCTGTGGTTGCACCTTAGTGTGATCTTCCACATCAGAAATAAATTGTTATATGCTTGTTTGATTTAAACAGTAATTGTTTGTTCATATAAAAAAGATAAACAGTAACTATTTCTTAAAAGAAATCTAAACAGTATTTGTTTAAGTATTGATATATAGGCTGGAAACCCAGAAGTGCGGGCTACTGGTCCAAAGGTCTATTAATTTAGACATCTTCTTGGTGTAACAACGCCACGTATCATACTTATATAAATGTTTGTGTGAATTTTATAAATGTTTGTATGATTGTTCATTAAAGAATCAAGTTAGGTAAATCATTTCATCATAGCATTTACTTCACTCAGCTAGATGTTTAGTGCATTAGTGCATGCATATATTGATCATGATATGTATGATATGTTTATAAATCTGTAAGATCTAAAATAAGTTTTATAGTTTATAATCCATTTATCAGTCTATTTACTTACTTGTATATATTAATTCAGATCCGTTTCGATCCTTTGGGTTTTTGTTGGTATCAGAGCCTTAAAGATTTCGATCTGCTTGTTGGTATACATATAAAGGCTTCATTTTATAATATATCATAGGTTGTCTTGACTTTGTTCAATTGAGCCGATTCCAAGTGAACCCGTATGTAAGACCCGTGTGTAAGGGCAGTGAAAGGGTATAACCGGAGGGCATAACCGGACAATTGTCATTAAGGCCTATCATATCTTATAAAATGGATCCTTTATTATGTAGATCAATTAGTAGTAATAAATCTGAAGACTCAGATAACTCCGAAATTAAAAGGGTTATAAATAGAAATGAATTAATTTTACAAGATTTAAGTAAAGCAATTGATGAATGGGAAATACCTAAAGTAGATAAAGAACAGATTTATAAAATTAATAAATTTAATTTGTTTAAAACTGATTATGTTATTAAAACTGAAGAACGAGATTTTCAACTCAGTAAACCTTTTGAACGAATAACTCTTTTATCTTCTAAAACTTTGCAACATCACAAAAGTAAAAAATATAAATATATTCATATAGGTTTAATTCAAGTGGGTATAAAACCTTTAACTAGAGAAGGATTAAATACTAGTATTTTGGCAGTAGTCAGGGATGCTAGATTTTTAAATTTTCAAGATTCTTTATTAGGATCTGTTGAGACAAGAAGATTCTTTATTAGGAATCTGTTGAGACCAAGCTTAAGTGAAGGACCGATCTCTTTTGAGGTCTATCCTGATATGACTGTCTCCTTAAATGACTTAAATATTTGGAAAGTATAGTTTTGGAAATTAAAACTCATAATTATAAAATGAAACAAGGATCAATACCTATAGCTTTAATCTATAAAATTCATTATAAAGCTATGAACTCAGCTTTTGGAACTAAATATAAATTACAACCTAAAATTGGAGAAACCCGTTTTCTTCAAACAGATTTGACTAAAACAAATACAGTAATTCCTAAAACTATTCAGTGGAAGGATATCACACTTCCTGATGAATGGATTTTGGAAGGGGTTGTACCTCCTCCAGTTATTGAACCATTAAAACCAAATGTCAATTTACAAAAAATTGAACAATTTGAAGATGGTAAAGTAACATTAAAATTCAATCGCAGTCAAAGTATGAGGTATACAGGGTCAGCTTCCTCTGTTACTACAGATGAAAATGATAAACCGAAAATGATAAACCTAGTTACTCTATACCTTCAGTGATTTATGCTAAATATAGAGAACCAGAGCATAAACCTATTATTCAAACCTTCGTAAAACCTAGATATTCAACATCAGATATACCTAATTCAAGTAAAATGAAAGGTGTTGATTATAGTAATTCTGTTCCACAGGCTGTTTATAGTCCTGTAGATAATTACTTAACTCAACAATCTAATTTAGTAAATTCATCACCCAACAATCTAATTTAGTAAATTCATCACCTGCATCACCAACAGCTTCGGCTATAACTGAAAATGTTAGTGAAATAAATAGAGAATTAAATGTCCTTAGTAAAGATGATATTGAAAAAGATTTATTAAAAGAAGTATCTAAAATGAAAAATTTGGTTAAAATGCAAAGGATATTAAAAACTTATACTTTTGACGAATTGAAATATGAATATTTAAATTATAAAGAAAATAACCAAACTAAAATAAAATTCTTTGAGTGGTATGAAACAGTTAAAATTAATAAATCAGATAAAGAAATAAACCCTATAACTATTAGAGATAAAAGACCAGAATTTATAGTAAATAACCAGATTATAAAAAGCGATTTTCGTCCTAAAACAATTAGTAAAATTATACATCAAGATAATGAGGTTATATGTGCACCTTATAAAATTTCTAGAGAAAATGATAGTAATAGTAAAATAATTGAACAAAATAATTTTAGTAATGCTAATTTAATTTGTTTAAATAAGAGGTTAAAAAGACTTGAGAATATGATAGAAAATAAACAACGGTTAAAAGAAATTAAAAAAGATACACAAAAAATTCAATCTCATGTTTTTAAACCTTATCAGATTTCTAAATCTAGTCAAAATGAGTTTGTAAATCACTTAAAAGATCAATTAAGTGAAATTGAGGTTCGCTCTGCGACTATTCAACAGGTAGCTCCAGATACCCCTCAAGCTTCAAATGCTATAAACACTATAGAAGAAACCTCTGAATCGGCTTCTCAGGATACTGATTCAGAAGATATTAAACAATTTACAGTAAATCCTATTCAACATAATGCTATAGTAAATAGGGCACCAGACTTAGGAATCATTGATAAACCTAATACTATATCACAATTTAAATATAATGCAACAACAATCTATGAATGGAACATAGATGGTTTAAGTGAATATAATATATTAAGTATTTTGCAACATAAGTGGAATATAATATATTAAGTATTTTGGCAAACAAATGAGTATTTTGCAACAAATGACAATGGCTGCAAATGCTTATAAAACCCAGTCATTTATTTCTGATAAAGCTATAGCAGAAATTTTAATTGCTGGCTTCACAGGTCAGTTAAAAGGTTGGTGGGATTATCATCTCACCCAACAACAACATTTAGAAATCTTAAATTCAATTAAAACTAATGATGAAGGTGAACCTATATATGATGAACATGGTGAAGTAATTCCAGATGCTGTTGCATCTCTAATTCTCACTATTTCATTACATTTTATAGGAGATCCATCTCATTTAAAAGATAAAAATGCTGAATTATTAAGTAATCTTAAATGTAAAACATTAGGCGATTTTCTTAATTATAAAACAACTTTTCTCACTCGAGTAATGTTAAGGGAAGATTCAAACCAGAGCTTTTGGAAAGAAAAGTTTCTGGCTGGCTTACCTTATTTCTTGGGAGAAAAAGTTCGCAATCATATAAAACAACAATTTGGTAATCCTATACCTTATAACATACTAACTTATGGACAATTAATTAGTATTACACAAAAAGAAGGTCTACAAATATGTCATGATTTAAAACTTCAAAAAACATTAAAATATGAAATGAAGAAAACAAAAAAAGAATTAGGATCATTTTGTAAACAATTTGATTAAGAATTAGGATCATTTTGTAAACAATTTGATTATAGTATAACCCCTACACAGCAATGTGATGGACAATGTTCTAGATCGCATAAACCTAAAAAACATTATACAAATAAACAATATAAAAAATCTTATAGACCTACACCAAGTAAAGAAAAGTTTTATCAAAAAGAAAAATATAAACCTTATAAAAAACCTCATAGGAATCAATCTACTAAACTACCTAAATCTGCTACTAAAACTTCTTTTAAAGACTTAACTTGTTATACATGTGGTAAAAAAGGACACACCTCTAAATATTGTAAATTTCATAAGAAATTAAATGAATTACATTTAGAAGAAGATGTTTTAAATAAAATTTATGAATTGTATATTGATTCGGATAGTACTGAATCTGATATAAATGATAGTGATAATCAAATAGATGAGTTAGGTTCAACAACTAGTTCATCTAGTAATTCTTTAAATGTTTTAACTAAAGATCAACAAACAT
The DNA here is from genome assembly GCF_014843425.1 of Jatropha curcas. The sequence goes on from NW_023590566.1 coordinate 2,079,921, forward strand.
TATTAGAAGTTGTAAATACTATAGCAGACCCAGAAATAAAAGCTACACTTCTTCAAAAATTAATAAAAAGCTTTGATAATGAAAAACCTGTAAAAGAAGATATAACTCCTAAAATTCAACCTAAAACTTATGATCTCACTGCTATATTAAATAAAAATAAACAGAAGAAAGTAGAAGTTCAAACCTCTAATACAGAATTAAAACAAAGAGTTAGAATTTTAGAAGATGAAGTAAAAGAATTAAAAAGACAATTTCAACTACATGATAAATTAATTAAAAACTTAGAATCACAAATAATACCTAGTTCTTCTGATGAAGAACCAGAACCTGATATAAATCCTTTAGAAGAAAATATAGATAGTAATTTTCTAAATTTATTACAAGAAATAACTTCACGAAAATATTTAATAAATATCTCTATTAAAGTAAATGATTTTGTGATAAATGCTATTGCACTATTTGACACTGGTGCAGATTTAAACTGTATAAAATCTGACTTAGTACCATATAGATATTGGGAAGAAACTAATGAAAAATTAAGTACTGCAAATAAATCTAAGCTAACAATTACTGGTAAAACAGATGCATTTATTATAGATCAAGGTTTAGAAATAAACACTGTATTCTTATTATCTCCACAGATAAATTATATGGTTATATTAGGCACTCCATCTCCACAGATAAATTATATGGTTATATTAGGCACTCCTTTTATAAATCTTATTACACCATATTCAGTAAAAGAAGATTGTATTAAATTCAAAGTTAGAACTCATAAAGTAAGATTAGAGTTTACAAAGAAACCTAAAAAGAAACAATTAAACATATTAAAAGCTCATTCAGTAAAATTGTTAGAAATCAATTCTTTAATTAAATCTAAAAAAGAAAATATCCAGAATGTGACAAATAATATTCATCTAAATCGCATTCAACAACAATTAAACACTGGTTTAGTCAAACATAAAATCTTACAACTTCAAACACATATGGAACAGGAATTATGTGCTGATCATCCAAATGCTTTTTGGAGTCATAAACAACACATAGTTGATTTACCATATGAAAAAGATTTTGATGAAAAATCTATTAAAACTAAAGCTAGACCAATTCAAATGAACCCTGAATTAATTGAACATTGTAAACAGGAAATTCAGGATTTATTAAATAAAAAATTAATATCTAAATCTAGAAGCCCATGGTCTTGTGCAGCTTTTTATGTAAATAAAAATGCTGAAATAGATGTAAATAAAAATGCTGAAATAGAACGTGGTGTTTTCCAAGATTAGTAATTAATTATAACCTTTTAAATACAGCTTTAAAACATGGAATTAGATACTCTTATTCTTAATAAAAAAGATTCTTTTAAAGAAAACTTATAAGGCAAATAATTTTTTAGTAAGTTTGAATATGAAATCTGGCTATGAGATTCAAAAATTGATTCCTAAGATAGATATAAAAAGCATTTACAGTTCATTTACAGTTCCATTTGGGCAATATGAATGGAATGTAATGCCTTTTGGTTTAAAAAATGCTCCTTCTGAATTTCAGAGGATCATGAATGATATTTTTTACCCTTATTCTACCTTTTGTATTGTATATATTGATGATGTTCTTATCTTTAGTACTACTATAGAAGATCACTTTAAACATCTAAAAACATTTCACATGGTCGTAAGACATAATGGTTTGGCATTAAGTAAAACTAAAATGGATTTGTTTAAAACTAAAGTGAGATTTTTAGGACATTATATAGAACAAGGTAAAATTCAACCTATAGAACGTGCTATGGTTTTTGGTGATAAATTTCCTGATGAAATAACTAATAAAACACAACTTCAGAGATTTCTTGGTTGTTTAAATTATGTTATTGATTTTTATCCAAATTATTTTTATCCAAATTTAAATTGTATGATAAAACCTCTGCATGATAGATTACGTAAAAATGCTCCTCCGTGGACGGATAAGCATACGCAATTAGTTAAAAAGATAAAATCTCTAGTTAAAGAAATACCTTATCTTTATATTCCTAATCCAACAGCATTTAAAATTGTGGAAACAGATGCTTCTGATATAGGATATGGAGGTATTTTAAAACAACAGATTGATGGTAAAGAGCGTATTATCCAATATACTTCGGGTCATTGGACTCCTGCTCAACTTAATTACTCTACTATTAAAAAAGAAATTTTAAGTATAAGAAATTTTAAAGTATAGGTAATTTTGTATAAATAAATTTCAGAAGTGATTTTTTATTAAATCAAAAATTTTTATTACGTATTGATTGTAAATCTGCAAAAGATGTTTTGCAAAAGGATGTTCAAAATCTTGCCTCAAAACAAATTTTTACAAGATGGCAAGCTTTATTAAGTATTTTTTATTTTGATATTGAATTTATACCTGGTAATAAAAATAATATTCCTGATTTTCTTACCCGCGAATTCTTACAGCAAAATGGGTTGCAAGAAGGATAAGGGCAAGACAATTAGTAAACAAGATAGTGATTCACCCACTAAAGCTCTTTCTGAGCATTCTACTGATCTCTCTAAAAACCTCAACAACACTAAAGACCTTAAAAAATGGATTGAGGAACTTTCCCAATCCCCAGAAGTACTTAAAGCCTTACAGTCAATGGCATCCTCTTCAGCGGAGGACCCAGGTATGTCTTCTAAATCTAAAGCGATCGTATCCAATCTAAAAGCGATCGTAATCCGTTCATGATACGGCTATTCCGATCCGCTCATGATACGGCTATTCCGTCTCAAACGGTAGACGGTAAAGAATTATCAAATCCGTTAATGGCTGTGGATTTGCCAAAAATCCAATATGGTAAAACTACTAATATACTTTTGATTATGAAATTTGAGGATGGATATACTGATATCAATCCTTGGCAAGTTATTCAAAAATATTATCCTGAGCATTGGTATTTTGTCCCAACGGACCCTTCAAAACCTCAGGAATATTACCATAGTATTTTAGTAGATACTGGTTTAGTAAAAATTAAACATACTTTTGACACTCAACATAAGACAGTTATTTCGTACTCTTCTCTTCAAATAAAACGCGTCATCCATCCTAAGGATTGGCTCGTATCTTCTTTATATACTGCTGTTAGATTTAAAACTCTTTCTAAGTATAATCCTACTTATAATTATTTTGATTATAAAGAGGCATGGGAAAAGGTTTTTTGTATACAAAATCCAACTCATACTCATTCTTGGTTAATTTATTTTGATCATATTTTGACCAATTGGTTGATCTAATTTGATCAAACTCTTTTCACTAAAATTAGTAAAATCCCAAATTGGTTTAAACGCTGGTGGCAATATAAAGGACTCTCTGAGGAAATCATGCCTCATGAAATCCATTATTTATTCCATTACTTTAAAACCCATTATAAACCCACTCCTGAAGAACTTAGTATACCATCACTTATGTATTACAGTATGACCTTCTTCACCCCCTGGGTTTATCAATGGTATTTTGATTCTCAATATATTCCAGGAACTCAGATTCCTGTCCTCATAAAAAGACACAAGATAAAATGGTGGGGATCCTTCAAGAATACCACCACTGAAATTAAAATTAGTCAATGGATTCGTACTAAACTATCTCAGCCCATTCGCCCAGCCTTAACCTATGCTCATACATTGGCGATCCCTGACAATCCTCAATTTGGGATTCAAAAGGCCCAATGCCAGGCCCGGTTAGCTGCAGCTAAAACTCCTAAGGAGTATAAACTCATTTGTCAAGATATGTTCGAATAGCTGACAACCAGCTCGAACCCAACAGTGAAACCCTCGCCCAGTAACGCACCTGGTGCATCCTCTTCCAGTAAGCCCAATAAGCCCACTAAGAAGACTAAAAAGAAGACTTGGGCGTCTATTGCATCTTCCTCATCCTCCAATTACTCCTCCAGTGACAGTAATGAGGATGAAGACAGCATAACATCCGCCATTAAAATCCAAAGTAAAACCAAGCACAAGGATAAAGCTAAAGCAAAGCTAAAGCAAAAAGAAAAGATGAAAAAACAGGTAAAAGGAAAGCTAAAAAAAGAAAAGGCCGGACAGCTCATCGTCCTCTTCTTCGTCCTCTTCTTCAGATACTTTGTATCCTCAGCTACTTTGTGAAAAGCATCTTCTACAGTAAAAAGCAAGGCACAGTGGCAGACAACCCACTGTTCATCCACAGTAAAGTCAACTTAAAGTCAACTACAGTAAAGATTCGATGGCAGACAAAGGACTGTTCATCCACAGTATAAAGCAAATAGTAAAGATTCTATTCTATGTTATTTAAAGAGAGCCTATCCTCTTTGTGAAGGCATAAGTTTAGATTAGCCTTGTTTCTCTCCTCTCCTTCCGTTTTCTGTAAGGATTCAAGGATAGAAGATTCAGGTTAGTTTGAACTTATCATTAAATATGTAAACGTTGTATATTGTAATTTATTTTCAGTAATTTAAATTTATTCTTCCTCTATATAAAATTGCTACTTCTTAAATGCCCTGTTGAAGGCATCCTTCTCTTCTCCCTCCACACTCTGACTTAGTTCTGGGGATCCCAGGCTAAGTCTGGGGATCCCAGGCTAAAGGTTGCAGGAACCCTCAACCTTAATTAAAAAATTAATTAATCAAATTGGTTGAAGTTAATTGATAAATTTTTATAAAAATTGTGTTTTATAGTATGCTCTGTGGTTGCACCTTAGTGTGAATCTTCCACAATCAGAAAAAATTGCTTTGTACTGTTCATAAACTGTTTCATTTACTGTTCAGATTAACGTATACTGTTATCTTTAAACAAGTACTGTTCAAATTAAAAGTATTGATAATATAGGCTGGAAAACCCAGAAGTGGCGGGCTTTACTAGTCCAAAGGTCTATTAATTTAGGCATCTTCTTGGTCTTGGTATAACAACGCCACGTATCATACTTCAATGATTCATATAATTGTAAATCCAATTGATAATAGTATATTAATTGATATATATTTAAATAATATCTCAATTCATATGTATGTAGATTCAGATAGATGTTTAGTGCATGCATATATTGATCATGATATGTTTATAAATCTGTAAGATCTAAAATAAGTTTTATAGTTTATAATCCATTTATCAGTCTATTTACTTACTTGTATATATTAATTCAGATCCGTTTCGATCCTTTGGGTTTTTGATGAATCAACATACATATGAATTGAGATATTATTTAAATATATATCAATTAATATACTATTATCAATTGGATTTACAATTATATGAATCATTGAAGTATGGAATATATATATAATAATATAATTATATATTGGGTTTTGTTTTCGATGAACAGGAGAGGGGCAAGAAAAGACGAAAAAAAAAAAAAGAATCAGTAAATGGAGGTTGAAGGGAAAAGGGGCAGCGGCGGCTAGGGCTTCTTCGTGAAGAAGAAGCTACTGCTTGCCAGAAAAAAAATTCCCCGTCTAGTCCCTCATTTTTTTTAAAATTTTATATTTTTGACCCCTGATCTTTAAGTTTTTAATTTTTTTTGGACCCTGAATTTTTCTGTTTATTATATTTTAACCCCTGGACTTTAATTTTTTAAATTTTGACCCAGAACGTTTTGACCCCTTGGAGTTATTTAAATTATAAAGTGACCCTGATTGTTTCTGGTTTTATTAAAATTGCCTAGACTATTTCCGATTTTTGCAATTTTGGTCCAATAGTTTCTGTTTTATGCAAAATAGTCCAAACAAGTTCTGAAATTTGCGAAACGGCCCAGAATTTTTCTGTTTTTGCAAGATAAACCCAAAAGGTTTTAATTTGTTTTGCATAAATAGACCAGAACACTAAATTTTTAACATTTTCAACCAAAAATGTTAATTTTATTTGCAAAATTGTCTTAAAAATATATTATTTATTTTGGCCAATTTTGATTATAATTAATTTATTTTTAATTAATATGAATTAATCTTGTGGTGGTTTTTTTTTTTGGATTACTTTCTAGTTGTTAATTATTTGCATTTCTTTTCCCATCGGAAGATGTCATGTTTTAAAATATAAATATAAACTAGTCTAATTTGTCTGTATTGATTTAACTCTCCATCTGAGTAAATTTAATTTAGTGACAATGACCAGATGTAATATTTTCTCAACATTAATTTATTTAAGAAGCAATGTTTATCTCCATCGAGTAGTATGTGCCCGGTCCTTATCTAGATTATTGAATATTGGCAAACATGTGATGGTTTGAATTCTCCCATCGAGGTTGGCTATATTTCTGAATGTTTTGTGAATGTTGTATTTTTTTTTTTTTTTTTTTTTTTTGAATTTTGTGATATCAATGTTGGTTATATTTGGCAATTTTGATTTTAATTCGAATGTTTATTTAATTGATATGCTATTTTTTGTTTTTTATTCAATGTTTATTATTGATATGCTAATTTTGTTTAATGCATGATATAGAAATGGCATCATTCAGTCCCCTTGCAAACATCTTAACCCAAAATAAACTTGAGGGTCCAAACTATGTTGACTGGAAGAGGAATTTGGACATTTTGCTTACTGCTGAGGAGTATCAGTTTGTGCTTACTGAAGTTTGTCCTGAAAAACTCGGTGAGGGTGCCTCTGAGGAGGTCACCAGAGCTTACCAGAAATGGGTTAAAGCTGATGAGATGGCGCAATGTTACATTTTGGCTTCTGTGTCAAATGTTTTGCAACATCAGCATCAGAAGATGGACACAGCTTTTGACATGCTCGAAAATCTCAAGGAGATGTTTAGAGATCAAACTAGTGCAGCAAGGCAAAACGCACTGGGGGAGATTCTTACTTCCAAAATGGAGGAGGGAACTCCAGTTAGAACTCATGTCTTGAAGTCTTGAAGATGATGAGTCTTCTGAATAACATGGAGGTTCTTGGTGCTGAGGTTGACAATGCTACACAGATAGAAATGATCTTGAACACTTTGCCAGCCAGTTTTCAGCAGTTTCGTTTGAACTATGAACAATGAATAAGATGGATTTCACTCCTGTCTAAGTTGCCTGAATGAGCTGGTGGCTGTGAGACTATCATTAAGCAAGGAAGCTGCACTGTTTGTGCTTTGAGCGAGGTTCTTCTTCTGCCCAGAACAAGGGTAAGAAGAAGAAAAATGCTCACAAGGCTAAGCCTAAAACAAGTGCTGCATCTACTAGTGTAAGTGTTGCTGTGAAAAAGCCTAAGGGTAAGTGTTTTCATTGCAAGCAACCTAGGCACTGGAAGTCACAATTTCCAACATGGTTAGCCAAGAAGAAGCAAGGTATGTCTCTGTTTTATATGCTGATAGTTGAAACTTGCTTAGCGGTGTTGACTACACTCCAATGATGTGTAGATTCTGGAGCCACTAATCATGTCTGCAATTCATTGCAGCAGTTTCAGGTAACTCGTCAGCTAAATAAAGGAGATGTAAGCATTTTTGTAAGCATTTTTCTGGGAGATGGCACAGAAGTTGCAATTCTAGCTATAGGAAATGTTTCTTTGAATTTTGAGAATAATAGAACATTATTTTTGAAGGATGTTTTATATGTACCTTCAATTAGAAGGAATTTAATTTCAGTTTCTAGTTTGAGTAAGAATGGATATTCGGTTTGTTTTTATGAATTTTATGATGATTCTGTCGTTATTAAATTTAGAAAACAAATGATATGTTCTGGCTCAATGATTGATGATCTTTTTATTCTCAAAGTTTCACCTGTCTCAAAGTTTCCACCTGAACTGCAAAATTCCCTAATTCCTGGAGTTTAAATAACCTTTGATGTTCATTGTTCCATTGAAAAGAAAACGTCTATTGAATTTAGTCATACCTATTTGTGGCTTTAAGGCTTGGTCATATTAATTTATAGGATTTCTAGGTTGGTCAAGGATGGACCATTGAGTTCATTGAAAGTGGAGGCACTACCAACCTGTGAATCTTGTTTAGAAGGTAAAATGACTAAGAGGCCTTTCCTATAAAGGGTAATAGAACTAATGATGTACTTGAATTAATTCATTCTGATTTGTGTGGTCCAATGAGTGTCCAAGCTAGGAGTGGTTTTGAGTATTTTGTGACTTTCACAGATGATTTCTCAAAATATGGATACATTTACCTGTTGCGCCGTAAGTCTAAATGCTTTGAGAAAGTCAAAGAGTTCAAGGCAAAAACGGAGAAACGACATGGAAAATATATCAAGTCGTTACGATCTGACCGTGGTGGCGAATACCTCTCTAGGGAATTCATTACTTATTTATCAGAACAAGGAATTACTTCACAGTTGTCTGCACCTGGTATGCCATGCAACACTGGTTGGCCACACAGAATGGTGTAGCAAGAAAGAAGAAAATAGGACCGCTTATGGAAATGGTTAGTATCAATGATGAGTTTATTTAGATTGCCATTTCGTTTTGGGGGTATGCCGCATAGAAAAAGCACGGCAATATATTCTGAATTTGGTTCCATCTAAGTCAGTACCCTAAAACTTCTTACAGAACTGGTGGGACTGGGCGAAAGCCAAGTCGAGACCATGTTCAGATGTGGGGTTGTCCAACCATCTGTGCCTAAAAGGGAAAGCAGATAAGCTTTTTTGGAAATTCCAAAAACAGACTTTATGCTTCTTCTATTGGATATCCCCTAGAGAGGAACGAAAGGTGGTTTATTTTATAGTTCTCAAGATAAAATGGTCATTGTTAGCACCAATGCACATTATCTTGAGGAAGACTATATTAAAAACCAGATTCCCAAAAGTCAATTAGCCTTGTATGAATTGAGAGGAGAAAATATATCAACTAGAACCTTTCCATTAGAACAACAACCTAAACCATCAATGGTTGGAGCTAACATTCCATTGCCTAGTTGTAGTGGAAGAAATGTTAGTCGACCGGTTCGATATACACTTTTGGGAGAAGCTTTTGATAGAATCCCTGAAGAAGTGAATATTGAACCTGTCTGTTACAATGAAGCACTACAAGATAAAGATGCTGATAAGTGGCTTGTAGCTATGAAATCTGAGATGGAGTCCATGTACTCTAATCAAGTCTGGGAACTTGTAACATGGTGAAGTTCCAGAACAGGATCTAGATGTAGTCCCACAGTCATGGACCTAGCCTGCTTAACAGCCACAGCAAGATGAAAGGTGTGGGATTGCAGAACCTGTAGTAACTTTCGGTCGTAGTGGGAGAAATTGACGACCACCGGTTCGATTATACATTTTGGGAGAAGCTTTTGTAGAATCCTGAAGAAGTGAATATTGAACCTGTCTGTTAACGAATGAAAAAGCACTACAAGATAAAGAAAAGATGCTGATAAGTGGCTTGTAGCTATGAAATCTGAGATGGAGTCTATGTACTCTAATCAAGTCTGGGAACTTGTAGAACCACCTGAAGGGGTTAAACCCATCGGATGCAAGTGGATGTATAAGAAAAAGAGGGGTATAGACGGTAAAGTGCAAACTTAGAAGGCAAGGCTTGTTGCGAAAGGGTTTACTCAGAAAGAAGGGATCGATTATGAGGAAACTTTTTCGCCGGTAGCCATGCTAAAGTCTATTAGAACTCTTTTATCCATTGCAGCTCATTATGATTATGATTATGAGATTTGGCAAATGGATGTCAAGACAGCTTTCCTAAATGGAAGTCTTGATGAATGTATCTATATGAAGCAACCAGAAGGTTTCATAAACAATGGACAAGAAAATTTGCTTTGCAAATTGAATAGGTCCATTTATGGGTTTAAACTAGCATCTAGGTCATGGAATACTTGTTTTGACCAAGTGATTAAAAGTTTTGGCTTTGATCAGTGTCATGATGAGTCTTGAGTGTATAAGAAATGGAATGGTAGTAAGGTTGTTTTTCTGGTACTATATGTGGATGATATTCTGCTTATAGGGAATTGTGTAGGTATGTTGAATAAGATTGGCTGTCCCAACGTTTTGATATGAAGGATTTGGGAGAGGCTGCTCATATTCTTAGGATTAAGCTTATGCGAGATCGCAAGAAAAGGATGATTGGCTTATCTCAAGCACTTTTTATTGATACCATTCTTGCTCGTTTCAGCATGCAGGATTCCAAGAAGGGTTTTCTTCCCTTCAGACATGGAATCACTCTATCTAAGGACCAATCTAAGGACCAATGTCCTTAAGACACCCTGAGGAGATAGGAGAACATGAAGGCAGTTCCATATGGCTTCTGCAGTTGGGAAGCCCTTATGTATGCAATGTATTGTGTACCAGACCTGATATCTGCAGACCTGATATCTGTTTTGCTGTTGGCATGGTTAGCAGATTTCAATCTAATCCTGGGCGAGAACACTGGACTGCAGTCAAGCATATTATCAAGTACTTGAAAAGGACTAGGGATTATAGGTTAGTTTATCAATCTGACGATCTTGTACCCATTGGGTATACAGATTCGGATTTTCAGACTGATAAGGACTCTCGGAAGTCAACCTCTGGTAATGCTTTTGTCTTGGGAGGTGGAGCCATAAGTTGGAGGAGTATTAAGCAAACTTGTGTTGCTGACTCCACCATGGAAGTTGAATATGTGGCAGCTTCTGAAGCTGCAAAGGAAGCTGTATGGCTTAGGAACTTCCTTATGGATCTAGGCGTAGTTTCTTCAGTGCAATTGCCACTTTATTGTATATATTGCTGCTTGTGTAATCAACATTATAATATGCAAAAGGAGCCACGGAGCCATAAAAGGGCAAAACACATTGAGAGGAAGTATCATTTGATACGAGACATGGTTCAAAGGGGAGATGTGGTAGTGACAAAGATTGCATCGGAAAACAACCTGGCAGATCCTTTTACAAAAAGCTTACCAGCAAAGGCTTTTAACAGTCATGTAGAAGGAATGGGAGTTAAAGTTATTGATGCATGGTTATGAGTCTAAGTGGGAAATTGATAGAGATATACTATTAACCATGCATATGTAATAGTATAGCTATGAATGATTTTCTATTGACGATTATTTCTTTGTATTTAATTGGAAATTCCATTTCTGTGTTGGAGGATAAGAAAATATGGTAATATTTCTACTTAACGAAAAAAATTGCTAGTTCGTTTTTATGGAGGATGTTTATATATATATATATATATATATATACTGTTAAACATATTCTCTAAGACATTAGAAATAATGTTTATTGTTCTTAATCTTGATTTATTTTAATATGAGCAAACATTGATTGTCTTATGCTTTGATTCATTAAAGGATGAGTTTCATTATTGGAATAATATTCTCGGTGAATTGGGCAAAGCTTTTTGTGTTTGTGAAATATTAATTAATGATAGAATCAATGTCTCGGTTTAGAGATTGATGATGCACTTTAAGTAAGCTTATAAGGTTTCATAGTGTAAACCCTGCAGGTGGATTTTGAATCCGACACATGAAATAAATGAAATAAGTTGAGCGACAATCTTAAAGTTATATTGTGATTTAAATAAATTGTCAGTAAGTTATTTAAATGACAGCATCTTAACGTGAAGGAACATTATTTTATTATGTTGTGGAATTGTAAAATAAATAAAGGAGTTCATCATTGAGTTTTTTAGTGGATTAACCACAGTTTTCTCTAAATTATGAAAATAAAAAAATCAATGGAAGTGATAGGTGTTATTTCTTTAGTATTTTTAATATGGTTTTTATTAGGATTTTTAGTGCTCTTAATTATTTTAATTAGTTTTTATTTAGTTTTATTTATGTTTTTGTTCAAAACTTCCCTGAATCACAATTCATTTGATCTTAAGGAAATTTATAAGGTTTTGGCATAGAAAAGAGCAAAATAAATCAAAACACTCAGGCTCTACCACGCCCTGCCCGTGCACCTCAGCACGCCCGTACTGGATTCAAGAAAAATCAAGTGGACACTCAGACTCTAGCACGCCCAAGAAAAATCAACTAAACTCTCATAATAGGGATTTGATATAGCTTAATTTCTTTTCCAATTTATAATATTAGATTTGTTTTTCTTTATTCAAAGTATAATTTATTATTAAACTTAATACTCCTGGATTGATTTATTTCATTAATCACTGGTTTCGTAGAGGGTTTTTCCGCTTTATAATCGCTCCCATTCACATTTATTTAATCAAAATTAGTTTAGTTTGCCTCATATGGTTTCGAAGAGGGTTGTTTCCGCTTTATAATCGCTCCCATCACATATAATCAAAATAGTTAAAATACCTGGGACGACATTGGTGCAATTCTTTAGTTTGAAAAAGGTCCGTTCCCTAGTCTTCTTGAGAGAATACGCGTTTAATTATGAATTTACTGTACGCCCATTCTCCTTCTCCTCTCACTACAGGGGAGAAGATGACAGAACCAGTGGCTTCCAGAATTGCATGATAAAAGAGATAATCTGTAGGCAAATACGGATGAGAAAAATGATTCTTCGTATAAAATTTTTCAACTTCATGAGGCGCCATTTTACTATGTTCTTGAGTAATTGGTATTAGAAAAATATGATTGAGGGTGATTAATGAAAGAACATCTTCATGCGGCCCTAAAACGCTAGCTTCATAAGCATCAGATCTTGGTTTGTCTGAATCTTGAGACAAAGAAGAGGAAGCTTCAATTCTTCTTTTGGAGCTCACTGTTTTGTGATGTTGCTGTAAGAAATTCACGTGTTAGAAAATCTGGGAGAGAATTAGTTTCTCCTTTGATAAATTCAATCTCAAAATCAAATACTGATAAGATTGCTTGCCATCGGGCAAAGATTTGTTTTGAGGCAATATTTTTGACATCTTTAAGTAAAATTTCTTTTGCACTCTTGCAATCTACTCTAATAAAAAATTTTTGATTAAGTAGATTAGATTCAAATTTCTGAACACAAAGAACTATGGATAATATTTCTTTTTTCACAGTGGAATAATTAACTCGTGGTTCTGTCCATATACCACTAGTAAAGCGGACCAGGGTTTCTTTCTTATTCATTCTTTGTTTCAGAATTCCTCCATAGCCTTTATCAAATGCATCGGTTTCTACAATTTTAGAGGCTTCTGGATGAGGAATGGCTAAGCACGGTAAAGTCTTGACACGTGCTTTTATTCGTTTGATAGCTAAAGTATGTTCATGACTCCATGTAGGTGGATTTTTCTTCAAACGTTCGAATAGTGGCTTCGCATCTTGAGCCAGATCTTTACAGAATTCAGCCACATAATTTAGACTGCCTAAAAATCGCTGTAGTTGAGTTTTATCAGTAATAATATCAGGAAATTTGTTTGCAAACTCGATTGCTCTGTCTATAGGGATGATAGTGTTATTTTCTATATTGTGTCCGAGAAATCTAATTTTCGTTTTAAAGATTTTCATTTTCTTAATAGACACTACTAATCCATTATTTTTAACTACTTTCATAAATGTTTTGAGATGCTTCATATGTTGATCTATTGACTGAGAAAAAATCAATACATCATCAATGTATACTATTGAGAAAGTAGTATACGGAGTGAAGATATCATTCATGATCTTCTGAAATTCAGAGGGGCCATTTTTAAGCCCGAATGGCATGACATTCCATTCATAATGACCGAATGGAACTGTCAAGGCAGTTTTATATCTATCTTCTTCAGCTATTTGTATCTGCCAATAGCCAGATTTGAACTGTAAAGGCAGTTTTGTATCTATCTTCTTCAGCTATTTATATCTGCCAATAGCCAGATTTCATATCAAATTTTGAAAAAATATTTGCTTCATAGAGGCAATTTAATAGATCTCTTTTGTTAGGTAGAGGGCATCGAATCCATCTTAAAGCCTTGTTTAAGGGCTTATAATTGATAACTAACCTCGGAACTCCTCTTTCTAATTCTGCATTATTTTCTACGTAAAAAGCAGCACAACTCCAAGGGCTATGACTTTTACGGATTAGACCTTTGGCCTCTAAATCAGCAATTTCTTTTTTGCATATTTCAAGATGTCTCGGCCCCATCGCTATGGGCCAGGCTTTTGTTGGTATTATTTTTTCATTGAAATCAGGTTCATAAGGTAATGTTACCACATGACGTTTTCTGGCCCAAAAAGCTGTTGGGCTTTCAGAACATACTGTAGATTCCATTTCTTGTTGTATTGTTTTTAATTGTAACTGCACTTTGTCATTCAGTAACTGTTCTTGAATTCCTTTAATAATGACTTCTTTCTTTAAGGAATTGATAAATTTTTCTTTAGACTTAATCGTCTGTTTAATTATATCAATATTCTTTATACGTGGTTGTGATATAAAATGGAATGTAATTTCTTTTCCTTCTAACTCGGTTGTAATTCCTTCATCCGATATATTCTTGATCGGATATAACACATGTAAAAATGGATTGCCTAAAATCACGAGATGCGACAATCCTTTGACAAGAATGAATGGGATTTGAAAACAAATACCATTATTACATACTGCTGTATTCTTTAGCTTGTATTGCACTTTTAGTTTACTACCATCGGCAGTATTTAACTCTTCTACGGTTTTAGTAAAGTATCGTGAAGGAACTAGTCCTTCATTGATACAATTTAAAAAGTATCGTGAAGGAACTAGTCCTTCATTGATACATTTAAATCTGGCAATCGGAGTCACATTAAAGCAATAGTAATGAAAAAATGTATTTTCTTTTAGACCACTATTGTTAGCTTTTTAGTGTGCCAAATAGTATGAAAAATGTATTCTTTATGCACCACTATTGTTACTTTAGTGTGCCATTTTTGAGTGATGACTTTATCAACCAGATTGATAAAGTGTAAATTATTAATTTCTAACTGATCCTTTTCTTCTTCTTGAGGATCATAATCTTCATTGTTGAGTAATTCGAGCATAATTACCCGCTCTTTTAATTGTATCATTTCTTGGTTTAAAAGATTGACTTCTGCTTTTAAGTCTTTAAGCGTAGGTTCCCGTTGTGCTTTAGTATTTTTTATACGTTCACAGATGTCTTGAACATCATAGTGGCTAGGTTTTTCATCAAGTTTCTTTTGCAGTGATTCTTTAGAGCTACTAGGGTTTTCATTATTCATTGCAAGATAAATTTCTAACTGAGCTCGTTTTTCTTCTGGGTTTGCTATTTTTTCTATTAGATCTAGGATAAGATTATCCTTTTTCGTCAGGACACATAATCCATTCATAGCACATAGAGATTTATAATAATCACAATTACCATCACAATCCGATAGTTCTTTAGAGGAATCTACATCTTCTATATCGGATGATTCTAATGTATAATCTAAAACATTTACTTCTAAATCTTCTTTTTCAGAAGCTGTATCTGATAGAAAAAGTTTAGCTAAGGATTGATTTAGATCATCGTCAATTGTTAATGCCTGTATTTGTTGCTTTAGTTTGCATTTATTGGCATAATGGCCAATACGTCCACATTTATAACAGGCGATTGTAGCTTTCTTTTTGCCCTTACGTTCTTTAGAGCGTTTGTGATCTTTCTTTAGTCGTTTATGATCTTTTTCATAATTATCACGCTTTTTCTTCCTATATGCCTGATAGGAGTATCTAGGTTTTCTATTCTTGTCTGTTCTTTTCGAAGAATGACCTAATGAGGGATATCCAAATTGTTCACAAAATTCTCCCAATAATTTTTTTACCTGTCATTCGTTCCTTTTTCATTTGTCTATGGATTTTTAGTTTATTACATAAACTAATTCCTTCTGTGACTACTTCGGATGCTAACTCTCCATATGTGTATAGATGGTAGGGAATGATACCATCATGTCTACCTTTGATCCTAGTTCTTACCCTTTCAGCAAATAATGATGGTAATCCAGACATGAACTTTTCTTTCTAGAAATCATGCTGACTATCTTCTCGCGCGAAAACAGCAGTAAAAAAGACATCTTTTTACCATAAAAAATGAGATAGATCAGGACACCTAAGATTGATGAGTTGTTCATGAGACCTATCTAAATGCATACTAGTAGCACCAATGAAGTGTAAGCCTATTGTATAGAGTAACGTATTTACTGAATCAGGTGTTTGAACTATCGTTGGTTGATTATTTTCTCCAATTCGCGTTTCTTGTTTTACTGCATTTTCTATTTGCTCTTTCCCTTCTTTCGTTAGGGAAAAATCCCACCAACCTTTAAGTTGACCCACAAAGCCTGCAACTATGGCTTTCTTTATATTTTTGTCAGAATTGCCTTTAACAGCACAGGCTGTGGCATACATAGTCATGTATTGCAGGACATTAATTGCCAGGACATTCTTTATCTGATATTTCAGATTATATTTTTGTCAGAATTGCCTTTAACAGCACAGGCTGTGGCATACATAGTCATGTATTGCAGGACATTCTTTATCTGATATTCAGATAGTCCGTCAATATTCCATTCAATTATAGAGGTTCCATCATACTGCACATAATTAAATGTATCCGCTTCATATTGCATATTCACAGGAGATGGCCTTGGATAGTAAGGTTTGACTTCTACCATTCCTCTAGGTTTTGGATACGAAATTTTATTAATGGTATTAGCTTCCTTGTGAAACATTTGCTCTAAATTGATTAAGTGCTCATTATCTTTAGCACTTTCTTCGTCAGATGACTTTTTATCTGATTCTGTTCTTATTGTAAGAGGAGCTATAGATTTTTGTTTCTTATCCACATCTAACTTAGCTATTCTCTAAGTGATTTGTTCTATCAGGTCACTATTATCATTTTTTGAAAGATTTAGTTCCAAAGGTGCCCAAAACGATACTTCTTGTTTTAGGGAATTTACGAATTTTCCTTTACGTTTGATATCATTCTTTATCAAATCGATTTCTTTTATTCGAGGCTGGGAGATAAATCGAAAAGTGATTTCACTGCCTTCCTGAAACATATGTTTTCTCTCAAACATAAGTCGTTTCCTGATTTTCAGAATGAAGCTTTTGTCACTACACTGGAATTTGCCTATTAAACCTTTGTGACCCCCAAAGGCAAACTTCTGTATAGCATTCACCCCCCATTAGCTCCCATTGCCTATAAGACCGAACATTCTCACATCGAATGTTCTCCTTTTTCAACCGGGGAGGGAACCGCTAGCCTTCGTCACCAACAAAATTTTACCAATCTTAATTTACACACAGTTGGTGAACAGTTAACTCAAATTGAAAATCAAATGAACAAATTAAAAGCAGCAGGCTCTATGGTTAGAGAAAAATCCCACCAACCTTTTAACTGGCTAGCAAACCCAGCAACAATGGCTTTCATGACATTTGGGTCTGAGTTGCCTTTTACTTTGCATGTCGAGGCATACATGGTCATATATTGAAGGACATTCTTGATCTGATATTCAGATAGTCCATCAATATTCCATTCGACAATAGAAGATCCGTCATACTGCACATAATTAAAACTAGGTTCTTCATATTGCATATTGATAGGAGATGGCCGAGGGTAGTATGGTTTAACATCTACCATTCCCCTAGCAGTTAAAACTACTCTGTCCATCCCTTTAGATCACCGTCAACGATTTACTCCTCAGCCAGCACACCTATCTTTGGCTTCAGCTTGGCAATCAAGGATACGCGACTTGGGTTTCACTAAAGAGTTTAGCAGTTCCAATTCATGAAGGCTCTCAGTCCTTTAGCTTGTTTTGTAAAGAATTATTAACAAAACATCAAGAAAAGTACAATTTCCTTCATGTGGGAATGGTACAAGTGGCGTTGAAACCAGCCACTAGACTTGGGTTAAACACTGTTGTAGTGATCTGTTTAAGAGATAAAAGGCATAATAGATTTCATGATTCATTATTGGGGGTGATTGAATCTTCTCTTTGTGATGGTCCAATATAGTTTTCATGTTATCCAAATCTCACATTATCCCTAACAGATCCTCACCTCTTAAAAGCCTTATCCTTAGACATACAGAGCTCTGGTTATGATATGCTTCCTGGGTCAGAAAATATCATTTTGATCTACAGAATCCACTATAAAGCCATGAACACTGTCCTTCCTAACCTTCGAGAAGAAGCCACTAAACTAATAGCTCCAAAAGGAATTACCACCCTTTTTATCACCAATCTTTCCAAAGGAAATTTGGTAGTTCCTAAGGCAATCCAGTGGGATCAGGTTCAGTTACCCGAAAACTGGGTTTTGGAGGATGATGTGCAACCTAAGAAACAGGATTCTGCTGACGTAGAATCTATTGTTGAGTCCTCTGAGGGAACTGTAGCTATTAGATTTACTAGAGACAGAACTGTCAGTATAGGCTCTCGAAAATCATTCTCCGAAGTTGTGTCTACCATAGGCCCACTTATAGAATTAAAGCTGTCTAAAGAAGATAATACCGAATTAATTGATGAAATCACTAGAAGACTAGCAGGGCTTGATGTAGAACGAAAAAAGAAAGCAATAGCCCCTTCAACAATCGAAGCAGAATCATAAAAGGATGACTCTGAAGAAGAGATTCCTAAAGAAAATAGAAACTTACAAGAAGTGGAAGCAATGTTACAAACGGAGGCGAATGAAATTAATAAAATCACTTATCCTAGAGCTAGAGGAATGGCAGATGTTAAACCATACTACCCTCGGCCATCTCCTATCAATATGCAATATGAAGAACCTAGTTTTAATTATGTGCAGTATGACGGATCTTCTATTGTAGAATGGAATATTGATGGACTATCTGAATATCAGATTAAGAATGTCCTTCAATATATGACCATGTATGCCTCGGCATGCAAAGTAAAAGGCAACTCAGACCCAAATGTCATGAAAGCCATTGTTGCTGGGTTTGCTGGCCAGTTAAAAGGTTGGTGGGATTTTTCTCTAACCAAAGAAGGAAAAATGCAAATAGAGGCTGCTATAAAACAAGAAGTTGTTGGAGAAGAGGACCAAAGAACTCTTGTCACCTATCCTGATGCGGTAAACACCCTTATCTATACCATAGGACTTCATTTTATAGGATCTACTAGTATGTACTTAGGTCCAATGAACAGCTAATGAATTTGAAATACCCTCACCTATCACATTTTAAATGGTATAGAGATGTCTTTTTTACTGCAGTCTTTGCCAGGAAAGATAGTCAACGTGATTTTTGGAAAGAAAAATTAATCTCTGGCTTACCATTTTTGTTTGCTAAAAGAGTGAGAAATAAACTGAAGGAGAAAAATGACGGCATTATCCCTTACCATAATTATACCTATGGAGAGTTAGCCTCTGAAGTTATTGCAGGAGGGATAACATTGTGTAATGAAATAAAAATACATAGGCAAATGCAAAAGGAAAGATTAACGGGTAGAAAGATCCTAGGTGATTTCTGTGAACAAATAGGATACCCATCGCTAGGCTACCCACATAAAAAGAAAGATAAAAGGATCAAGAAATGTTATCCTTCTAAAAGACATACTGAAAAGAAGAAAAAACACACTAAATATTCTGAAAAAAAGAAGAAAAGCCCCTAAAGAAAGAAAGGGTAAGAATAATATTGCATGTTATAGGTGTGGACGAATAGGGCATTATGCAAACAAAAGTAGAATGAAGCAGCAGATTCAAGCCCTCACTCTAGATCAAAACCTAAAAGATTCCTTAGCAAAACTCTTCCTAAATGGTTTTGATTCCAAAAAGATGAGCTGGAACTTAATGTGGTAGACTACACTTAAGAAGAAGGAGAGTCTGAAGAGGAAATCCAGTCTAAAGAAGATTCAGACTGTGATGGGAATTGTGATTACTATAAGTCACTATGCACGATGAATGGACTTTTAGTTCTCACAAAGAAAGATAATTTAATTTTGGATTTGATACATAAAATCCCCGATCCAGAAGAAAGAAGGGCACAGTTGGAAACCTACTTAGCAATGAATAAAGATAAGCCTGAAACTTCTAAGGAACCTCTTCTCAAGAAAATAGAAGATAAAGAAGCCCCTTATGATATTCATGAAATTTTTGAGAGAACTAAAAATACGAAGAAACAGAGGGAACCTACAGTGAAAGAATTAAGAGCTGGGCTAAATATGGTTAAAACAGAGATACAGAATCTGAAAGAAAGATTAGTCATGCTAGAACTACTCAACAAAGAAGAAGAAGAATTTGATCCTAAAGAAATAACTCAGGATCCTTTTGAATTAAACAACCTACGCTTTGTTAACCTCATGAATAAGGTAGTCACACAAAAATGGCACACTAAAGTAACCATAGTTGTGCAAAAAGAATATGTGTTTCACACAATTATTCTAATAGATTCCGGAGCAGATTTGAATTGTATCAATGAAGGACTAGTACCATCGCGATATTTCTCCAAAACTATGGAGGAGTTAAACACTGCAGATGCTAGCAAGATGATAGTGAAATACAAACTAAATAATGCAGTTGTCTGCAACAATGGAATATGTTTTCAACTTCCATTCTTAATGGTCAAAGGATTATCTCATCCAGTCATTCTAGGGAATCCATTCCTTCATATGTTATATCCGATAAAGAATATATTGGAGCAATGCATTACTACTGAATTAGAAGGCAAAGAAATCACTTTTCGATTTATCTCCCAGCCTCGAATAAAAGAAATCGATTTGATAAAGAATGATATCAAATGTAAAGGAAAATTCGTAAGTTCCCTAAAACAAGAAGTATCGTTTAGGGTACTAAAAGAAAATCTTCAACAAGAAAACATACAGCGTCAAATTAAAACTGTTCAAGAAGAATTAGAGAAAACAGTTTGTTCTGAAAGTCCTACGGCCTTCTGGGAAAGAAAACGACATATGGTAACATTACCATATGAGCCAACGTTTAGTGCAAATATGATTCCCACTAAGGCCCGGCCCATTGCTATGGGGCCAAGGCATTTAGAAGTCTGCAAAAAAGAGATTGCTGAACTAGAGTCTAAAGGGCTTATTCGAAAAAGTCAAAGCCCATGGAGTTGTGCAGCCTTCTATGTTGAAAACACTGCAGAACTCGAGAGAGGAGTTCCTAGATTGGTCATAAACTATAAGCCTCTGAATAAAGCCCTTAGATGGATTAGGTACCCCCTACCTAATAAAAGAGATTTATTAAATAGACTCTATGAAGCAACCATTTTTTCAAAGTTTGATATGAAGTCTGGATACTGGCAGATCCAGATAGCCGAGGAGGATAGGTATAAAACAGCATTCACAGTCTCATTTGGTCAGTATGAATGGAATGTGATGTCGTTTGGCCTCAAGAATGCCCCCTCTGAATTCCAAAAAATTATGAACGAAATTTTTAATCCTTATACCACTTTCTCAATTGTCTATATTGATCATGTTCTGATCTTTTTCAGGACAATTTAGCAGCATTTTAAACACCTTAAAGCATTCCTGAACGAAATTTTTAAAAATCCTTATTTACCCACTTTCTCAATTGTCTATGCCCCCTCTGAATTCCAAAAAATTATGAACGAAATTTTTAATCCTTATACCACTTTCTCAATTGTCTATATTGATCATGTTCTGATCTTTTTCAGGACAATTTAGCAGCATTTTAAACACCTTAAAGCATTCCTCAAGGTGGTAAAAGAAAATGTCCTAGTAGTTTCAGCCAGAAAAATGAAACTTTTCCAAACCAGAATTAAATTTTTGGGACATAATATTGAGGAAGGAACCATTATTCCTATAGATCGAGCAATTGAGTTTGCTGATAAATTTCCTGATGAAATCAAAGATAAAACTCAGTTGCAAAGATTTTTAGGAAGCCTGAATTATGTCTCCGATTTCTATAAAGAACTGGCGCAAGATGCTAAGCCTCTGTTTCAAAGGCTCAAGAAGAATCCACCTGAGTGGACTCAAAGCCATACATTAGCTGTGAAACGAATAAAACCTAGAGTAAAAACCCTACCTTGTTTAACTATTCCCCATCCAAAAGCCTTTAAGATAGTTGAAACTGATGCTTCAGACAAAGGCTATGGAGGAATATCAAAACAAAATTTAAATGGTCAAGAATCCCTGGTCAGATTCACTAGTAGAGTCTGGACAGGACCAAGGGTCAATTACTCAACGGTTAAAAAGGAAATCTTATCCATAGTACTCTGTGTTCAAAAGTTTGAATCAGATTTATTAAATCAAAAATTTTTAATAAGAGTTGATTGCAAGAGTGCTAAAGAAATTCTTTTAAAGGATGTAAAGAACATAGCATCCAAACAAATCTTTGCCAGATGGCAGGCAATTTTATCTGTCTTTGATTTTGATATTGAATTTATTAAAGGAGAAGCTAATTCTTTGCCTGACTTTTTGACTCGTGAATTTCTTAAAGGAACTCAATAAAGAAGGTATGAATTCAAAAAGAAGTCTTGAAATTTCGTCTTCTTGTTCTAAAGACCCAGACAAGCCTCGAAAAGAAGCATATGAAGTTGATGTGAGAGGACCTAATGAAGAAGGCCTCCCAATAGTGCCAATTTATCACTCTCATTTGGTGCCCATTACCAAAAAAACATGCAGAACTCCCTCCTTATGAAGTGGCGAAATTTATACTCAAAATCATTTTACTTATCCTTATCTGCCAGAAGATTACTTGTTTTACCAAGCTATTTTGGAAGAAACAGGTCAGTAACTTTTACCCCAACTGTTAGAGGAGAGGGAGAATGGGCATATAGCAAATTTATCATCAAAAGAGTTTTTTTCTCAAGAAGATTGGGGTGATGACTTATTCCAAACTAAAGAATTACCCGACATTTTAACTATTTTGACTATATGGAAGCCTGGAATGGAGCCCTATGCTATGAAAACCGGCAATGGAGATTTAGTCGATTTATAGCCTTCAATTTAGTCAAAGAAGAATGGGAATTTCCCTTGTGGTTCCAAGAATGGTTTTTCCACTGGGGACTTTACCCTATAGTCATGCTTGACAGAATCCAAAAAATTTATGAACAATTTTGTGACATGAACAGGACCTTAATCAACCCAAGGCTGCTCTTTACAGTTGCCTATAAAGTACCTTGGATCATTAAATGGGATTATATTGTTATATTTAAACCTCAGAAAAAATTTAAAGATTCCAAAATAGAAGTCTCATGGTTGGTTACACGAGTCCTGCTAAGATGGTGGGATAAGTGCAATTTTTTCAATCCTCCATCCATCTATGCCAGTAGAGGACTAATTCAATTCGCTAAAAAGCCAAGTCCGACTAAAGAAAAGTTAACAGCAAACAAGTCCTTGAATTTAGCGCAAATGCTACAAGAAGTTCTGCACCACATGCCTAAGAAGAAATCAAAAGGCAATTATTTGATGCCTTGGGAGAAGATGCGAACTTATCTGCTAGCTCCAAAGGTAAAGAAAAAGCTGAGTCATCAAGATCAAGACATGACAAACTCAACAAAGAAAAAGATTCCCTAGACAATGAAGATAAAAATGAAGATATCTTTATCGACAGTCAGGACCCATATGGCCTATAAGGATCCAACTGTCATCTGATTATTCGCTCAAGAAATTAGCGAATCTTATCTTCCTATCTTCCCTAACAACGTCAGCCATGACGTCTTAAGCTCCCTTGTTTGCCTATAAATATGTAATGAAGTTGTAGTTTTAGGCAGCGCTTGCTTTACTCTTTCTTTATTGTAATTTTCTTTTGCAAAACTGAGTAGTTTAGAAGGAGCGTATGAAGAAGTTAGTAAACTTCAGAATAAATTGTTTGAATTTGAAGAACAGTTAGCTCAGATCTGTTTAGCCTACAATAATCTCCAATTCTCTATCGATAAAGATATCTTCAATTTTATCTTCATTGTCTAGGGAATCTTTTTCTTTGTCGAGTCTATCATGTCTTGATTTTGACGACTCATCTTTTTCTTTACCTTTTGAGCTGGCAAATAAGCTCGCATCTTCTCCCAAGGCATCAAATAATTGCCTTTTGATTTCTTCTTTAAACATGTGGTAAGAACTTCTTGTAGCATTTGCGCTAAATTCATGTGGTAAGAACTTCTTGTAGCATTTGCGCTAAATTCAGAGGGGACTTGTCTGCTGTTAACTTTTCTTTAGCCGGAATTGGCTTTTTAGCGAATTGAATTAGTCCTCTACTGACATAGATGGATGGAGGATTGAAAAAATTGCACTTATCCCACCATCTTAGCAGGACTCGTCTAACCAACCATGGGACTTCTACTTTGGAATCTTCAAATTTTTTCTGAGGTTTAAATAATACAACAATATAATCCCATTTAATGATCCAAGGTACTTTATAGGCAACTGTAAAGAGCAGCCTTGGGTTGATTAAGGTCCTGTTGATGTCAATTGTTCATAAATTTTTCAGATTCTATCAGGCATGACTATGAGGAAAAGTTCTCAATGGAAAAACCATTCCTGGAACTAAAGGAAATTCCCATTCTTCTTTGACTAAATTAAAGGCTATAAACCAACTAAATCTCCATTGCCGGTTTTCATAGCATAGGGCTCCATTCCAGGTTTCAATCAGATTTTCAACTCAATCCACACGACCCATCCATCAGGCAATTAATCAACTAAAATTTCCCATCCTCCTTCAATCTCAACATCACCACACAACCAAAATTATAATTTACAATAACATTACATCTAAACTACCCTAATCCACACTTTAATTCTATTAATATATCAATCCACACTTTAATTCTATTAATATATCATTATCAAGGTTCCTTAATGAAATCAACACTAATGAAATATATGCTAGAATGTAATCAATGCAAAATAAATTAGTTAACCACAAACTAAAAAAAACATTCTGAAAATAGTCCAAAAATTAAATTTGTATACCCAATATATTGCTGTCGGAATTTGCTTGACCGGAAATGAGAGCTACGCGTGCGTGCCGGAACGAAGAGCAGTTGAGAGCAATGGCGCTGAGCCGACCAGGTTGCTGCGCTTACCGGAACTGCAAGCAGATGAAATGCGACCTCAATCGGTGGTGGTCGACGACGGAGATCGTGGAGAGCGGCAACTGAAACTATGACCACAGGCGAGGCTCGACTGAACTGATAGAGGAAGAAGACCGCTGGCGGTGCGACAGAGGCTCGCTGAGCATGTTCCTGGCGGCCAGAGACGTGTTGGAGCAACGGCGGAGCTGTGGCGCTACAGATCGAGGAGATGGTGTGATCTGGTGGTGGAGCAGGTGGGTCGCAATGCAGTCCTCTCTAAGCTACTGTCTCCGCTTGGTTCGAACGGAGAGAGGGCCGGAATGGCAAGCGTTGGCGACGTCAAGCTATAGCGAGGAGCGGCAGTGGCGCACGATGGCGTGGGTGGCGCGACTCTGCTGCAACTCTGCCTCTCGCCAGGAAATGCAGACGCGGATGAAGAAAGAAAGAAAGAAAGAAAGAAAGAAGAAGAAGAAGGGGGGAGGAAGTGGCGGTGGCAGTGTGCTAGTGGTGTCACCGGTGATCGGGGGGCGCAGGAATGGGGAAGGGGAGAGTGAGGCATGCGCTGGATATAGAGGGGAGAGGCTTCTAGAAGTGGTTCGGGTGGATTGAGCTAGTTTGGTCTGATTCAGGTTTAGTTCGGTCCAAATCGTGGTTTTTGTGTGATTTTCAGTTTTTCAAATGGTTTTCGGCTCAATTTATCAGTCTACAACTTACTAATTTGTATTTGAATAATTAAATACATTTTCCAGGGTGTTAGTTTATTAAATTTAAATGAAAAATCTTTAAAAATAAAAATTCGAGTTATTTCATTGATAAATTATAATTTTTTAATACTTTTTTATTAATTGATTAAAAAAGTATATTATTATATTTTTTTTTGAAAGGTAATAATATTATTTTAATATATTATTCTAATTGAACTTTTAATAATTACTTATTTACTATATTACTTGTTTCAAAAAATATATTATTATTTTAATTTTAAAATAAACTTCAAAATGCAAAAAATGAAAAATAAAAGCATCTATAAAAAAAATACTATTTCACGCGTTTATATATATATATATATATATATCACTTTTATATATATTATATCACTTTTAAATTTTTGAATTTTTTTCTTATTTATATCTATTTATCTATATCTAATTCTTTCATGAACTCAAATCAACATTCAATAACATAGGATCATTTTATTTAGTTTTCTTTTAAAGAAATCGATGCTAATTAAAGTTTAACCTTATCATTTTCAAAAAAAATGAAGTTTAATCTTATAGTTTATAAAAATTTTTACATTTTATCGTCTATAATTATTTTATTAAATATATTTGACTTTAATGTAGTCCTATCATATTAAAATTAGTTTAAAAAAATATTATTCGCTTATAATATTATAATATATTTATTATGTTTAAAAAAATATTATTCGCTTATAATATATTTATTATTAATTATATCTTAACATTATATAAATATCTAAAGAATATAAGAGAAAAATTATAATCATACTTAAAACTATATTAGAATAAATTAATGAGAATAAACAATGAATAATACCAAATACAAACAACGTGCAATGCATGTCAAAACAAATAACACTATTCTAATTAAAAGAACCAAAGTTAAGAATTAAAAGAATAAAAATTCTAAAGCAACTAAACATGAGTAGGAGAAAGGGTAAACTGACCAAATTAAGCACCTAGATTATTAATCGATCAAAATAGTTAAAAGGGATAAAAATGATATTTTAGCAACCTAATCTTTGCAGAATATATGACTCACCTCCAAACTAAGAGAAAGAAAAACAAGTGTATAAGTGACTCATCTCTTTAGTTAAAGGAAAGGAGACAAGTGTAGACAACATCACCTATTCACCTATCCACCTCCCAATTGGAGCCTTCTCCTTTCACTTTCTTCTTTCTATCATTCTCCTACTTGCTAAAGTTTATTCACAACTAAATATTAAGTGCCTACAAGAGTTTCAAAGAAAGAGTTAAGACAACAAAGAAATAAGAGAAGAGAAAACAAAAGAAACTACAAGAAAGGTATGAAATTCAAAATTCTGCCTTTGATTTTCATGTTTCCCTAAGCTTAAATCTTTAATTCGATGAATCAAAATTTGAAATTTATCTTTTAAACATGTTAATTGGTCATTTAGGATGTTAAAAATTGATTTGGATTGAAAAAAAATGAATATGGAAAAGCTAGAAATCTTGATTTCCAAATCTATCTCAATTGGGAGGCTCTACAAACACCTAAGGACTAAGATGGTCTTGGTTTGAGGAAATTATCAGTGATGAATAGTGCTTTATTGGACAAGCTTGCTCGAAATTGTACCACAATCAGGATGCTTTAGTAGATTATTAAAAGGCATATTGATGGTAGCTAGGTTCGTTTGGAATTGCTCTCCTAGATCTACGACCTCTCATACACTACAAGAAATTTGGTAATTACTGATGGATTTTATTGGCGGAAATTTTTCCATTGGTAATTAGCAATGAAGTACCGACGGATTTAAATTTCATTAGCAATTAAGAGTGCCAAATATTCATGGTAATTTTTTATTTTTATTGACAGATTAGCGACAAATTAGTGATGAAATTACTGACGGATTTTAAATTCTGTAGGTAAAAAAAATCATCATATATTCACGCCTATCTTCAATAAT
Source organism: Jatropha curcas (assembly GCF_014843425.1). Next base: position 2,107,304 of record NW_023590566.1, read on the forward strand.
TTACCAACGGATCACCAACCATTTACCACAAATTAGCAAAAAAAGAGCATTAGTCATAGCAATTTACCGACGGATTACCAACCAATTATCGATGAAATTCAAAAAAGGATTAGAATTTTCCTTGGGGAAGTTGTAAATGGTAAAATTATGTAAATTTCGGAGAGGACTCGTCAGGGTTTCACTAATGTTTCTTGGTGTTCTATTTTTCAATGGACTGATGAGACTATGCTTCGTGCACTTTGAGATGGTGGGCATGCAGATCAGGTGTGGAGATTATTTCCTATATTTAGATTGATTCCTGACTTTTATTTGCAGTCTAATATGTCTAATTAACTCTTTTCCAATGTTACTAGTTCTTCTTTGGTGTTTCATGGTTATGAGTGGAAGATTATTTTTCCAGAGTCTAAAAGAAACTATCTTATTTTTCAACCTAAAGATAATTTTGAGCCTTTAATAAGCATGGTTGGCTGTCCATAGTTGGTGAGATTGTTAATGCTTGGGCTAGACAGTAGGGGAGAGCAAACTTTGGGAAAACCCGAAAAATCGCATCGAACCGATTGATTTCAGTTTTTTGGTTGATTTTTTTGGTTTTTGATTTGGATATGGTTTTTTATTTGGAAAATAATTGATTTTTTCGATGCAGCTCGATTTTGAAAAAAAAAAATCGGTAAACCAAGTCGAACCGTAAATAATAATGTTGTGTTTTGTTATAAAGCCATGGCTTTCATTTTTTCTCCTAAATCGTTTTTAAAACTCTCTAATTTCCACCACCGCTACCTCTCTTTTGCAACTTTTTTTTATTCGAAATATTTCTTCAATTGAGTGCCCAAGCTACGTGGGTCAATAGATCATCATATCAAGCTATTGAATTTCTCCAAATATGACCTGCGTAAGAAACTGTTTGCTGTATTTTTATTTCTTATTGCTTCTTTGGTCTCGATGTTATTGCCTTTTACTTTTCAATTGAGTTCTAGAAGAAATTGGACCAGTGAGCTTCTGTAACTCTTCTCTTTGATTTCTTTATTTTTCCACATTTTGTGTAAGAAATATTTTGTGCTAGTGATAAGTATGTATAAAATTTGAACCAACAGATTATCAGAGTAAGAGGCTCTATAGTCTAGGTAAAGCCCAAAATCGTATGGATTCTTAATAAATTCATATATTGCCTCGGGACCTATTGTGAGCTATAAAGATGAGCCTTTGCAATGGGAAAGTTGTATAAAACTATTAATTACATAATAGTTTTTTTTTTCATTTTATAAAGGGTAATTCAATTCTGTTATTTTCTAAGACATTTTAGAGTTGTCAAATTGTAACATCTCGATCCAGCAAAGCGATCTTAAGAGGGCGGATATAAAGCTCCTAGCTAGCTTCTAGGATGGCATGCTAGCTATGGGTAGTGGAATACGAGACATAAGAATGAATCATATTATATATCAAAAAGGGAGAAACTAATCATCAGAGGCACCTTTTAATAGAATGACTTGGAGAGTAGGAAGAACTCCAAGGTTAAGCGTGCTTGCTTAACGAAGATCCTAGGATGGGTGACCTCTTGGTAAGTTTCCTATTTCACCTACGAGACAAAACCATGTGGGTCTTGCCAATCCAGTATGGGATGGAATTGGTTTGTTCCAAAGCAAACAATTCCTCTAGTGGTTGGAGTCGGGGTGACAATTGGTATCAGGGTCGGACCCTCCTCCAGTAGATGTATGGTTTAAGGACGAACCATATAGAAGCTGGTGGGCCTATAACATCCCGACCTGGCAAAGCGATCCTAAAAGGGTGGATAGAGCAAAGCTCCTGGCTAGCTTCTAGGATGGCAAGCTAGCTATGGGTAGTGAGGGACACAGGAATGAATCGGATCATATATCAAAAATGGGGAAACTAATCATCATAGGCGCCTTTTGGTGGAATGACTTGGAGAGTTGGAAGAACTTCAGGGTTAAGTGTGCTCGCTTAATGGAAATCCTAAGATGGGTAACCTCTTGAGAAGTTCTCCATTTCACCTGCGGGACAAAACCGTGCGGGTCTTGCAAATCCAGTATGGGATGGAATTGGCTCGACCCAAAGTGGAAAATTTCTCTGGTGGTTGGAGTCAGACATTACACAAATAGAAAAGATAGAAATTTCTTCTACCTTTGGATTTTATTCATATGACATCAAAGGGAGGTGGAAGTGGACATTCACAGAGAGCTCAATATAAACCAATTTTTGATTCACAGCCACAACAATCGACACAACCACAACAATCCCCACAACTACTCCTACCACCACAACTAACTTAGGCCTATCTAGTTCTACACTAGTCACAAGCACACTATTATCATCATCTATCCGAAGGTATTGGATCCTCAATCGCCTTCACTACAATTATAGGTAGTTGAGTAATCCTTCAACTTGTAGGAAACAAGTAAGAGTATTCTTTTAAAAAAAACTATATTATGTATATATATTTTGGTTTTGCAAATTGAATGTTTTTTTATTGACATAAACTATTAATTGCTTCTTACTTGTTTTTGTTTGGAGCATATAATTTTGCTAGCAAAATTATTGAATCTTTCATAAAGAAATTAGATCCAACAGGTTATGACTGGAAGTCTGTGCCTCCAGAAACAAAGGACATATATCGGCAAGAGTTTAAGGTGTTATAATATATTCTTTTTTAGTCAAGAGCACCACATTTTAGTTTCTAGGAAACTATCTTCAATGGTGCCATAATTATGTTTTAACTTGTAGAATATTTTACTACTTTGATAATAATGTCCATTTTATGTGTCTATATTTTTTTTTTCTTTATCGATTTAGAAACATTATGTGTGGGATGAGGATATTGAGGCCTTTGTAAAAAAACATTTTGAGTAAGATGGCTACAAAATGTTATAGGGGCATGCTTGGCAAATGGTGAAAGAATAAGCCCAAATATATCCCAAATGATATTTGGAATAGTTGGAAGCCTCATTGAAAGATTCCTAAATTTAAACTAAAATATGAAAACTATTCCAAGAGTCGCCTTATTGAGACTGGTGGCATAGAGGCTGGTCCTTCATGACATACATGAGGCTTTTTCCATCACATGGTACACGTAAAACATTTCGTATATTTTTTTTCTTGATACAAATTAAATTTAATGCTCAGTTATTTATTTTTCCAAGGATAATGTAATAACTATGGTCAAAATTTTAGGAGGTTGAATTAAAGTGACCCCCACTACCACATGAGGTTTTGGAGGTGCCACACACTAGAAATAAGGATCAGCAATTCACAGACCAAAGGTGTAATAATATATTTGTAAGTTGACATTTTTCAATAGTTAAAGTGTAAGTACTTATCATTAAATGTTTTTATGTTTTTCAAGAGGCTGTTGCATCTAAAGTTCAAATTGAATCTCAACCTGAAGAGGGGTCTAGTCAACCATGCTTAGTTGACGCTACTCAGATATACTTACAAGAAGTTGGCGGTGTCAAGAAGCAGCGAGTGTATGGTCTCGATTCACAAGCATCTTTTTTTCTTTGTTCACTCTAGCACCTCTAGTTGTTCTGCTACATCTCGCCTTCAGGAACAAGACGGTGAACATATTGATGCTCGAATTTCAGGAGATATTTGAGTAGCGAATGAAAGAGTTGGAGATGCGATATTAACAAGAGTTGCAACAACAACAATAGTTGATGCAGGAAAAGTTGAGCAACAATTACAGCAGCAAGTTGCAGAGCTTGTTCTCACTCATTTGGCACCTACAGTTCCACCAACTCCTACTTCACAACATCCTACATCACAAAATTCTTCAGATACTCACACTGATGCTTAGGGTGATTGTACTATCTAGATAGAATTTAGTTGATTTGCATTAAAAGATATAAGTTTATTAGTACCTAAGAGACTTAGAATTGTTTGTATTTAGGAGAGGATTTCCGTTGTCTTGATATTTTATGTATACTTAAAATTATTTTAATTTTATGTTAGCTTTCTCTATTTAATTTTAAATTAATTTCACTAAAAAATTTATAAATTAATGTCACGACCCATTTCCATGGGCCGGATCGGCACTAGGCCCAATTAAACTTAAGGCCCTCGAGGCCTGTAGTAAGCCTGACTACAAGGTTCAACTATATTAATGTGAATCTCAAGCATTAAGCCCAATTTAACATCTTATACCTTACATAATTCGGGCCCAATTTGTAATATACTACATTCATGTCATGGGCTTCCCATTAATACATAAACTTAGGAAGATAAATAAAACATTTATGGGTACATAAATTATCATACTTATTTTATCACATGACTAGCAAAACATACGACCTACAACTGCGGAGTTCTCTAGCAGATAAATACAAATAAGTTTTCGTACAAATAGTTAGTAAATAAATTAATTACTCAAATTAGAAGATTCTTTTCTAGCTCTAAAATTATTTCTTGAAAAGGTTAAACAAATAGATGTGAGTTTAAAATGAATAATAATTATTGCACAACACATGCATTCACACGAATGTGTAAATATATCAATCTAGTCATCTAAAATGAATAATAATTATTGCACAACACATGCATTCACACGAATGTGTAAATATATCAATCTAGTCATCCGACTAGTTATATGATCATGCGGTCAGTCACACAAATGGCACAACAACAGCACTCGCAATTATTAACATCTTCACATAATCACATCACGTAAAAATTGGTCTGTGGCATCACCAAAACCCTCAATGAGCCGTCCTCACACATGGCCCACCCTCTCATAACGTGTGCACCAAGGAGCCGATCCCCCATGCATGGCAGACCGGTCTAATCCTCACTTGACCAGCCCTCTCATTATTTTTTTTCTATTCTCTCTTTTCTTTTCCATACCAATAGGAGGCCACCCTGTGGTTTATCCATATTATCTATATCATATCATCAGATGCACACCGGGTGCTAATCTCCCATACGACCAACGGTCTCGTGGACTGCCCTCACGAACCCATGGTGATCCACTTCATCCCAACTCCACACATACAAGGCTGTGAATACCCAAATGTTGAGGCTCAACAAGCCAGTTTTCCCGGACTACAAACAGTCCGGCTGGACCAGAGGCCATTTTGAAAATTTACTGGAAGTATGCCAATATGGTACTTAAAACCGTCCGGAACGTCCGGGACGTCGCGAGGATCACGGAACTGGTCCTGGAATATTTTTTGGAGGTCCGGAACTCCCGAAAAAGCCTCCGGAATGTAAAACTAGAAAATCCGCCGTCCACGGCGGCGGCGGCGGCGGCAGCTGCCGATGACAGCGGCTGCGGCCGCCCTCCTTGGCGGGAGACGCCGCCGGCCACAGCAGCAGCGGCCGCCCTCCAGCCCAATTTTTGCCTATAAAATCAGTCCTGGGCACTCAGTTTTAGACACTCAGTCTGTGTTGACGGACGCTCCTTCTCCCCTACGCTCCTTGCGATTCTTTACTGCTTTTCTGCATTTTTATTTAGCTTATTACTTTCTTGCTTTGTTAATTGTCCACTAAAGTTGACCATTAATTAATATTCCCTTTAATAAGGAGCTTAACCTGGAGCTAAGAAGTGGGCCGACGACTGACTTCAGGTTAATAAACTGGAAACCCTGATCTATTTAAATTTCAAGCATAATCTACATCATCTTCTCTTTCAATACTCCAATTTCTGAATTCATGCACAAAGGCATTCAGTATCATAATATGGCAAATAAGTTGCCTCAATTAAAATATGATTAAGCTTAAGTGTCCGGTTAATTAATAATCGTGGTATTAAAGCCTAAAAACCGACAATATGGCTAAAGCATCTAGTCTATCAATGACTATGGTGTAAATGCCTTTATTTCGAACAGTCCGGCTTAAGTCCAATTAATCAATAATTGTGGCTAGATAGCCTTCATTAAACACATTTTCCTTGGCAATCAATTGCCTACATTGCAATTCAGTTAATCACTTTTGGCAAACAAATTGCCTATAAAGTAAGATTAACCCTTTTTTAGCGACAAATTTTTTTAGCGACCAAACCCGCCTTAAATCAATTTTTGGCAAAATTCCTTGAACTAAAATCAGTCTTTTGGCTTAAAAGCCTTAAAATTAATCAATTTTTGGCCGACACAATCGCCTAAATAATCATCTTTTGGCAAGCAAAAAAATTGCCTAAATCACTCTTTTTGAGGCTAAAAAGCCTTAAATTAATACTTTTGGCAAACATAATGCCTAAAAATCAAAAATCAATTTTTCAGGCAAAATGCCTAAAACAAAAATTGCCACAAAGCATTTAACACCACTCATGCATTAAGATACCCCATTCAAAACAGCCCTTAAAAGGGCCTATCGAACTACGTCGACTTTTGATCTTCCATTCAAACGGAAGTACGTAGGCACGTTTGGGGATTTAACCCCGGAAGCGCAAGTCAAAATTCACATTTAAACATTTTAATTTGGTCCAAATTTATTTGCATTCACCCTGCAAAGGCATTTCATCATTCGGTTAGCTTTCATCCAGCATGACATAGTTCTCGGCGATCCACCTCGGGTTCTTAGTTATGCCTTTAAACATTGTGGGATAATTAATCTGAGTAATTTAGGTTAATTAAAATGGAGTTCAACTTTAGGGTTTTTTCCATAGTTTACCCTAAAAGTCAAGATCCAAAACAAGGTGGCGACTCACACACTCACGTGCATTTCTGCCCCTTAGTCACATGCATTCATATGCCTTTAGCTATTCGGCGGTAGGCGGATTCACAAAGGCATAAGTATTATTACAAACGACAATTAAGTCTAAGTATTGCAATCTCTAAATGCAAGATATATTAAGATCAATTCAAAGCAATCGCACTGCATTGCACAATTGAGGACAATATCTCCATTCAAATCTCGCAAATAACAACAAAATAGTATTAACAATAAACCAACCAATAATAAAAGTGATAATTAACAATAAACAACAATAATAAAATAAATAATAACAATAATAAACAATAATGATGAAAATAGATAAATAATTAAATAAATAAATGAATACTAACGATAATAATAATATAAGTAGCGATAAAGAATTAATCTAATTAAACTTATTAATTATATTATTAATTAAGACTAGCCTAGGTTCTATCAAAATTTCGGCAAAATCTCCCCTAAAATTTTACTAAACCACGATTCAACAATATAATATCAGAATCCATCCGTCGGGCAATTTAAATCAACTCATCCCGTCCGCCATAATCTTATTTATCAATCATTCGATCAATCAATTCACACAGCCCATCCATCGAGCAATCAATTCAACCAACCCATCCGCTTCAGGCTACAGATATCATGCATCACACTCACATATATAAACTTAATAATTCCAAATCAATTAATTAATTAACAATTTATATTAACCTTCAAGCATGATTCAATGATATTATTAATTGCTTTATATCTATTTACTTGTCTAAGCCTTAAATTATAACTCCTCCTAACAATATTTATTAAAATTCCAAAATTAGCTTACATATTATATTAGCTAGGAATTCTTATCTCAATACCAAACCTTCTAGTTGTAACTAATGTTCATGAAATATATTTAACAATATTTAGAATTAATTTGCATCTACATTATACCGACTGATTCTTAGAAAAATTATATTTGATTGATTATTCATTCAAATTCAATTTAATTAACTAATAATTATTAAGTTTAGAATTTATACCGAAAATGGGGAAATTGGTCTTAAATTAACTAAATAATTATTTAATTTGATTGATTATTCATTCAAATTCAATTTAATTAACTAATAATTATTAAGTTTAGAATTTATACCGAAAATGGGGAAATTGGTCTTAGAACATACCAATCGAGAATCGAGCGACGATTCCATGATCAATGCGAAGAGAAGAGAATTCTGTCTCTCAGGGCCTCGCCGGAGTGTCGCCGGCCAGTCACCAGGCCGCTGCCGCAGGCCGCCGTGCACATGGCCGGAATGTCGAACTTTACCAAAATCGGGCGATTCATACACCATCAGACTCGATTTTCCGTCAGGAGTCCGTTTTTGGCGTTAGTTGCGCGATATCAGTACCTAACTGGCCGGAACGGGCTCAACAGTCGCTTTATGAGCGTTAATGGCGCTGTCCATCGAATCGGAAGAACCGCAGCTCGCTTTCATAGCAGCAGTCGCCGAAGCCGCTAGCGGAGAGGAGGTGCGACTGAGCAGTGGCGATCGGCGACTGGAGGTGCTGCTGCTTCGTCGCTAAGGACAATCGCAGCTCGCTCGCCTGCTGCGTTCATCGGAGACAGAGTCTGGAAGAGAAGAGTGACGCTGGTGGTCTGACGACGAGGAGAGGTGAAATCATTTAGCTTCGGTGGCCGAAAAAAAAGCAAGAAAAGGTGAGGGGGGGAAGGTCGGCGACAGGACCCCCGCTGGACCAAAAGGAAGAAAAAAAAAAGAAAGAAGAAAAATCTAAGCTGCTAGACCATTCCGGTTTGATTCCAACCGGTTTGGTCTAACTCAGTGATTTGGCTTGATTTTCATTTGGTTTACGAATTTTTCACTTGGTTTTTAGAAAAACCAAACTGATTTACGGATCCGATTTAACAATAATAAAATATTTTATGATATAATCTCATTGGTTGGAATAAAAATTTAGTTTTTAAATGAAAATTTTACGAAATTAAATTTTTGGATCGTTTCAATTAAAAATTAGAAACAGAGCAGGATTAAAATATTCAAAATTATGGATTTTTTTAATTGGATAAATAGAAACCGATTTAGAAACGGAACTGAAATGTTATTTACCAAACATAGTCTTAGAAACGAATTTAGCAACCAAAGATAACTTAGCAACGCAATTAGAAATAGATTTAACTAGGGTAAAAATTTTAATTGTACTTTTTCTTAAATATCAAAAACGGATAAAAATAATTAAAAATGTAAATAGAAATGGATTAGACACAAATTTAAAAATAGACGTAGAGACAGAATGAAAATGGATTAAGAATGAAATTCGTTGTCAAGAGGTCAGAACATAAAAACAGATTTACGAGATAATAGCAACGGATAAATCTGATGCCATGTTAGAAACAGATGGTTATATTTGTTTCTAAACTGATTCATGAACATCACAAGTTGTCGCAAACACAATCAATTTTTGATCGTTCCTAAGCAGTTTTAGCAATGGATTTTGCTCATTTAAAATCGAAAATTTTCGTTGCTATTTGGCGAGTTTCTTGGTGGAGTTCCATTTAGTACAAGTTATTACATTTTTAGCTGCTGACATGGTAGGGGGCTATTTGGCCTAGAGTTTACTGTTAATTGGATCTCAATTCCTCCATTTCATTTTTTTTTTAAATATGATCGATTTGGTTTAGTCTAATATTTATTTTGATATATTTTTTGGATTAAAGCAGTTTAATTTTTGGGACTTTTTAAAAATTAAATGAAACTAAAAAATTTTGATTCTTTTCTATTAACAAGTGAAATTAAATCGAATTTTTTTTAAAAAATAGAATCAATAATTCAGTTGATGTAGCGATTATTATTGCATCTTAATAAAATAAAGCAATCAGTTAATTCTTACTTTGTTTACTGATTTCATCTTAGTTTACTTATTTCTTTTGTTTCCTTGTTTATCAAGAAGGGAATATTTGCTCAGTTAGTTTCTCTCTTAGTTTAGTTGATCAAGTTTGGATTGAGTAGGTTCCTCCCTCTATTTCTCCATTTGTATTAAGGTTATGTTCGGCAATAGTATTTAAAATAGTATTTAGTGTTTTAACTGGATTAAAACACTATCTTAATTAATTATAGCATTTGGTAATATAATATATATCCTAGTGTTTAGAGTTTGAGGCAGTGTTTCATTAAACATTATCCTTATTAACGTTTAGTGTTTTATAAATTTGTATGACGCTTATGTTGTGCGGTGCCCACTCAAGTGGGACCCACAATAAATTTGAAAAGAAAAAAAAAAGGGAAAAAACGTGTTATTTAAAAAGGTTGGCAGAAGGTTTCAAGGATGGGACCCACAATAAATTTTTGAAAAGGAAAAAAAAAAGGGAAAAAAACGTGTTTATTTACAAAAGGTTTGGCAGAGGTTGGCAACCAACCTAATGAAGAGCCGTGTGTAACTCACACACGGCTCTCACATTTCCTCTCCCTATTAAATTAGGAGAGGATTTTTCCTCAGTTGACACCACAACACAGAGCAGAAAAAGAAAAAATGTTTAGAAAGAAGAGATTTTATCTAGTTTTAGGAAGGTTCCTTAAACTAGGGAATAGAAAAATATGAGTTAATTATTTTGGGGTGTTTTTTGAAAACACTTTGTGTGCCACTATTTTTGTATTTTACTTCTTTGTGTTTACCTTACTATTTTTAATAGTGGAAGAATGATCGGAAGTCTTGTCCGTGGACGTAGGCCCCTAAAACCAGTTGAGGGTGAACCACGTAAATTTCCTGTGTGTTCAAAGGTTTTAATTTTCCGCATGCGTTAATTTTTTCTCTTCATTGGGTTGAAAAAAAGGGACCCCAATTTGATGATGTATCAGAGCTTGATGCCCAACCAACTTTCCGGTGATCAGATACTGGAATCCTACCGAGTCGTATTCCCAGAGCTGATTCCTGCGCGGTATCAGAGCCGAAGGGTTTCGGTAGGTCTCAATGATCCCCCCGTCAGATACGCTCAATAGTACCGGAATCCGTGGATATATTTTTGAAAATAAACCCAACGCACGACGACCGAGAAGTAGAAAATCCACGACGAGTCCTATTTTATAAGTAGTGTAGACTCATCCCAGCCTCTGGTGAACAATAGAATATATCATTCTGCCAGAAGTCGACTGAAAAGTGTATGCCAGATAGTAACATAATTTTAGGTGAACTTCGCGCGTTGCATCTCAATAGGTTACTTATTTCGGCGTTTGGTGAGCCGTCCACTGTTAAGCCCAGGAACTATTACGTATCAGTAGTATTCACGTATTATACAGGTACTATTCACGTATAGTACTATTTAATGTGTACAGTTTACTGAGTTTCATGGCATACAGTTACTATTTCAAGTATACTATTACTCATTTATGGTCCACTATTAACGTATACTTACTGTTCATGTATCCGGTTTATGTTGGTGATGATATTCTGCACAAGTCAAAATTGGTGACAAGCAAAATTATCAGTTCTTAAATGGCCGGGGAATTATCATCATAATGCGAGAAATGCGAGATCTTCCTTATGGTATAAAATGCATTTTACCTGTTTTTAGTTGAACCTTAAACCGGAGAGGAAGACTGATTGCAAAAAGGGGCTTTCAGCGCGGCCAGATGACGTCCGGTCCCAATTCTTGCCAAGTTGGCCAGATTTTGATTGATGAAGGTATCTGTAAGCACCTTCAGAAAATGGCACTTGGAAGCTCACAAAAGGTTTCATTGTCGAGGTAGCTTTAGACCGAAAGTTGTACGTGATGCATGCGAAAACTCTCCCAAGACACTTTGAGTGTAGCGGAGAATGACAGTACAATTGAATTGTTGGCCCATGAACGGGGACTACGCCACCATTGAGTTAAGAAAAATTCTAGCAAAGAAAGAACAGTCCACTTTACCTGGATTGGATGAAGTTCACCTAGACAAGTGTCGCTTGATTGGTTATGGCGGAGAAAGCTAAATAGCGTAGCTTTCAGAGAAATTAACACCCCCTACCTCCTCATAGAAGATTGAAGAATTGCTATTAAGATCTGACTCTCATTCCTAGATTTGTGTGGTACCATTGACGAAAGTCATTTGGGTGAAAATGACTTTTTTGTGAATATTTATCGGAATGACCATTCTAGGCCAATGACTTTGCGGTAATAACCATTGAAGACATTTTCTTAATACCTGGTTCAGAGACAGACAGGCAGAAGGCTGAATTGTATCAGGACAGATAATGTTGGAGGATATACTGAGGCCATTTGATGCTTTCTGCAATAAGAGATTGGGTAAATTCGACATCAAACAACAAACCTCCCAAGACGTCGCAAGCTGAACAGTTTGAGGAGGGATGAACAGAACTATTAATTGGAGAGAGTCACATCATTTACTTTCTTCACACTGTGTGTAAATACTTCAAATTTTTTGAGGGCTCAAAACAAGCAAAATATTTCCCGGACTGTGGAATCAATAAAATTTGTCTACAGTGAATTTGACTTTTGCTATACGTAAAATATTTGACTTTGCTACAGTAAGAGAGGAAAAATTGTCAAATTTCAATCCCCGAGTGTTTACCTCCAATACAAAATAACCCTAACAAAAATAGGTCAACATTAATCATTGAGGTAATTCTTTAATACCTCGTCTCCCCACCCTCCGCAACCATCGCATTCCTCTTCTGCGTCCTTTCGAGCTCATTACCAGAGCGATGTTCATTCCACATGTATCGTACTTTCCTCGAGTCATAATAATAGTGGGCCTGTGTTTACTCTTTGTTTCCTTCTATCGATTTGGACAAGTTAACAACTACCAATATGTACTTGAAGTATTCTGAATTGGTCAGCACCATGTCTGCGGGGCCAAGAAGCGATAAGAAACCATTCACCATTCTCCCATCACAGAAGTAATCACAGAATTTTTTAGTTCTTTTATTAAGAAGAAATTCTATTTTCAGCTAAAAAGGGCATTCCAATTCTCTCAGCAGGAGGGCCAAAAACTCCTTCCAAAGTAGGATTCTAGGGGCAAGTGTATATAAAAAAAGAAATTAAAACGATTACACAACCCAGGTAAAGACCCAACCATCCGTCAATCCTCTTCTACATACACCTAGGTGGAAACCCTAACCAAATAGCCAACCATTTTTTCATCCAAAAAAACATAAGGTGCCATTTGATCCATTTTCTCGGACTTGTTAAGGCTATTGACCTCTTGGTTCTCGAAGAGGAAAAAACACCCAAAATTAAAAACTAAAATTAATCTCTTTTGAAGTACCTCATAGGAGGGCCAAATCTCTTTTCAAGCCACTCATTAAGAAGACCGAAAACATTAATTTTCTCCAAGTCCCTCTAAGAGGCCAACTCCGATCGCCCCTCACAAATTTCTGCCGTTTGGACACCTGCACCGACCGACTTCCCCCCATTAAAGGAACAACATACATTATTTATATGTTCCCGGCGATTTGGTCCGGGGGCACTGGTGTAGGGGGCAAACTGCGTGTGAAAATTATCCTCTGAATCGATATTTCTGAGGCCCGTCGAAAAAGCAAATTTTCCCCGGACTGTGCATAATAAAAATTTTTCCTACAGTGAAATTTGACTATTGCTATGATGATAAATTTGACTTTGCTAACAGTTAAATTTTCGAGCTTTTCTTACGTTAACTCTTGACTTTGCCTACACAACTGTGGCATCAACAGTCGGTCCGCACCGGAAGGCCAATTTTCTGGACCATTTTACTGGAGTATGTCCAATATGGTTACTTATAAAAGCGTCTCCGGAATTTCCACGAGCGATCCCAGAACGGGTCCCGGAATGAATTTTTGGAGGTCGGAAATCTCCACCAAAAAGGCTCCCGGGAATGCGAGCACCCGGTGGCCAACAATCGCCGGGCCACGGCGCGAGCGCCAGCCACGCGTAACGCTTGAAGGTGCCCTGGGGTCCCTGCGCGCCCAGCGAGCCGGGCGGGCCTGCCGCGGCCAGCGCCGGGGGCGGGCCTCTCGGCCCCTAACCTCACCGCGGCCGGGCGAGGAGCCCCTCGCGCTAAGCCCGGGCGCGGGCCTCTCGCCCTGCACGGGCGAGGCCCTGTCCGCCCGAATGTTGAAAAATCAGGCCCGCCAATCGAACGGCACACAACCCGACCCAACCGACAGTGCGGTAGTTACCGCCTACTGGCCATAGGCGGAGGCTACCGACCCAGATTTTTGAAGCGGTGAGGCGGCTACCGCCCATGATCCAGGCGGGCAGCGAGCTACCGCCCAGGGACCGAAAAAATGCCTATAAATAGGCCCATTTTCAGGCTGTTTTTGGCACCTCTTGTTCGTATTGACGGGACGAAACCCTTCTCCCTCTCACGGCTCCTTGACGTCTCTTTTCTTTACCGCTTTTTTGCATTTAATTTAATTTTATTGCATTTATATGTGTTATTATGACCACTACAAATAAAAATAACAATAAAAATTAATTTAAGGTATACCTAAACGAGGGAGCTAAATTCTGAGTTAAGAGTGGTCCGCACGATTAAATCAGGTACGTAATTTAAAAATTTGCCTATTTAATTTTTAGCACTTTCATGCATGCTTCTTTATCTACTCTTTAATCATATCCATATAAACTGCATAAACATGATACACGTACAACTAAAGTATTGCCTTAATTCAAAAATTTCCCAAACCCTTTTACGGCCCAAAGTCGTAAATCGAACCATTTTTGGGAAACGCCTTAAATCAACACTTTCGGACTAAAAGTCACCTAAATCAAACACCAATTCAATTTGGCGAAAAGCCTTAAGACCAAACACATTCTCGGCGAAGGCCTCACAAATCGAACCATTTTTGGCAGACACATCTCCTAAATCACACGTTTTAGAAATTGAATTGCCTTAAAATTCAAACAATCCGGCTTAAGTCCAATTAATCAATAATTGTGGCTAAAAAGCCTTAATCAATCACATTTTGGCAACAAATTGCCTACAATTGAATCAATCACATTTTCGCAATAAATTGCCTACGGTTCAATCGATTTTTGGCAAATAAATTGCTTATAAATTAGATTAACCACTTTTTAGCGACAAATCGCTTAAATCAAAAGCTTTGGCAAAATGCCTTAAAATTAAACACTCTTTTTGGCTAAAAGCCTCAAAATCAATCATTTTGGCGACAATCGCCTAAAATCAATCATTTTGGCAATCAAATTGCCTAAATCACTCTTTTAATCAATTTTGGCAACTAATTGCCTACGGTCTAATCGATTTTTAGCAAACAAATTGCTTATAAATGAGGTTAACCATTTTTTTTAGCGACAAATCGCTTAAAATCAATCTTTTGGCAAAATGCCTTAAAATCAACCATCAATCATTTTGCGACAAATCGCTTAAAATCAACCATTTTCGGCTCAAAGCCTTAAAAATCGACATTTTTGGCAAAATGCCTTAAAATCAACCATTTTGCGACAAATCGCTTAAAATCCACCATTTTCGGCTCGAAGCCGCAAAATCACCAATTTTGGCAAAATGCCATAAAATAAACCTTTTTTTGGCCAAGAGCCTTAAAACTAATAATTTTGGCGATAAATCATCCGACCAAATTATTTTCGGTAAAAATAAACCCGAACATCAATTTTCGGCAATCATAAGCCCGAACACCGTTTTTGGCAGTCATAAGCCCAAACATCAATTTTGGCGACAAATCGCCCGACAACCATTTTTGGCACCGTAAAATCAACCTTTTAAGCGACAAATCGTTTAAATGAATCATTTTGGCATAAATGCCTAAATCAATCAATTTTCGGCAAAATGCCTAAACAACATGCACGAAGCATACGCACACCCATGCATTAAGCATACCATTTAAAGCCCTCTAAAAGAGGCCTATCGAACTACGTTGACTTTGATCTTCCATTCAAACGGAAGTACGTAGGCACGTTCGGGATTTCACCCCGGGCCCTTTCAAGAAGGCCTATCGAAACTACGTTGACTTTGATCTTCCATTCAAAACGGAAGTACGTAGGGCACGTTCGAGGATTTCACCCCGGGTGCAAGTTCGAAATTCATCAAAATCACTCAAACCATTTCATTAAATTCCATCATTCACCTTGCAAAGCCATTCATCCATCGGTTAGTTCATCAGCATACATAGTCTCGGGATCCACCTCGGGTTCGTAGAATTGTGCCTTAAACATTGGGATAATTAACTAGTAACTTAGGTTAATTTAAAAATGGAGTCAATTCAGGGTTTTTTTTCCTAGTTTACCCTAAAATTAATTTTAAACAACCGCCGGTGCAAACAAGGTGGCGACTCACACACTCACGTGCATTTCTTTCTTTTGTCATATGCATCACATGCCTATGTGCTTTTGGGGAAGGGGTTCACAACATGCAAAGTTGTCTAAAAGATTTTGGGGTAAAGTGTCACTCACTGCAGTTCGCTGTTCACTCTGTTTCCCTCTACAGTATGATACTCCAGAGATAGTATGGTTAGGAAAGGATGTTTCCTATGATCATTTGCGAATGTGTGGTTGCAAAGCCTTTGTACATGTCCCGAAGGATGAACAGTCGAAGCTTGATGTCAAGACTAGACGGTGTGAATTCATTATGGCCAAGACCAATGTGGCTATAGGTTTGTGGGTATAGGTTTTATGACCCAATCCAGAAGACGCATTATAAGAAATCGTTGATGCTGTATTGTTGAAGATCAGACATATTTTGAAGATATTAATTGAAGATATTGAAGCAGAGTGCCAATAGATCTGATGAAGACTCAACAGACATACAGAGAGTCCCTCCAATAGAACACAGACAAGTTGGAGATGAGTGCATGTTCCACAAGAACAAGTGCCAGAGTTAGAAAATCCAAAAGTTCCCAATTAAAATGAACCAAATGAAGATTATGGTGTTCATGTTCAGCCACCAGCACCGGAAGGTTCTCAAACATTAAGAAGATCTAGTAGAGTTTGACAACTATCTACTAAATATTCAGTCAATGAGTATGTACTGACGACTGACGGGGGAGAACCTGAAAGCTTTGAAGAAGCTATGGAAAATGAACACAAGAGGAACTGGATTGAAGCCATGTAAGATGAACTATGGGAAATGAACACAAGAGGAACTGGATTGAAACCATGTAAGATGAAATGAAGTCCTTGCATGAGGATGAAACATTTGAGCTGGTGAAGTTGCCTAAAGGCAAGAAAGCTTTGAAGAACTAGTGGGTGTTCAGGATCAAGCAGGAAGAAAACAGCTCTCAACCACGATTCAAAGCTAGACTGGTTGTGAAAATGACATCCATTTGGACAGTGCTTCGAACGGCCGCCAGTTTTGAACTGGAAATCGAGCAAAAAAGCGGTCCGCGTGATGCGGATGCAAATGGATTGAAGAAGACTACCTTCCATAGCATGGGGAGACTTTGGAAGAAGAAATATAATATGGAGCTGCCAGAGGCGGTAGTTTATCGATATAGGAAATAAAGAGGAGTTGTGTTATGAGTGATATATGAGTGGAAGATACGGCTTGTACCGGCTTGAGAGCAGTCCCACTTTTGAGACAGTGGTACCAAGAAGTTTCGAGTCTGTTATGCGGGGGCCCATGCCAAGTTTGAGTCTGTTATGGGGGAGCAAGGCTACAGAAAGACTACTTCAGATCACTATGTTTCTATGAAGAAATTCTCTGATGGTGACTACATTGTTTTTGCTCTATGTTGTTGATATGGTGACTGTTGGTCAGAATTCTAGCTTGAAGAAACACCTAAGTAAGTCTTTTATGAAAGACTTGGGACCAGCAAAGCAAATTCTTGGCATGAAGATTACAAGAAATCGAAGAACCAAAAAATTATGGTTGTCACAGGAGGAGAAGTACGTTGAGAAAGTACTTCAAAGGTTTAGAGTGGAAAACGCTAAAGCGGTTAGTTGTCCTCTTACTAATCACTTTAAGGAGAGTTCTAAACAATACCCTTCTACGGATGGAGAGAAGGAAGAAATGAAAAGATGTTGTATGCTTCAGCAGTTGGAAACTTGATGTATGCCATGGTTTGTACACGGCCAGATATTGGCCAAGAATTGCTCACTCAGTGGAATAGTGAGTCAGGTTCTTTCAAATGCTGGAAAGGAACATTGGACTGGCAGTGAAATGGAATTTTAGGAATATCCAATCACATTTGCAGGGGGACCCGTGTCGTGGCGTCAAGATTACTAAAGGCGTGCAACGAGTTGCCTGTGGTAAACAACAGGACCCAAGACCCGGAAAAAGAATCTGCCAGGTGGTGCCCTGTCGAAAGTCTTCCCGAACAAAAGAGATCGGCGGCGTGTCCCGCAAAGTTGTAGCGGCGGTACATAGATGGTGTGCAGTATTAAATAGATTTATAGCTACAGGAAGATGATGGCTAACGGAGCCCAACTTGGAGTGTGCCAGGGGGAGATTTGTTGGCGGTTGTTCCACTCAAGTGGGAACCCACAATAAATTGAAAAGAAAAAAAGAAGGGAAAAAAACGTTTATTATTTAAAAAGGTGGCCAGAAGGTTTTGGCAACCAACCTAAATGAAAGAGCCGGTTGAAACTCAACACACGGCTCCTCACATTTCTCCCTAATAAATAAGGAGAGGATTTTCTCTCAGTTGACAGACACACACACAGAGCAAAAGAGAAAAAAATGTAGAAAGAGAAGATTTTATCTAGTTTTAGGAGGGTTTCTAAAAACTAGGGGAGAGAAAAATAGTGAGCAAATTACTTTTAGGGTGTTTTTTGAAAGAAAGCACTTTGTGTGCCACTAAATTTTTGTATTACTCTTTTTGTGTACCTACTATTTTAATAGTGGATAGAATGATTCGAGGTTAATCCGTGGACGTAGCCTAAAAACAGTTGAGGGTGAACCACGTAAATTTCTGTGTGTCCAACAAGTTTACTTTTCCGCTGCTTTTCCGCTGCATTAATTTTCTCTTAATTGGTTGAAAGGGTCCAACAAGTGGTATCAGAGCTGATGCCTAACAACTGGTATTAGAGCTGATTCCTTACGAGTGATATCAGAGCTGATTCCTAACAGCTTATACGCATCACTTGTCTTTACCTCGTTCCTTACTTTCATATCCTTTTTTGTCCTGTTATATTAAACTGCTAATTAAATAGTTATTTTTAGCGAATACTTTTATTCTAAACAGCTAACCGGTAACAGCTAACTAAAAAAACCAAACTTTTTTTTTTATTTTCTAATAAATGGAAAATTTTCTAACCTCAAGCATTCTGGAAGAAAATCTCTATCTTATCTGAGATAGATTTTGTTTATGTTTCTGTAATGGGTGTCATAAAAATATGAGATATTGAAGGAATATTGAGAAAGACGTATTGGGATAGAGTCGCTTTTGTTGGAGACTTACCTTTCTCGTTCTGCTTAGGTGTTATGGAAACTGCACACCTCTGAATATGGGGTGGATTATGTGGCCCATTGGAAGAGGCACACAATTTCATCTACATAGAACATTACCTCTTTACTCTTCCACGCGCCTTCTTTTTTTTTTTTTTTCAAAAAATAAAAAAGTAAAAATTACTCCATTATATCCTCCTGTATGGAAGCGTGTCTTTCTCCTGATTTACATGAATGATAAAGCTTTTATTTACTCTAAAAGAACAAACCGTTATAGTTTTATAGTTTAATTAACTTTGTTAAGTCTAATCATGCTCGCACCGTGTGAGACTCTCTCGTAAAGATCGAACATTCGACATCTTACTTAAGAGATTTGAGTCATTTTCATTTAGATTAGTTCCATTGGTAATTAAGTAATTTTTTTTGATTGACAAAATGTTAAATCTGTAGATTTCACATATTATCGTTTGATTAAAAACATAAATTATGGATTTAAATGATACTTATGAAATCAAATAAATAGTTTAAATTTTATAATTAGTAAAAGAACGATGAAATTCAAAAATTTCATATTTTTCTTTGTATAAAATGATATGGAATTGAAGTATGATGACATTTACTAATTCTATAGATGGTGACATAGTTTTATTGATCAAATAAATGAATATGAAAATTAATGGAACTTTTACATTGTAGTATTGCTTAATTCTATCAATCTACAATGCCTAAGTTAATATAATATTATTAATTTATTAGTGAAAGTTAATATTTGAGAACAAAATTTGACATTTAAAATTAAAATCTTTATTATATATTGGTTTTTAAATTATTTGATTATATTCATCTTTGTATCATTTAAAAAATTAACTTAAAATTTATTTAGAATGTTTGTAATTTAAAAAATTGTACTGAATATAATTGGTCAGTAGCTTTAAAATAACTTTATAATTTTAAAATTTTTAACATTTTTATATTGTTTAAAAAAATTGATAATTTTTTTAAATTAATAAAATGTGAAATCAGTAGATTTCTCAAAAAATTAGAATGTAGAATCCATAGATTGTGAAATCAATAGAATTTCACATGCTATTATGTGATTAAAAATATAATTTATAGATTTAATTAATATTTTTAGAATAAAATAAATAGTATGAATTTCATAATTAATAGAAAATGATAGAATTTAAAAGATCTCACATTCAAAATGGGGCTTTTCTTTTCTTCTAAAACCATATGGAAATGATCATATGAAAAATTTTATCAATTCTATAAATTGTCACATCTTTTTTCTTAATTAAATCAAAGCACTGACAAATTAATGGAATATTTAGGGGACGTTTGTTGCTGTTGTGGTTTTTAATTTTTCGTTTAATATTAATAAAAAAATGAAACATATTTATTATAAAAATGTTTAAATTTACTTTTTAACTTTTTTTTCAAAACCATTGAAAAAACAAAAAAAAATGTGTTTTATGAAACTACAAATCGTAGTTTACGATTTTATTTTATTTTTTATTGATATGCTTCCCTCTTCTCTCTTTTATATGTCTCTGTTAGACATGATTGGTGCATTGAACCGCCAGTTCCGGGGTTCAAGATTTCTAAAATATTAAACCTGAACGGCCTTTGAACCGTCGGTTCAGGTCCGGTTTTGGATCTGGCCATTTTCAGTTTGATTCCGATGAATCGACGGTTTTGATCACGGTTTTCGGCGATATGTGTATTAATTTTTTCTAAAAAAATAAAAATTCGATTCTAAGGCGTCTTTCATTTGAAAAAATTAATGTGAATTTTAAAAAAATATTGATAAATTTATTTTAAATAATTTTTAGAATGCTCGTACACGTATAAGAAATAACATTAATTAATTTTACAAAATAATCAAATAAATTATTATTTTAAATTGTCTAAATGTTATTAATTAAATAAATTAAATTAAAATAATTATTAGAAAAATTTTAAAAATGCTTCAAACAATTTCAAACAATGTAATTTTGAACTAAATAAAATTTTAAAAGGAAAAAATGTTAAACTCCCATTTGTATTAAACAATATAATTATATACTAAATTTTATAAAATAGGTTAATTGATTATAATTTTAAAAATAAAATAAAAAATTTTCTGTTCGAACCAGACAAGAACTGCCGATCTTGGTACGGTTCAAATTCAGAATTTAACATTCACATAAACCTTAAACGGCTTTGAACCGCCGATTTCAGCTCAAAATTTTGAACCGACATTTTTTTGTCCGATTTCAGTTCGTCTATATCACTGTTTGATTCCGGTTTGATTCCTTTAAATTGAATCGATGGCCATGCCTAGTCTCCTCTACAAATCTCTCTCCTATATGTCTCTTCTTTTAGATAGATCTTTTATATTTAAATAAAAAATAATATTCTTTTAAATATTTTATTGTTGTATTCTCTTTTCTATCTATGAGTTGATTTTATATATAAAAAATGTTTATAAAAAAGAAACTCAGATAAAAAAAGAACATTTTTCAAAAATTAAAAATTAAAACTCAAAAATCGAAAATCAAAAACAGTTAAAAAAAACAAAAAATTGGTAGCAAACTACCCCTTAAATGCTATTACTCAATTCCATCAAACCACTCAAGTTAATATCATATTACTAATAGAGATTTAATGACAATATAATTAAGATAATATTTAATAAGACATTTTAAGACTTAAAATTAAAATATTTAATATTTATTGGTTCTAAATTATTTGATGATTTTCATCTTTGTTTCATATAAAAAATATCAATTAACTTAAAATTTATTTAGAATTTTTATCAATCTAAAAATTTGTAATGACTATTATTAGCCAATCACTTAAAATAAAAAAAAAGAAGTTATTGGATATAAAAATAACGCAGAGAAAAGTAGAAAACAAATAAAACAGGCAGAATGGAGAGAGACTCAGTGGGTGAGTGGGGATATTTTTTTTTTTTTTTGAACGGGGACTCTGTGGGGATATAAAAATCGTTAAAAAGTAAGTTAGCAGCACTTGCCACTGCATTTTGTGCAGGACACGCGTCACTGCATTTTGAGTGGGTCCCACACCCCCACTTAAATTAGGCAAAGTCTAATTCTAACATAACATGTGGGAACCACCACCGCGTCCACCAGCTCCATGACACAAAAAACATAAAGAAATAAAATACTATTAATGTGGTTGATTCGTTGAATCCCGGATCGATTTCCACAGTTAAAATTCTTTAAAATATTAAATTTGAATCCACCTTTGAATTTCTGATTTGAATTCGATCTCGATTTCCACGTGGGTCCTATATACGTATTGTACAATCTAAAAAGAATAATTTAATTTTCTAAAAATCAAAAAATTAAACTTTCAAAAATAAAATTAGAATTCTGTTGCAGCGGAAATAAAATGCGCTTGTGAGAGTAAGTTATTAAGAATAGAATTTCCTCACGAAGCTCAATATGAAAATTAGAAAGACTTTGTAAAGAGCAGCTATTGATTATAACTGCTTCACAATATCTTAATCAATTTCAAAAACATTTTGTGAAGAAAAGTTATTACGTTTTGAACTATCTCATAAAGTTTAGGTAAATATTAAAGAATTTGTGAAAAATAGTTATTGAATTATAGAACTGCTTCATAAAACTTTAAGCAAACTTAGAAAATTGATTAAAACTCAAATTATGATATATACTAAATATAGAAGAACAGATTAGAACTTGGTATAATCACAATGCAGAAATCCAGAGTTCTAATGTTAAATAAAGATAAAATTTATTCGATTTTAGAACAATAAAACCATTAACAACTTTGAGAACAATAAAAACCAAGTTAACAACTTTGTATTGTCTAAAGAATTAAACAAAGTGTAAGTAAAAATAACAATCAAGCAAACTTCAAAATAAAAAGATTAACACAGCGATTATAGTGGATTTGACACTAAAACTTGTCTAACATCCACTCCTTACATCCACTCCTCAAAACTCATCTTGAGATCATTCACTATATTATCTCTTTTCAAGGGGTAAGAGACAAACTAACAGTACAAGGCAATAGATCAATACCTAGATCTACCTTTTGTCCCACTAAATTTTCCAAAGGTTCTAGTCAACTTCAATCCTTTCTGTTTTTGCAGAGAACATAAACTCAAATTAAAACATTAGAATTTCACACAATGAGAAGATGACTTGATAACCTATTTCACAATAGCTTTTCACCTAAGCTATTTCACAAAAGTTTTTCAATTAAAAACTTGTCTACAACAGATTACAAAATCTATATAGATAGAGAGAAATGCAAATATAAGCATAGGAAAAAACAGAAATTAAGTTTAGAAAATCGATTTAAAGAACAAAACTATTTTTCAAAAGATGTTATAAAATTTTCTTTTCTCTTAAAAGTATTTCGTGAAGCAAAAAAGATGAAAAGAAATAAGGGATTAAGAGCAACTTTTGAGAGATTAAAAATTTTGATCAGTGTACTTCTTCTCTTAACATAAAAACCCTCATCTTCTTAAGGGAAAGACGCATTTTATAGAGGGATGAAGATCCCGTTTTAGAAAGTATAATCTTTAGCTTTTAAATAAGAATTTTGACTTTCCAAAACTAGAAGATACGGAGATCTTGTTTCTTGTGCCAATAAAAGTTTGAGTCAAAATCTTTTCTTAAGGTAAGCGAATAAAAAGCAAGAAGTTTTTGACTTTTCCTTTAAAAAAACCGTTTCCGCAAAATAAAAAGCATATAAAAATCTTTTCAAAAATGTAACAAAAAATGATTAGACGAATTTCTTTATTTAGGTAACGCGATATAAAGCATAGATTTATAAAGTAGTTTTCAGAAAATGAAAAGAATAAAACTCTTTTTATTACCAAAAATGATTAAGACAAAATCTCTTTCATTTAGGTAAGTGAATTAAAGAATGAAATTTTAACTTTCAAGAAAACTTTCGAAAATTATTTTTGAGAAAGAGAGAGAAGAAATATTTGTGTGCTTATAAATGAATGTTTTCTCTATCCTACAACAAATTCTAATATACTAACCACTAAAATCTTCAATGGTCTTCATGATCTTCAATTAATCTTGGGTTTGTAGGAATTTGTCTTGTTTATTAATTTTCATATTTAAAAAATAAATAAATCTGCATAAAATAATATTAACATAGATAAAAATATTAAATTTATTTATTTTGCTTAATCATCAAAATCTCAAGATAAAATTGATTATTGAGCCAACAATCTCCCCCTTTTTGAAGATGACAAAACTAATAAATTTATCAAACATAAAATCATGTGCTCCCCCTAAATTTATGCATGCCAATAAATTATAAGTTTTAAAACATAACATATTTTATCATGAATCAAAATTAGAACTTATATAAAGCTCTCCCTAAATAAGTACAGTAAAATATCTATGGGGATTAGAACAGAAAATAGTTTTAGAAACTAATATTAGAACATATATTTAGAATTAAAAATTGAGTTCTAAAGTTTAATAATCAAAGCATATGATCAGAGCAAAAAAAAAAAAAAAAAAAAAAGAAACTGACATTAGAATTAAAAACTAAGTCTTAAGTCTAACCTACAGAGCATACGTTAGAATAGAAAACTAAGTTCTAAAATCTAACTATCAGGTCATCATATGAAAAATATAGCCCATATATGGTTTTCTATTTATATGGAAACAAAATAACATAGATTAGAACATGATAAGCATATAGAGATTAGTACTAAAAATGTAATATACATACTCCTTTAGGTACTTAATCACCATAATATCTTGTGTTCTCCCTCTTTTTGTCATCATAAAAGAGGGTTAGTAAAAAAAAAAACAACGCAAATAAACAAATAGAAAATAACAAATCTGGAAAATTTAAACAGAATTCAAATAACACAAACTACAAACACAAATAAAGAATTAAAACAAGTAACAGAAAATAATTCACAAAACAGAGTCAGAGCAGATTAGAAGGAAGTCAGAGGGGTTTGGAATCAGTTATAAGTCTCTTAGAACTTCTGAGGTTCTGTGCAAGAGAAGTTTCACCAAGACTCTCAAGACGTTTAGAAGAGGGATGCAGAGGAGGCTTCCTTCCATGTATCTTCCCGACTGTGCTTCACTTCTAAACTTTTCTGAAGGTAGGAAGTGTTAGGGCCGACTCTTTTACTTAGGAGTAGCAAGCCTTCCCTCATTGACATTTACTTTAAACGAAATGAGACTAGTATGCCAATCACAACAGCCTCATCAAGCTCCTTATTATGCTCTTCAATGAGTTCTTTTTCCAGTTTGCCCAGCATAGCCTCTCTACTCCTTTGTGCTGCCAGAAATTGTGATTCCTTCTTAGCCTTAACCTCAGTATCTTTTTTCTTCTTCACTTAATTCTAGCTGTTCTGTATCAGCATCACTGGCTTCCTCAACTTCTACTCCCTCTCCTTTTTCAGTCTCTTTTCTAAGATCAACAAAATCCTTTTTCTCTTTAGTTTCAACTTCATCTTTCTCTTTTTCTTCTTCCAACTCTTTTTCTTCTTCTAACTCTTTTTCTGACTCTATTTCAACCTCAGCTGCTATCACTTTTCTTTTTCTATTTCTTCCTTTTTCTCTTCTTCTGATTCTTCTTTCTTTCCTTCTTTCTCAGCTTCCTCTAATTTTCCTTTCCCTTTTACTAGTCTTCTCTTCTTCTTCTTCTTATTTTCAGCTTCTTCTTCTTCTTGTAACCTTAATTCTTCTTTTTCTACTCTTTCTTTTTCTGCCTTTTCTTTGTCCTCAGCAACTTCTTTTTCCTTTTTTTCTTCACCTTCTTCATCTTTTAGTTTCAAAGATCCACTATCCAACTTTAAAACATCGTGACCCTCACTCTTATCTAAATCAACTTCCAAAAACTCAAAAACAGGGGTAAGCACCATGACGCGGAACCCAATGAAAATAAATTTCATGAGGCACCCAAAGCTTAAAGAAGCAAGAACACCAATAATAGAGTAAAAGAATAAAATAAACGCCACAATGAATTGATAAGTTTACCTTGATTCTTGATGCAATTAGAAGAATGCAATCTCACACTCTCACTAAAGCAAACACGCCTAAGCATGAAGAAGAGAATCTCTCTTGATTAATTCATTAATTGTTGATTACCTTTTTAAAAGTTACAAAATAACAAACTATTTATACTAATCTAAGAGGTCCAGATCTTTAGAGGATTTAGAATTAGCTAAGGAGTAGGATTAGCAAATCTAAACCAACTAAGGAGTTGACTAACAAACTCATAACAACTTAAGGATTTGGAAATCTAATTTGGAGATCTAATCCAAATCCACTAAATATTGACTAAATCTAATCAAAATAAGGCTAACTAATCAAGGGTGGTTGAAATATTGGAGGCCCACCCATTAACAAAGCAAAAACTCAAAAATAACTAACTAATATTTGAGAGGCAGGGAGTTGCACAGTCCAGGGCGTGCCAAGGCGCACGGCCGTGCGCGCATTGTATGACTTCCTTCGCGAGAGGCAGAGAAGTGCACGGCCTGGGGCGTGCTAATTGGCACGGGCGTGCGCGCATGGACGAGTGTTCCTCGCGAGAGGCAAAGAAGTGCTGCTTCAAGGTTAGTTGTTTTCCTCAGCAAGTCAGAACGAGGGCAAGGCCTGGGGTGTGCCAATCTAGCACGGGCGTGCTAAACCAATCCATGTTCCACTCAAACAGTCTTTCTATTAATTGTGAGAAACTAGGTGTTCCTTCAGTTCTTGCTAGCACTTGTTGAAAGCAATGGTCAATGGAACTCTTTTGTAAAACTGTGTTCTTGAATTATGTAAGGACATGGTTGCTCCATATCCATACTTCTTTGCATGATTTCTTGTAATTGATCCACTAGGTAGCACTAATGGATTTTTCATGTTGTTCTCCTTGCCCCCTTGAGTTCCATGGATGAGTAATGGCGGATTCGTATCATTCCCCTTTTCCTCGAAAAGGTTCATCCTCAAATCTGCATTAATGTCAAAAGGAGACAAATTACTAATATTGAAAGCAATGGAAACATCATACTTTCCTGGTAAGTCTATCTTGTAAGTGTTGTCATCAATGTGCTCCAAGACTTGTAATGCTCTATCTCCATGTTTATCAAACTTAATCTTCCTTTGGGAGGGAAACTTTTCCTTGCGAAAATGTACCCAAACCCAATCTCCAGGTTTAAACACATCATGCCTTTTTCTCTTGTTGGCACGGTTGGCATAGTTTTTGTTCTTTATGCTCATATGAACCCTAGCCTTAGCGTGCATCTCCTGTCTCTCATCCAATGTAGGACTTTCTTCCACTTTGAGGAAATTCCCTGCAACAAAGAAACAGAACTTAAATAGGTAAGAGAAAAAGTTGTTAAGGTTAGTCAAACAATGCAAAACTCTTAAACCTGATCATCAATGACTGGTCTATGCCCTCTCTTCACATCTGTTTTGGATCTCTCTAA
Source organism: Jatropha curcas (assembly GCF_014843425.1). Next base: position 2,134,718 of record NW_023590566.1, read on the forward strand.
TCTTTTTCAACATTACTACAATTTGTTTCTCCTCTTTTCTAACTTATAAATGGGCCATAACTTTTGTTGGTATTTTTTGCCTCTTTCACCCTCTCTTTTCTCTCTTTTGTTCCTTTGACAATTCACTCTCTAATGGGCTATTAATTTGTTTTGTTTGCCCTGTGGCTTCTTCCTCCTCCTTTTCTTCACTCTTTTCTAGTTCTTTTGAACTTGAAGCCCCACTCTCATCTTCTCTCAAAGTTGAGGTCACTATCTCAAGTAGCTTCTCTTGGTCATCACATACTTCAAATTCTTGCAAAGGATCAACAAACACATTTGGCAAGGATGGTTTAGGATCATTGATGGTTAATCAAATTTCTTTGCACGAAGGTACAAATATAGGTTGAATTTGTTTTTCCTTTTCTTCTCCCTCTTTCTTTTTATTTTCACTCAGTATGTTCTCACTTATCTTATTTTTACACTTTACACTCCTTTTCCTTATTGATAGTTTCAAAACTCATCTTTTTCTTTTCACATTGGTCTTCATACACTGGTTCCAACTCCACATGTGCTTCCATCAATGTGAGAAACTTAGGTGTTCCCCATGCTTCCTCGAGCTCTATGTTTGAGTGGTATCCATTCCGTATCATCCTTCCTGAATTATTGTTGAAATTCCTAAAGTAATGATTAGGATCATCGATCTCCTCATCTTTTAGTTGTTTGAAATCTAGTTGGTGTAGTACTTGGACAAGCTTTTGTTGTATTAGAGCGTTGGGCGGCTTTAATCTCCTTCAATTCCTTTCTCATATCTTGGAAGAATCTGTTGAAGCTTCTAAACTATTCTTGGATTGATTCCATTACAAGTTTTAATTGGGAATCATTTATTTGACTTTCATCCTCATTATTATCTTCAAACTTTATTTATCTTGCAAAAACTTGGCCTGAACTCATGGTTAAAGTGTTCAAAAAGAGAAAACACAAAGATTTTTTGAGTTAATGGTATCACTCCCTCACGTGTGTTACACTCTTTAAATCACTCCTTGCAATTGCTTTATACAATTGAACTTCAGAAGAACTTCAGAATCTTAGTTCAACCAATCAACTCAAAAGCACGTTTAGAATCAAGGAATAAAACTTAACAATGAAAAGCAAGCACAAATTCTAGAAAAAGACTCAAAACGATATGGACAGTAGGACAAGAACACAAACAATGCACTACTTTAATGATCAATTAGAGTGTAGTAAACAAGCAAACACACCCTAACAATATAATAGAAGCAATAGGAAGTTCACACAAAAACAAGGAAACTAGAATTTAAAAGACAATATTAGGATATAATGTATGAATTTAGCTTACTACAAAGCAAACCAAATATGGACCTAGTTAATTCTACCAAAACAAAGCAAGCAATCACCTAATTAATTCTACCCAAAACAAAGCAAGCAAATAAAGAAAAATTAAAAAGAAAACAATTTTAAGATAGGGTCAGAACAGAGCACGGCGTGCTAGATGGAGCACGGGCGTGCATTTAAGTTCTAGTCCAACAAGTGGAACTCAGAAAAGTGCACGGTTGTGCTTAAGGTGAAGCACGGGCGTGCTGCCTTGTGTCCCTTTTCAATGTAACCCAATTTAAGTAGGATTCTTAGATTTGACAAGGATTGTAGTAGATTTTGTTCAATCTCAAAAGATATGGTCAACTAATGTTTGTTATCTTATCCACAAGTAGTTAAGATTGGATTTTATCACAAGATTATAGTGGATAACTAAATCCCATAAAATATGGTCAAATCCCTTTAGGATTAGGTCAAATCCCTTAGGATTAGGGAACAATCCCAACTAAATATGTCAAATCTTCTAAGGATTAGCGAAATAGATCGCCGACAAAATATGGCAAAATCCCACAGAAATAGAGGTAAAATCCTTTGAATAGGATCAAATCCCTGGATCGACAGGAACAAAATCAAAGATCCACACAAAGCAAATTTTAATGGTGGACGAAATTTTTCCTTTCTATACTTTTTTTTTTTGGTCAACCAAAGATCTAAGATCTAAACTTCCAGAAATTGAAAAACAAGCAACGAAATTACCTAAAATTTAATTGAAGCTAAAACGAATGTGAAAACAAGAAAACAAACCACACAAAAGAAACAAGATGAAGAATGAAAAAACACAAGAACAAATAAGAATAAGAAAAACAAATAAACACAAAATCCTAGAGCTAAGATAAATAAAGAATTTACCCTTAAATCTTTGGCTCTGATACCAAACTGAGGGCGCCCATGAAATAAATTTCATGAACTCAATGACAAGTTTTGGAAGAGATCAAAGATCTAGAATATTCCCCTCTATGGCAACCGACAAGCATTAAAAGAAGCAAAGAACACGCAATAAATAGAGTAAAAGAATAAGATAAACGCCACATGAAGAATTGATAAGTTTAAACCTTGATCTTGGAATGCAATTAGAAAGAATGCAATCTCACACTCTCATAGAAAACATGAACAGGGCTCGTGGAACGCCAAAGCATGAAGAAATAGTCTTTTAATTCATTGAATAATTGTTGAATAATTACAAAATAACAAGCTATTTATACTAATCTAAGAGGTCCAGATCCTTAAAGGATTCAGAGTTAGCTAAGGAGTAGGATTTAGCAAATCTAAACCAACTAAGGATAAGACTAATAAAATCATAACAACTTAACGATTTGGATATCTAATCCAAATCTACTAAAGATTGACTAAATCTAAACAAAATAAGGCTAATTAATCATGGGGGGTCGAAATATTGGAGGCCCAACCCATTAACAAAGCAAAAACTCAAAATAAGCTAACTAACTTAATGAGAGGCAGGGACAAGCACGGCCTGGGTGGAGCACAGAGGCAGGGACAAGCACGGCCTGGGTGTGCTATTTGGCACGGGCGTGCTTCAATGTAGGAGTTCCCTCGTGAGAGTCAGAGGGAAGCACGGCCATGGTGTGCTATTTGGCACGGGGGTGCTTCAGAGTCAGAGGGAAGCACGGCCTGCACGGGGGTGCTTCAAGGTAGTTGTTTTCCTCAGCAAGTCAGACGAGGGCACGGCCTGAGGTGTGCCATCTAGCACGGGCGTGCTAACCAATTCATGTTCCCACTCAACATGTGCTTCTATTAATGTGAGAAACTTAGGTGTTCCTTCAAGTTTCAAGTTCTTCATAGCACTTGTTGAAAGCAAGGTCATGGAGCTCTTTTGTAATTTGTTCTTGAATGTGTAAGGACATGGTTGCTCTATACTTCTTTGCACGACTCCTTGTAATATGTCCATTAGGAAGTGCTAATGGATTGCCATTGTTGTGGTCCTTGTTCCCTTGAGCTCCATAGGTGGTTGGTGGTAGTGAATCCGTATCATCTACTCTCCATATTCATAGTTCCAGAATCAATTTGTCTTCATCCACTATTTTGAAAGCTCTCATCTAAGCTGCTTGACCTTCCAAAGCACATTAAACCTGAAAACCCTTTCGAACTACTCGAGTTTATTGAAGAGCTTTTAGATCTAAGCTTTTCTTTTTAAAGAAAAAAGAAACTAAAAGATTAAACTAATTCAATCAATCATCTAATCCTGATATAATACAATGGTATCTAGAATGAAGAATCATAAAAAAAAAAAAAAACAATAAACAACATATTTATCTAATACTCCAAAAAAAAAAAAAAAAAAAAAACTTTTAATACCCATCTACCCTAGAGATATCCTTTATCTTTGCTACCCTAGACCTAGTGTTTGGTATTTTGAAAATTTCACTCAAATCAGTGTAAGATAACACTTTGGTTTCACCCTCGATTTTCACTGACACTGTCTCTGAACCAATGGCTTTGAGGGAGTCATAAAATTCCTTTACCAAATTCTCATAGCAAGGTCTACTTAAAGACAAAAACTCCATCAATCCTTGGAACTCAAATAGTTCTCTAAAGTTGAATTCTTCTTTTCCAAAGAACTTTCCAAAGAACTTTCCTAGTCAATACATATGAAAAACGGGCATAAGAGGATGAGGAGCAAAATGGCTTTACCTTTGCTATGAGAAACCCAAAGAACCAAAGACCCGTTCCTTTGATTTTTCTTCCCCTTTTTATTTTTCCGTTTTACTTTTCGATTTGTCTTTCTTTGAACTCGATTCCTCAACGGATTTCTTTTGTCTTGATTCTTTCTGTTCGTACTTCTTAGATAATCTCTTAAGAAGTTGAAGTTCTTGGTCTGTTAATGAATCAGAGGAAGAAGAAGTAGAACTTGATCTAGCCATGGGTTAGGGTTTTTGAAGCAGAAAGACTTTAGGGTTTCGTTTATGAGAAGGAGATAGAGAAGAGAAAACTCTTTTAATAGAAGAGAGAAGTGATTAATTTAGAGAGTTATAAAATTTAGGAAAGAAAGAAACACTTAAAAGTGAAGTTATAATAAAGAAGAAAATTTAAAGAAATAAAAACGGTTTTAAGAAAAGTTAAACGACTAAAATATTTTTAAAAAAATACCTCAAAAACAAAATAAAATAAAGACACAAAACAAAAAAAAAATAAACACAAAATAAATAATTTAAACACACAACAAAATAAAATAAAATAAATCGATTATTTTTAATTTTGTCTGAAAATAGAATCTGATAATGACATTAGAATTTCACATCAGAGCATTATCCATCTCTTTTAGACAAAAACATTTTTCAGAATCACACAGAGTAGAATATTAAAATATAACACAGAGCAAGTCTTTCAATCTCAAATATAGAAAGCATTTAATCTCAAATATAGAAAGCATTTTAGAACATACTTTGCAGAGTTCTAAAGTTAAGAGTTTAGAACGAACATATCGAGTTCTTTTCTAATCAAATAGAATTGGCTTTCACTTAAAGGAGTAAAGATATCTGCCAATTGCTTTTCTGTAGGAATGAACTCAATCATTATATCACCTTTTTGAGCATGATCACGTATGAAGTGATGTCTGAGTTCTATGTGCTTGGTTCTAGAATACTGGACTAGATTCTTAGATAAGTTGATGGCGCTTATATTGTCACATTTAATTGGGACTGTTTCTAATTTTAGACCATAGTCTACCAATTATTGCTTGATCCACAGAACTTGTGCAACACAACTTCGAGCAGTAATATATTCTGCTTCTGAAGTAGAAAGAGCAACAAATGTCTGTTTCTTGCTAAACCATAAACAAGGGCGCTACCTAGAAACTGGCAAGTTTCAAACGTGCTTTTTCTATCTATTTTGCTTCCTACAAAATCAAAATCACTATACCCAACAATATCAAATGTATCACCTTTAGAATACCACAGACCCAAATTAGAAGTTCCACAAAGATATCTTAGAATTCTTTTCACAGCAATTAAATGAGGTTCTTTGGGACATGATTGAAATCTAGCATATAAACAAACACTTAAGTGAATGTCAGGTCTGCTTGCAGTTAGATATAGTAAAGAACCAATCATACATCTAAACAATTTAATATCCACATCCTTTCCTTTTTCATCTTTTTTAATTTTGAGGATGGACTCATTGGTGTACTACATACCTTGGCATTCTCCATTTTTTTAATTTGGGATGGACTCATTGGTGTACTACATAACGCTTGGCATTCTCCATTTTTGAACCCAATTTCAATAATTCTGGAGTATTGTTGCATTGGTTTTATGAAAATTCCATTATCACATTGTTTGATTTAAAGTCAAAGGAAGAAATTTAATTCTCCCATCACACTCATTTCAAACTCACCCTACATAATCTTAGAAAATTCCTTACAAAGAAGGTCATTAGTAGAACCAAAGATTATGTCATCAAAATAGATTTGCACAACTAGAATATTTTGTTACCAAAATGATTAAAACAAAATTTCTTTCATTTAGGTAGGCGAATAAAAGCTAGATCTTTATCAAGGTAGTTTCCGAAAATGAAAAGTATAAAAATCTTTTTCAAAAAATTTTGTTACCAAAAATGATAAAGACCAAATCTCTTTCATTTAGATAAGTGAATTAAAGAACGAGATTTTTAACTTTCAAGGAAACTTTCGAAAATTATTTTTGAGAAAGAGAGAGAAGAAATATTTTTGTGTTTATAAATGAATATTCTCTCTATCCTACAACAAATCAAGAGAGAGAAGAAATATTTTTGTGTTTATAAATGAATATTCTCTCTATCCTACAACAAATCCTAATATATTAACCACTAAAATCTTCAGTGGTCTTCATGATCTTTAATTAATCTTGGATTTGTAGAGATTTGGCTTGTTTATTAATTTCCATATTTAAAAAATACATAAATCTGCATAAATTAATATTAGCATAGATAAAAATATTAAATTTATGTGTTTTGCTTAATCATCAAAATCTCAAGATAAAATTGACCTTTGAGCCAACATTCCATACGGTTTCAATAAATTAATGGTTCCAATGGCATTTTGGCAATACATCTATAACTCTTTTCTAGAAATATAGAAATTCGTTTATAGGGTTAAATCTCTTTTCTGAAAAAATAATGTAAGTTTTTTAAAAAATAATGTAAGGTTTTTTAAAAAATATTAGTAAAGTTTATTTTAAATTGCATACTTATATAAGAAATAAAATTTATTAATTTTATGAATAATTATAAAATAATCAAATAATTATCATTCTATTTTATCTAAATGTAATTAATTGAATAAATTATTAAAAAATTCAAATAATTTAATTTTGGACTAAGTAAAAAAAATTTAGAAAGAAAAAAACCTTGTTAAACTTCCATTCGTTTCATGTAGTATAATTTTAAATTAAGTATTTTTCGTTTCTTTTCATTTTTACTTTGTTAAACTTTTAAAATTTTAAATTAATGTAGTAATAAATTTATTTACACATGTAGGGATGCATAAAATAAAGTAAGTAATTATAACTTTTTTAAAATAAAAATAGAACTTTCGATTTGAACCAGATCAGAATCACTACTTTTGCACTGATTTAGGTTCATGATATTGACATAAATTTTAATCAGTATCAGAACTATCGGCTTCGGTTTAAAATTTTAAATTGATAGTTTGGTTTCAATTCTAGTTCATATACAGTATAATTTGTTTCCTACCCGAACCGATGACTATGCATAGTACCAACACTACTTTCTTTGTGCATGACAGACCAATAAGAGAAGCTAAAACGGTGAAAAGTCAACTATATTTGAAAGTATAGAATGTCGTAGGTCAACCTTTAATCGATTTGATCCAAATCAAATTTGAACCAACACACTTCAAATAAATGAAAATTTTAACCTAAAAGTCAAACTGAAATAAATAATGTATAAACCGAATCAATTTAATTTTATAGTTGATTTGTTTTTTAACAGTTCCAAATGAGCTTAGGCTTATTTTTTGAGTTTCATAAAAATCAAACCAAAATAAATATAAATTTCTATTTTTTCATGAAACTCAAAGTCCAATCGAATATATTAAATATCAAATTCATTTGATCAATTTAACCGAAATATACGGAGATGTAGGCTGTGCAATTGGTCAAATTGAAATTGATTTGGACTAGCCGGTTTGATAGATTGAGTTCAAGTTTTGAGCAAATTTTTTATAACCAAATCCAAAATCTGAAACTAAAATAATCAGAAATGCTAAATTCAATCCAAAATGATTAACTGAATAATTAAATTTAAAATCTAAAAGGAATCGATGGGTCATGGGTCTGATTTTTCAATTTTAATTGATTAGTATTGTTCCAAGTACGGGTATAAATGAGCTGAACTGGCTCGTGAACTGTTCGAGCTTAGCTCGAAAAAGATTCAAAAAGATTCGGTTCCAATTGAGTTCAAGTTTAATGATAGCCACGTTAAATAATATTATTTTAGATTACTCGAATCTAATATATATATATATATAATATTATTTTAAATTATTCGATCTTCGAACTTAAAATTTTCAAATTGAAGTCGAGTTTGAACTGAATTTGAGCCGAGCTCGAGCTTTCATCGAGCCAATTCTGAGCCTAAATTTTCAGACTCATTGAATTACGAATCGAGCTAAATTCTATCGAGCAGAGTTTCCAATCCGATAACTTTAACTCGATTCGGCTCATTTACACCCTCAGTCCCACGTAGCTCTACGAGTGCGGTGAAAGTTAGTTGACCAATATAGTTCTAAGTAAAATGGGGACCGTTTCTTACGTCACGGTCCATAAGTGAGGCCCTTGACGTTAGCCAAAGATCAGGGAAGATAAAGAAAGGAAAAAGAAAGAAAAGTGACGTGTCGTTTCCGGAAGGTAGTACTTGAAATGGCCGAATTTCTGGTGTGCTTAATGGGCCTTTTGTCGATATCTGGATAACGAGGAAAGTAATGTTAAGGATTAGAATTTGGTGATTTGTTGATTAAATAAAGTGGTGTCAAATCTCTTTTGATATTTGTTTTCTTTTTTCTTTGGACAAAGACAGGTGCTTTGCACGTGGTAAATAAACAATTTTAACAACTTTTTTTAAAGGATATATATTATATATACAAATATCAATTTAAAATAATTTTGGATTTTATGATTTCCACCTAATTCACCCGAATTTTTTTTTTTTTTGAGAAAAGATAAAATTATTGTTAATCAATAGCATCATAAACAATAAGAGCCTTTGCATTTCTTAAAAACTCTGACCAAAATTAAAAATGAGCATAAAAATGAGAGGCTCTTGCCAAGGAATGAGCCACCTGATTTGCTTGTCTTCTCGTACAAGTAACATGACTGCTACTATTCCATGAACCCAAAGAAACAGAGTTTACAATTACCATGCCCACTCTGACATGTCAAAGAGCACTGCCATGGAATGCATCAACCATCTACATCGCGTGAAGCTCAATGATAACATGAGAGAATTGACGGGCTTTTAATCACGATAAAACCTCACGTAACCCTATAGTTTCTACTATTCTAACTTTCATAACCCCATAATAGTAACCTGAGATAGCATACGCAAATTTCCCTCTCTCATCACGAAGCACAATCCAAAAACCCGACCTATTGTGATTAAATTATTTGAGATAGCATATGCTTAATTAAATTTAATGCTTAATTAGTTTACCTTAGAATTAATTAAATGCATGATTATTTAGATTTAACTAGTTTAGAATTAATTAAATAATTGCATGATCAATGACTATTCAATTAACCTATAATTAATTAAATGCATGATTATTTTGATTTAATTAGTTTATACTTAATTAAGTAAAATAAAATTAATTACTTGAGTGCATGATCTCTTAGATTTAATTAATTGCTTAGGATTAATTAGAGTGTGCCCAGAATTAAATTAAAGCATAATTAACTTAGGATTTAATTAATCATATAATTAACTTAGATTTCATGTTGGATTAGAATTAAATTAACTTAGACTTAATTAAGTTGCATTTTGAATTCCCTTGAAATAAATAAAAATTAGATTGAATTCATGTCTAACTTAGTTCTAAATGAATGCTTAAATACTTAGAATGCATGATTAATCCTTAAATTGTCTACCTTAGGTTAGAAGCTTTGAATTAAATTCTTATACATCCCTCTTCTACATTTATGCCTTAACATTTTGAGCATGATCCTACAACTTCATGATTATTGCATCTTTGTTATAATTGCCTTCAATATGAGACTCTTAGCTTTTAGATGGCATGAACATGACTTGAATGCTTAAAATAGATGAATATTGAGGATTGCTTGTTATCTTGTATGTTGTGAAGGAATTACATATTGTTTTGCCTTATTTGCACATCGCTCCATATCTCTTTTTTTTTTTTTTTTTTTTTTTTTTTTTTTTTTTTTTTTTTTTTTTTTTTTTTTTTTTTTTTTTTTGTCTTTTTCCAAAATCTTTAGCGATTAAAAGCCTTTTTTTTTTTTTTTTTTTTTTTTTTTTTTTTTGTCTTTTCCAAATCTTTAGCGATTAAAGCCAAATGAACCATTTTAAAACAAATTAGGTGACTAAAGTCTCTTTTCAAAAACCTTTAGTGACTAAAACTAAATGAACAATTTTTACGTAAAATAGGCGACTAAAGTCTCTCTTTCAAAACTTTTGGCGACTAAAGTCAAATGAACTATCTTTACATAAAATAGGTGACTAAAGCCTTTTTTCTCAGACATTTGGCAACCAAAGACATATGAACTATTTTTAATCAAATGGCGACTAAAGCCACTTTTTCACAAAAAAGGCGACTAAAGCCAAAATACTTTCTTTTTCACAAACGTAGTAACTAAAGTTACATTTTCTCAAAATTGACAACTAAAACCATTTTTTCACAAACATGACAAAATACAACCAAAATACTTTCTTTTTCTCAAACTTGGCGACTAAAGCCTCATTTTCACAAACTTGATGACTAAAGCTGCATTTTTAGAAAACATGATGACTAAATCTACTTTTTCAATCAAAATGACACTACTTTCAAAATGGTGACTAAAGCCAAAACTTAACAAAAATACACTTTTCTACAACTAAAACTCCATTTCACAGTGGAAAAAACTGCTTGATTTTGATTTCTATCCCATTATAAGTAGGCAAACTTCATTGAACTCGAGTTGCGAACCAAATCCATAAACCCTCCTCTTCCCTCCTTTTCTTTTCTTCTTTACTTTCTTTATGTGTTTTATGTGCTTGGATAGGACACATGTGGTTGTCCTAGAATCCCATAAAGGGCTAAAGGCAATACTCCTTTTTATAATTTTGTTATGCTTTTGCCTCGTGTTGTATTCTTATTTCTTTGTTACTTTTTACAATTTCTCTTTCCCTTGGTTTTGGAAAATGTGTGGTCATCATAGAATCCCCATAGGAGACTAAAGATGACATTACCCTTTATTGATTTCATTTATATATATGCTTTCTCTAATGTTCTAATTGTCCTAATTGGGAGATGTGTGACCATTCTAGAATACTCGAAATGAGGCTAGATATGCACTCCCTTTTATTCTTTATTGCTTTATTTATCACTTTCTTTAATGCTTTCTTTAATTACTTTCTTTACTACTTTCCTAAAATTATTATGCATGTTTTTATCTCAATATTGTTTTCACTCAACAAAGTAGTAAAATTTTAGCCAATTAATTAATCATTTTAAAATCAAAAATCTAGTCCCCAATTTTTTCTCGGTTTCAACAATTAGTGCATTTTATCCATTGGGACAATGTCCAGAGTCAAAATTAGGATTTTCCTTGGGTTTTTCCCTTAAACTAAAAAATGTAATGGAGACTCATTTTCAAAGAAAACAATTAGATTAAATAGGCTTTCATAATATGAACCCAACTCTATATGAGTGTTTTGGTTCCATATTTAGCGGATTGGACAAAGGCCTCAGGTTGGGGCCTCACAATATGCAGTAGCGTTGGACCCACAGAAACTCATTTTTTCAAATGTCGTTAGGTATATCGTTACTCTAATGTGATGGGACACTTTAAACTAAGCCACCCTTGCTTTATTCATATAATGACATTAGGCTCATGGCCTTTCAGTTGTATGTACCTTAACAATCATGAAAATGGATTTCCACATGCATCCTTCATGCATAACATTGTCGTTGCATATATCCCATGGACCTAGAGTCTAGGCAACTTTCCATATGAATGTACCCTACCTCCCAAAAACTAAAATCTTAGATTTCTATGTACCTCTTCCCTTAAAATGTGAGTTCGTATACCCTTCAACCATGAGTGTACTCTTCAAAAATGGATATACCTTACCCTTCCAAAAACAAAAGCCCTAGCTACATAGACATATTCATATCCTAAACCCTAGATATCTAGGTAACCTTTACAAGGGACTTGACCCTTCAAACACTAGAGTCTTAGAATCTAAAAGCATCATTCCTTCATAAAGCCTTAAAGTCTTAGGTAGTGCTATACACATTGTTTTATACCATATAACCGTTACCCGTTAGAGAACCTTGATAAACCCCGCAACCTTCTTATTTTTAGTTAACATGTATCCTATACCAAACAAGAAACCTTATCTGAAGCCCGTTATAAAAAGAAACCTTCACACGTTCAATAACCAGAATCTTTTAATTCTTATCCTTTATTTAGTTTCATGTCCTAAACAAAAAAGGAAAACAATACACCTTTTGTGATAAACCTCACTTATTCATACCTTTGGAGCAATTAAACCGTAACCTTTTGGGTATCTTCTATCTTTTGGGTAATCCCTATGAGACTTTCACCAATTAGGTATCCATTTTCCTAAATAAACCCTCACTTATTAGTAACCACTTTTCAAAGTTGATCCTTACTAATTGGGTAGCCACTTTACAAAATCAGTCCTCACCTATTGGGTGACCATCATCCTAAAATAGTTCATCATCCTTTGGACTGACCTCTATCTCTAAGCATTTTTCATCCTTCAAAATAGACCCTAAATTTTAGGTTAACCCAAGGTCGAACAAACTCCAAACTTTCAGGTAATCCACATTCCACACTTTGGGAACTTTCCTTTATCTCAAGTAAAAAACTTTCAACCCTTATAGATAATTCATATCCTACATTTTGGGTGGCCTTTATCCCATGCCTTAGGAAGCTTTTCTTTTAATCATATCCTTAGGTTGACTATAAAAACTTCAAACTCTTACCTTTTGGGTAACTTTGGAAAACCTCATACCATTTAAATCCCTAATTCCCTAGGCATATTTTCCTTTCAGATTCTCACCCTGAGCCCTTACATTATATGGCACCTCCTTATATTTGCATGCAAAGACATCTTGGGTCCTTACCAAATGTCTTACATTGATTTATGTATTTTAATCTGACCTAACACTGACATTTTGCCTTCTTAAAGTTATCAATGGCCAACATTCTAAGTAACAATGACATTTTGACTTTTGAAGCTCTTTAAGACATGTTCACCATCCTCCTCAAAGGAAAGAAGAATCCTTCAAATCAACCCTTAATGATGCTCTTAACCGTAAAAAATCCCATTATTGAAGAAGTTAAGGATATGCTTGTGGGTCCTAAATATGTATGGCACAACCCAAGAGGGTGGTGAATTGGGTTTTCTAAAAATAAAAAATTTTAACTTAAAAAAAAAACTCAGAATTCTGTTGCAGCGGAAAGTAATGCACTTGTGAGAATAAGTTATTGATTAGAACTTCCTTACAATGCCATTATGCAGAAAATAGAAAGACTTTGCAAAGTACAGTTATTGATTAGAATTGCTTCACAATTTTTAGAAAACTTTGCAAAGTACATTATTGATTAGAATGCTCACAATTCTTATCAATATCAAACTACTAATATCAAAACTACTTTATGAAGGAAAGCTATTATGTTTAGAACTTCCTCATAAAGTTTAGATAAATATAAAAGACTATGTGAGAGACAGTTATTTAAATTTGAACTTCTTCACAAAGCTTCAATCAAGATTAGAAAACTGATTAGAAACCAAAGTAGTGAAATATATTGAAAATAGAAGAACAATTTAAAACTTGGTATATTTATTGAGCAGAAGTCTATAGTTCTAATGTTCAGAAAAGATAAAGCTTATTCCAGTTTAAAACATCAAAACCTTTAACAACTTTAGCATTTCTAAAATATAAACAGAAGTGTGAGTAAAATAGTATCAAACAGAACTTCAAAAAATAAAAAGATCAACACGGTGATTTATAGTGGTTCAGCACTAACTCGCCTACATCTACTCCCCAAGACTCATCTTGAGATCCTCAACTATGTTATTTCTTTTCAAGGGTAAGAGACAAACCAACAATACAAGGCAATAGATCGACTCCTAGATCTACCCTTTGTCCCACTAGATTTTCCAAAGGTTCGAGTTAACCTCAACCCTTTCTGTTTTTAGTAGAGAACAAAAACTCAATTCAAGACATTAGAATATCTCTTACGGAGAAGGTCACTTGATAACCTATTTCACAATAGCTTTTCACCTAAGCTATTACACAAAAGTTTATCAGATGAAAACCTGTCTACTAAAGATTACAGAATCTAAATAGACAGACAGAAATGCAAATATAAGCACAGGAAAAACAGTTTTTAAGATTAGAAAGATTCAAAAATCGTTTTTAGAAATCAGAACTGTTTTTCAAAAAGAAGTTGTTATAAAATTCTTTTCTCCTTTTTTTAAGATAAAACTTAAAAAATTAAGATGAAAAGAAATAAGGGGAAATAAGGGGGTAGAGAGTAAGTTTTGAGAGATAAAAGATATAATCAATGGACGAATACTCTTAAAACGAAAACTCTTTTCGCCACATCTGTTAAAGAGGAAATACCTTTTTATAGAGAGGGATGAGAATCCCGTATTTAGAAAGTGAAATCCCTTTTTTTAAATCAGAATATTGACTTTCCATTTTTAGAAGATGCGGAAGTCTTTGTTACCAAATCTTTTGAGTCAATATTCTCTCTTTTTAGTTAGTGAAAAAAAGAAAATCTAACTTTCCTTTAAAAACAAGATTTTCGAAAATAAAGAAAATCTTTTTCGAAATAAATATTTACCAAAAAGAATTTGAGATAGTATCTCTTTTGTTTAGGTGTAAGAGACAAAATCAAATTTGGATTTCTTTTAAAAAATTTTTAGTTTCCCGAAAAATGAAGAGCATAAAAATCTTTATTGATTATTCTTATTACCAAAAATCATCTGAGACAAAGTCTCTTAATTTAGGTAAGTGAATAAATTTCAAACCTTTATGAGGATAATTTTTGAAAAAATAAACAAAAGCTTTTCTAAGATTATTTATTATCAAAAACGATTGAGACAAGATCTCTTTCCCATTTTTGGTAATATAATCAAGGAACGAAAAAATCTTATTGATTTTAAAGAGTTTTTTTCAAAAAATCCTTATTGATTAAAGAGAGAAAGAAATTAATTTTGTGCTTTATAAATGGATGTTCTCGTCTATCCTACAATGAATCCTAAAAAGATCTAACCACTAAGGTCTTCAATAGGACTTCATCATCCTTGAACATTGTAGGACTTGCCTTGTTTATTTATTAACCTTATATAACTGCATAAAAACATATTAGCACAAATAATTATAATTTAAAAAATATTATTAGCACAAATAATATAATTTAAATTTATTTGTTTTGTTTCAATCATCAAAATCTCGAGATAAATATTTGACCATTGAGCCAACAATGCTTTATAAGGACATTCCTAATAGTTCTTTCATCACCTATAAAGAACCTCACATTGTTAACCTACAAAATAACGAGAATCCACATAAGCTCATTAGTCCATCTTTCTTCTTGAATAATAGGGACATGCTTCACCTCCTACCATACATTACTGTAAAGAACTTACTAATTTTGATCTAACAAGAGGTATGAACTCATCCCTATCATTGACTCTTATTGACCGCTCCGATCCATCACTTTGAGGAAAAAAGGGTAACCCATACATCTTTCTACTTTTCGAGACTATAAAAGACGATCTGTTACAAACTTGGTAAGTAATAGGAATTCTATCTCGCCACCTCACTAATTTAATCATCTCTCTCCTTGAGAAATGGTAGCACTCAAAAGGGGAACATCAATCAGAATCCTATTAAATACAAAAGCAGAGACTTTACTGATTTGTGTATCCGTTTGAGCTTCATATACAAAAAACTCCTAGAATCCAGTTTCATCCAATCTCTTGAGCCTAAGTAACTCCTAATTAGTAATAGTCATAATACCTCTAAATATTGTGACTATCACCAAGCACATAGGCCCCAAATAGACGAGTGCAAGAATTTAAGACATAGGATTCAAGATCTTATTGATTATAGACTCTTCCTTCCATTGAAACCCAAACTTGACTTTGAGCCTTTTCAACCTTTGAACCAGTGCCCATTACAGGAAGAGTATGAAGTGGAATTTGACCCCTTATGTATGATTCGACCAAATCAAACTTACTTAACCTTTGGAAGCTTCAAGAAGGATTTGGCCTTATTGATAAGCCGAGTTCTAAGTTTGACTCTAATTCTAAAGCACAAGCCCAAGTTTGATTCGAGAGTCCAAGCACAAGCCTGATTCTAAAGTCCAAGTCTAAGTCTTATCTCGTGTCTAAATTTGAGCTTAATCTAGAATTTAATTTTGAGTCCAATTTTTCTTTTTTATGTTCTTGAGTCTATAATTGACCTTTTTCATCCTTCTATTAGTTGTAACCATTGATAATAATGATGGTATTTCTTTTCAATAAAGTTAATTTTTCACGATCATTATCTTGATTCTCCTTTTTCCATTTATCTTGATCTCATTTTAATCTGACTTGAATTAAACATGATAGGTGTTATTTTTATAGTATTTTTAATACAGTTTTTATTAGGATTGTTAGTATTTTTAATTACTTTAATTAGTTTTCATTTAGTTTTATTTATGTTTTTGTTTAAAGCTTCCTTGAATCACATTTCACTTGATCTTGGGGAATTATTTCACTTGCATTTCACTTGATCTTGGGGAATTTTATTGCATTTTTATAGAAAATCAGCCAAAATACAGAAAAGAGTGTTCCTAAGCAGAGGCTAGCACACCCAAGCCATGCCAGATAGCACGCTCGTGCTGAATGCCTGACTTCATATTGGGCTGAAAACAACAACTCTAGCCCATTCCGCTTGGACGGACCCGCATGAGATGCTTTTCTGACATGCCAATCAAGTTTAAATCCTATTTAGATGCTTGAGAGTCCTAGTTGGGAAGAAATACAAAGTTTAAACAATTTCCTGTCTCCAAAAGATTTTTTACTCAATAGAGATTCACTTTCCTAAACGAACACGAAAATATTCCAGAAAGTTTGTATAAAGAGAGAGACTAGCCATGATCGAGGGTCGAATCCATTCATTGTATATTCCATCTCTTGTTCTATTATACATAGTTCTCTCTCTTTAAGGACTTCAAGCATTCAAGTTTGGTGTCAAGATTCAAGGAAGCTACTTCAAGCCAATCTGACTAGTTTTATTTTAAACTCTCTTTTGTTATTTATTCTTTTCTGAGATTATTTATGAGTTTAATTGAGTTTTATTTAATTACTATGTCGAAACTAAGACTCTCATATAGGGATGTTATGCAGCTTAATTTCGATTCCAATTATAATATCAGATGTTGCTTTTCGTTTGTTCCAAAGTATAATTATTATTGAACTTAATGCTTTTGCTAAGTTAGAAGTTTTCTCCCCTCGATTGATTTATTTCATTAATTCACTATCGGGAGGAGAAGGGTTTTTGATATGAAAAGGTAATAATACATAAGAATAATAACTTGATGTGGAAGCCTATATGGTTTGACTCATGGGGGTTTTCATAAGGTTAAACGACCTTAGGTTATGAATTTCATAAGCAAACCATAAAACTTAATAAAACTTAATGATTTAATTTATGTTTGATTGTGCTATTAGAAGATAGGTAATTAGACCGGGTTAAAATAGCTAACAATACATCGGAGAGCTTGTTAGTGATTTTAGGGTTGCTTCCTCTACTTGAAAAATTAAAATTGATTATCAAACAAATAGAATAAATTGGATATAATTAAGTGAAATCAAACTTCCTAGTAGTTTTTAACCTTTGATTTCCTTTTCATCAAATTGTCTTGCTTGATTTCTTTTTGTTTTCTTTTATTTCTTTTAATTTAATCTCTTAAAGTAATTCTCCTTATTATCATTTAAATAATAGTAGGTTAACACAGTAGGTTAACACAGTTTTTTGGTACTTAGTAGCTTGATTTCTTTTTGTTTTCTTTTATTTCTTTTAATTTAATCTCTTAAAGTAATTCTCCTTATTATCATTTAAATAATAGTAGGTTAACACAGTTTTGGTACTTAGTATATAATCCTCGTGGGAACGATACTCTACTCATTATTTATTACTTGTTGCGATTTTGTACACTTGCGAAAAATCACTGTCAGAACAAAAACAAAAAAAAATTCTCAAAAAAACAAAAAATATAAAATATAAAATATAAAAATATAAAAGTAAAGACAATGAATCATCAATCTTGGCATGAGTGAAAAGCACATTGCATTCTATTAAAGGGAATAAAGACAGTAAGTTCCAAAAGTTATTTTGAAGTTCTCTGAAGTGAAAAATGGGGCATTATCTAGTAGCTACCTTTCTTTGTTAATTAAATAGTATTAGTTTTCAAAGAACAAGGCATCTTGGGTTCAACGTTACCATCTTTCTTGGCAGAATAAAGTTCAAAATAGCCACTTGGGCAATTGAATATAATCACATGCTTGAATCTTCTGAATTGATCCGATAAAAAGTTAAAAGGACAAGTTTCAAAATGGAAAAAGAAACTAGTCCCCTTAACTCTCTAGTTTTACAAGCAGCCTTTATTACTAAACATTCCAAGAGCCATGCTCAAGCCAACCTTCAGAAAAGAAAGATGAAGGCAGACCTAAATATGATATCAAAAGATTAGTCCAATAAAGAATTGGAACCGGCATAAGTCATCCAACCTATGAGCACAAGAAGTCAGTCAACACGAACCACAATCTTGCATTAGTCAATAAATCCAGTATAATCAGAATTACATGGATTTTGGTTCTCAAGTTTTCAACAAATTATCAAACTTTTTTAAAAGCCCAATCTGAGTTTAATACAAGTCATAAATAAAAATTATTTTCATGCCAGGATTATGTGTTTTTTGCATTCACAAAAAACAGAAAGAAGAAGAAGAAAAAAGGAAAAAAAAAAAGGGAAGAGGAAGAAAGAAGAAAAAAAGTTCCCATTCATGTTAAGTCAAGTCAAACAGAAATTAAGTTCAACATTCTCTTAATCGAGAAAGAGGCGAAGTTCAAGATTTGGTTCTCATTTGATCTCTCTCATTTGACATATTTAAAGTGCAATCCTTTTCTTTGTATCACCTGGAACAACCACTCCAACCTTAAAAATAATGTTCTTGTAATTTGTCAAAAAATTTATTGCATAGAAAACTTCCTTTCTTCTAGGCATTTGCCTCTCTAGTCATCCTTCAAAATCGCTTTCATCCTTCGGCCTTGTTGCTTTTCTCACAAAGTATGTATTTGTTCCTAAATGATACACTTTTTGAGTCGCCTTTCAAACTCTCTTCCTTCATAGGCCGAGCAGCCTTTTGAACAAAAGGTAGACTCTTCTCTTAAAATGCATTTTCTCTTGATTTATCATAAGCTCTCTGTCTCTAAGATTGGGGTATCTACTTAGTCATGTCTAAGATTTTAGCCTCTAGATTCAATTTACATATCTTTAAGTACAAATCTTCTTAGGATTTAGTCTTCCATCGGTATGCTTCAACAACCACGAGATTTTATTTCCCTTCAATAGCTGAAATGGATCAGCTCACTCAATAGCTGAAATGGATCAGCTCACTCAATAGCTGAAATGGATTAGATATCTCAATAGCTCTTTGTAGTTCATAGCTCATAGCTTTTATAACTCATAGCTCTCACAGCTCATAGCTCGCATAGCTCAGTAGCTCTCACATCTCAGTAGCTCTCTTGTAAATCAATTGCTCTCGTAGCTCATAATGGCTCTTATAGCTCAATATCTTTTGTAACACCCATCACCCAATCCTAAAGGATTAGGCAACAATTGTCCGATAAAGAACTGAACATGCTAAAATCATTACTTAATCTAATATACAACATGCAATCTTATAAATCAATTAATATAGAATCCTCAAAATATGACTTAAAAAATTTTTCAAAAAACCTATAGAAAATTACAAGATTTTCCCTTATATTGCAATAGGGAAAATAATTATTTAGTCTGTGATGTTTAACCAAATTAATTAACTCTTCCTTATTGTTCAACAAAATTAATTAGTGGTCCAAAGGTTTAACTCCGTTTGACAACTTAGCCCGTCTATTCATTAATTTTAGTAAAAATTTTCCCTCAAAATCATTCAAAATAACTAAAATAACCTTGTGTATTTCTTGCCAAGTCTATGTTTGAGACCCATAAATTTTTATCCATCTCCATCTCTCATGTCTCTCCTTAGTTCTTACCTATCTTTCTCTCCATTCTTACCAGAAACACATATAAACAACAACATTGACCAAATAACCTCCATTTCTTATATGTTATTTTTCTCTTCTCAATCAAACTCACCATGTCTCTCTCTCACCAACCTAAACAAACTCCAGCACTTGCAGATTGATCAACTTGCAGCTCAACAAAATTAAATCACAAAAAGCCAATTAAAACCCAAATATAAACATAAAATAAAAAATATTGAGGCCAATTAAAATCCAATTCTTGATTTTAATTCTACAATAACCGTAATGTTGATTGCCTCTTTCATCCTCACGTCTGTGCACTCCTTCAAAGCTAGTTCCATAAAAAATATCACACACGTCTCCATCCTTATCAAGAAATCTCAACTCCCATTCTTAGTGTCCATTTCAGATTGACAATGTAGGTATAACTAGTTCTACCCAAGGAAAACCCATAGCAGCGCAACTCAAGAAAATTCATGATTGAACTAATTCTCATTGAAGACTCTTCTGGATATGTACTGCCTTGTCTATGTACCATTACATCGGTTAATATTCGGATTAATTTTAGTGTTTGTTTGGAAAATGAAAATTTTCTTGGAAATGGACTAAAGATGAGAATAAGACAAGGGTTATCTTTCGTTCTAGCAAAGTAAAACTTAAATGAACAAGGCAAATAGAAAAAATGAGGATTTTCTATATTTTATAAAATATAAAATATATGGAAGTGAGAGAAAATTAATTATTTGAAATAAAAATAACAATAATCTACTTAATTATTTAAAATAAAAATCTATTTTCTAGTTTTTATAATTTAGCAATAGAATTTATAAATCGATATATTTTTTCAAAAACTAATTAACTAGTCATTCTATTTTAATTAATTTCATTAAATTATAATGAAATATTATCATTAATAAAATTTATAATTTCTTGTTTATAAGTATCAAATCAAGTTAATTTTTTTCATTTTTAATTTTCGTAGATCTCTACGTTTTTAGATTTGGATTTTGAGAAAATTTTTTCTATCTTAATATTTTTATGGTTGCTGATTTTCCTTATTAGTATTGTTAATAATAGAATAATAAAGGTTTAAACTTTTTTTTGGTTTCATTTGCATGATAAATTGAGAAAATATTTCACTACACAGTAAGGGCTGTTATTGTTATTTTAGATTAATTCTCTCACCTCTTGCCCATTTTTTGACTCATTTTAACAGATAAATTTGAAAAACATGATGGAAAGGCTTACTAGTTAGATGGAAGTAAACCTCAAGGACCGTTAATTAATATTAGCAAACAATAGGAACAAGTTGGTAAATTTGGTCAAGCGTCAGGGCCTAAATAATCATTTTCTCATTACAATATTCTAAAATTTCAACATCTATTAATACACTTCTAATATCTCCATTCATCTCAACTCAACTTGAGAATCCCAGCTCAACATTAACCAACATAATCTCATCAAAGGATCACTATAAGTATAAATACTCATATTCATTTGTTAAAACATACTTATTAAGGATTAGTTGTAAATAGAACTCTATTAGGAGTTAGATTCCTATCAAGTTTATAGTATCTTGTATGTGTATATATATGTGTCCCGATTGATGAATCAAAGATAGAAAAAATATTTTTCCCATTAAATTTACATGGTATCAGAGCCTTTGGCTCGTTAGTTTTTGTTTTTCCTTCTTCCGTTTCTGCGTTAACGTTTCCAGCTACCGGCGACACCTCTATTTCGCGCCTGTTAGTCTAGGTCACCCATCTAGACCTTTGTTTTTGTCTCACCGCCACCCAAGGGAGGAAGAGTAACCTCCGATCGGCGTCTCCACCAAATCCGGTGACCCTCTATTTGCGCCTGTTAGTCTAGGTCACCCATTCTAGACCTTTTGTTTTTTGTTCTCACCGCCACCCAAGGGAGGAAGAAAGTTGTCTCACCGCCACCCAAGGGAGGAAGAGTAACCTCCGATCGGCGTCTCCACCAAATCCGGTGACCTGAAGACCGGCGAGTGTGTCTCACGCGCTGTCAGAAGAATCGGGCGTCAGCTCACGCGCCGGCGAGTGGAGGCGCGTCCGGAAGTTTCCGGTGACCGGATTTAGTCTCCCAGGATCGACTCGACGTCTAGACTCTTTTCCAGTGGTTAGTTTTCGGTTCCGGCAGCATCTGGTAGGCGCCTTCTTTGTTTTTTGCTACTGCTGTTTGCGACTTTTGGTTCCTTTTGGTATTGCTACTATTCTGTTTAGTTCGTGCTATTATTTGGTTGCTGTTAGGGTATTTTATTAATGGAAACTACACCCACAGATTCTAAAGCTCTTATTACTGAATTGATCCCAGCAATGAATATAAAAATCACAAGAACATTAGATTGAAACAGGAACTAATTATTTAGAATTGGAAGTAAACAATTTAGAATTCTATTTAAGGAGTGGTTGAAAAAGAATGATCATCTAAATTGATGATCAACCATTAATAAGTGACATAAGACGGTGCTCTGGCACCGATTGTGGCATCCGCCGTCTGGTTCTCCGGGATTGGTCGGTGGGTGTTACAGAAGTGGTTGGGTTAATTAATCATTGTGAGTTTGTTAAAGAATTAATGGATTATCTTGAATTTTTGTACTCGGGAAAAGGAAATCTGTCTCATATGTATGAAGTCTGCAAGGGATTTTATCGAGCCGACCAGCAAGATAAGCCCCTTACAACTTATTTTGTGGAATTTAAGAAGATTTACGAGGAACTTAATGTTTTAATGCCTTTTAGTCCTGATGTTAAGGTTCAACAAACGCAGTGAGAACAAATGGCTGTGATGAGTTTCCTTGCAGGTCTTGCTCTAGTGTTTGAAACTGCCAAATCACAAGTTCTTTCAGGCAGTGATGTTACCTCTCTTCAGGAGACTTTTGCTAGATTGCTACGTACTGAAGGTTCTCATACAATACACCTTCCCCTTCCTGATAATAGTTGCCCTTGTGAGTTCGTATCAAGGTAAGCTAGACAAGCCAGGAAAACAGAGGAGAGGAGGAAATAACCACAGTAATGGATCCATCACTCGGGAGACAAGCCATTCTTTATCTGCCATTATTGGTCATGAAACCTGGTCACACTAACCGGTATTGTAGAAAACTAATAAATAAGTCTCTTCTATTCTATTTGTGTTATTAATAATTGGCAACATCAATAATTATGCAGTTACTTCTCTGACAAAACAATGTAACAATTTTTCTGGCTTGCGGAGTAATTGCCTGAGCTCTCTAGATACCTTTCCTCTAAGTCTATTAGATTCCTCAATTGCTGCTGCCTGCCAAAAATTCAGTACCCCTCTTTCCTGTCTTATGGTCTACATCATCCGAGTGGGTCCATTGATTCCTGGTTGCACCGATGCACAATGACAGGTTAACCCTAGTCCTTCTTATTCCTCATTAAAAGAACCTAAAACAATTTTAATCGTCATGTTACTTTAGCTTGATGGGTTCCACATCTCCTGTCAGTGTATTGGCAGACCGCCAATCCCATTCCAATCTCTCATTGTCTCTGTTTTATTGTTTGCCTCGTTTTTCATTTAATCTATTATCTGTTAGCAAAAATTACTCGTATGCTTGAAGTTGGTTGTGGTCATTTATCCTCATATTGTGTGTTTCAGGACTTTTGGACGAAGCGGATTATGGTTAAGAGGAACGTGAGTCTGGTGGCCTTTATCTTCCTGATGAAGCTTCATTATCTCTGGCTTGTGCTGGTGCTCTCTCTCCTCTTGAGGTTCATTGTCGTTTGGGTCATCCGTCATTGTCTACTTTCAAGAAGTTGTGTCTGCAGTTTCAGTCTTTATCCAGTTTAGAATGTGAATCTTGTCAATTTGCCAAACATCATCGTTTACCTTTAATTCCTCGAGTCAATAAACAGGCTTCATCCCCTTTTGAGTTAGTTCATTCTGATGTTTGGGGTCTATGTCCTGTTATTTCTACAACTGGCTTTCGGTATTTTGTAACTTTTGTGGATGATTATTCTCGTGTTACTTGGTTATTTTTAATGAAAACTCGTCTGAGATTATTCTCTATTTTCTGTTCCTTTTTGTGCTGAAGTTAAAACTCAATTTAATACTTCTTGTTCGATATTGCACAGGATAATTGCCTAAAAGAATATCTAATCTAGTTCCTTCCCAATCTTATATGGTCACAAAATGGTATTCTCCATCAACATCTTGTGTTGATACTCCTTCTCAAAATGGGGTTGCCAGAAAGAAAGAATCGACACTCTTCTTGAGGTTGCTAGGGGCACTTTTATTCCAAAAATGAAGTCCCTAACATTTTTGGCGGATGCGTGTCTCGACTGCATGTTTTTTTATTAATCGCATGCCTTCTTCTGTGCTTAATGGTCAATCTTATAAAATGTCTTGTTCCTTCTAAACTCTATTCCCCATGAACCTTCGTATTTTTGGTTGTACTTGTTTTGTTCGTGATGTTCGTCCCAGGTTTCCAAATTAGATCCAAAGTCCCTTCGTATGTGTTTTCCTTGGGTATTCTCGGCGTCAAAAAGGTATCGTTGTTTTTTTCCCGATCTTGACCGTTTATCTTATTTCTGCAGATGTCACATTTTTTTTGAGAATACTCCCATTTTTTCCTTCTCTATATGTAAGAGTGAGGGGCGAGGATGATTGACCTATTTAGTCTATACTATCGGCAAGTTTCAATAAGTCTCTTGCTCTGCTCGTATTCCTTGACCTTGTTCCTACTCCTACTCCAGCGTCTAGCTGCTCCTATTCCCGCCTCCTGCACCAACATCTACAGCCCCTCGTTTTGAACAGGTTATTCCAGGAGACCAGGAACTCTTAACCTCACCTTCCTCCACCTTGCCGTTTCAACAGAAGATTCGGTTCTCTCCACTCAACCTGAGCCTGTGCCATCACTCCCCAGTCAAACCTTGACCTTTCCTATTGCTCTTCGAAAAGGTAAACGCCAGGTGTACCTACCCTATTTCCTCTTTGTTAGTTTATGATTCATCTCTTTCTTTCTTCATCTCGTTGTGCTAAGTTAACTTAGGACTCTGTCTCTATTCCTAAAACTGTTGTCCAAGCTTGTCCCAATCCTGGTTGGTGTGCAGCAATGAAAGAGGAGATGGCTGCCAAGATACTAATGGTTACTTGGGATCTTGTGCCTCTTCCGGCAGGTAGAAAGCTATTGGTTATAAAGTGAGATTCACCGGTTAAGTTGAATCCTAATGGGACTGTTGCTCGTCTCAAAGCTCGTTAGTTGCAAAGGGCTCGATTAGTTGCAAAGGGCTATTCTCAGATCTATGGCTTGATTATTCTGATACTTTCTCTTGTTACCAAATTGTCTTCTGTTCATTTATTTATTTCATTAGCAGCTACTTTTGACTGGCCTTTACATCAGCTGGACGTTAAGAATGCCTTTCTTCATGGGAATCTTCAGGAGGAAGTTTACATGAAGCAACCACCAGACTTTGTTGCTCAGGGGAGTCGGGTAAAGTATGTAAACTTCGAAAATCTCTTTATGGCCTAAAACAGAGTCCTCGAGCTTGGTTTAGTAGATTTTGCAATGTGGTAAATCAGTTTGGCATGCAGATGAGTACTTCTGATCATTCTGTATTTTTCAGAAGTACTAAGACTGGTTTGATTCTACTTGTGGTTTATGTTGATGACATTGTTATTACAGGGAGTGATTATTACAGGTAGTGATTCAGCCGGCATGCCATTCACTCAAGTCATTTCTCCAGGACCCAGTTCCAGGACCAAAAAAAAGACTAGGATTGTTGAAGTATTTTGTTGGTTATTTGAAGTAATCCAGGTTGTAAGAGAGGCATCTTTCTTATCTCAAAAGGGAAGTATGTCCTTGACTTACTGCAAGGAAACAAAAGAAAGTTTGGGTGCCAAGCCATGCAGTGCTCCAAATGACCTCCAAATTGCCAACTTTCAATTTGGTGAGCTTATTTGATGGTCCTGAGAATGTATAGACGGTTAGTGGGCAAATTTGAATTATCTTACCGTAACACGTCCATATTGCTTACTCTGTGAGCCGTCTTGAGCCAGTTTATGTCTTCTCCACTGTTATCCATTGGGAAGCTTTAGGACAGATTTTTGGTGCTACTTGAAAGTAATCAAGGTCGTGGCCAGCTTTGAACAATAATCATAGCATTTGAACATTGAATGTTTTTTCAGATGCGGCATTGGGCAGGTTCGAAGGTTGATAGAAGATCAACTTCAGGATATTGTGTTTTTGTAGGTGGAAACTTGATATCATGGAGGAGCCAGAAGAAGGAAGAAGAAACAAAAATGTAGTCTCAACGATCGAGTGCTGAATCAGAATATCGGAGCTTATGGCAGCAATCTGCTTGTGAATTAATTTGGTATTCCTTCAGTTGTTAGAGGAAATTGGCCTTCAAGTTATCCTTGCCTGCCAAAGTTATGGGTTGATAATCAAGCTGCTCTTCACATTGCATCAAATCCAGTAGTCTTTTATGAACGAAACAAAACATTATCGAGATTGATTGTCATTTAAACATTCGTGGAGAAGGATACAACAGGGTTGTTATCTCTTAAGGGACACGTCAAAACAACAGTGAACAGTAGGGATATCTTTACAAAAAGCTCTAAACGAAACCCCGGGTTGACTATTCTTTTGTAACAAAGTTAGGCAATGATTAATATCTATGGTAACAAGTTAGGCATGATTAATATCTATGCTCCAACTTGAGGGGGACTGTTAAGGATTAGTTGTAAATAGAACTCTATTAGGAGTTAGATTCCTATCAGGTTTATAGTATCTTGTATGTGTATATATATGTGTCCCTATTGATGAATCAAAGATAGAAAAAATATTTTTCCCATTAAATTTACAATACTTAACATTCATACTTAACATTCAAGTAAGAGAAAAGTTTTTCTCAGAGTTTCACTTGGAAAGGGGTTATCAGGTTTGGTAAAAAGGGAAAACTGAGCCCTAAATACATTGGCCCTTATAAGATTCTCGAAAGAATTGGCCCCTTGGCATATAAATTGGGATTGCCTCCAGAATTAGCTCAAATCCATGATTTATTCCATGCAAGCATGCTCAAAAAGTATCGATCAGACCCATCACATATGTTACAGACTTAGGATATTCGGGTGTCTGATAATTTGAGTTATGATGAAGAACCAATTGCTATTATTAGTTATCGAACTAAACAATTGAGAAACAAGGAAATATCATTAGCAAAGGTCCTTTGGAAAAACCATTCCGAAAAAGAAGCTACATGGTAAACAGAACAACAAATGATGCGAAATTACCTCCACTTATTTCCTCAGTCAGGTAAAAATTTCGAGGACGAAATTTCTTATGAGGGGAAGAATTGTAACATCCTGGACCTGAAATAATATATCATGATCATGCATCTAAATTTATGAACATGACATATGTGACATGAATGTATGCACTCATGTAATTGCAATTATTCTGTGATCAAAATTAGGCATTGATATGCCTAAACATGACTATACACATAAACCCCTGATAAGAATGTGAGTATGCAGATGCATGAGTCTGATAAGCTCTGAACTTGAGAAGTTTGACATCTTTTCTTAGAGACAGAGGGTGCATATATGTCCTTTAGGCCTCTTAGTAGACCCATATGTGGTGATTATGAATAAATTAACTCAAGTCAGAATAGTGAGACTGTTATAGAAATTTATGCCTGTTTTGGTTATTAAATTAATTAAAATTGCCTTAATATGTTAGTAAGAGATTGTTAATCACAAAATTATAAGTTAATTAAAGTAAAAAAATTTTTATGGAGAATAATTAGAAGAAGGTTAAATGTGCTCAAGTGAAAATTGAACTCGAATGAGGGGCTTAGATATGTTGGTTTTGAAAGGATTGGGTAGAGATTGTTCTCAAAATCTCACAATAAATTATTAAATTGATACGTTTGTGAAATTTAAAGGTTTATACAAATACTGAGCATTAGTGTTTTTAAGATGCATGAGCAATCATATATCAAGAAGAAGAAAGGTGTTTATAATATTTTGCCCTATCAAGTGGTATTGGGGTAATCTGTACTCCCATAAAGAATCGGTATTCAGCTTTTGGAAGTTGATTTCGATGGGCGGGTTTGGTTGATGCCCTCTAGAGTCCACTCCTTTTGGGAGGTTCAATAATCTTTTCTAATTTGATGAGTCTTATGGAATCAATAGTGTTATGCTGAGAGAAATTTGCTTATGTAAGAGTAAGGTTTTCCCTTTTTTTGCACGGTGATACTTAAGCTTACTGGCAATGTATGATACATCATGTATTATAGTGGATTCTTGGAAAACTCAAAAGCAAATGGAATAGAAACCAGGAAGCGATGGACAATGTAAATGCAAGTTATGAGTTTTACGCCTACCCATAATAGACAAAGCATAAGCCCATCAATGTCAGATGTCAATGGAAAATTAAAATTTGGGTAGCTCTCACATCGATCAAAGTTATGGGTGTGGGTAAAAAGTTACTTTCTTGTATAAAGGATGGAATCCTGAAATATAACGTAGTTGCTAGGACCATTGAGCATTCATTTCACTTAAGTCGTTAACTGCAGGATTACAGAACTATTAGAAAAACTGAATTAGAACAAAATAAAAAAAAGAAGAGGGGTAATCCTCGAATAATAATAGAAACAAACTTTAATTATGGCGAAGATTCTTTCAAAAAAACAAATAGAGAAATGGAATAGCAAAGTATTCAAAACCTGATCCTTTAGAGTGTGTAAAGGATGGTCGAATGTTCACGCCGTAGGATACCTATGAGGATCAAGAGCCCTAAGTTTAAATTGTATCATCTGTGACTTGCACATATACTATGATTCTCTACTTTTAGTGGCTCCTTATGGAAAGGATGAATTTCATCTAGAAGTATTAGTTCTTTTAAAGGTCTTACCAAAAAAGGGATGGCAGGTGATTTTGGAATATCCATTCATAACTTCTACTTACAAAGAAACATATAGGAGAAGAAAGAGAGGAAAGTGTAAAAAATTTCAGGGTATGAAGTGATTTGGAAGAAACTGCCCTTGGGCTACGCGTAAACTTTGAGATGAAGAAGGAATGTATCGGACCTGCCTATAGATTATATCTTTTTACACGTTAGCTTTTTAAGGGAAGTACGGTTATCTTAATTTTTGCTTCCAATGTTCAATGGATGCACAGATTCTTTTTGTGCTAAGAAGAGTTCTTCTTAAAGACATAAAAGAGAAATTTTTCCTGATTCTTTCCTACTATTACCAGAGGTGAAGAGATTTTTTGATTCTTGTTTATGTCAGATAGGTGATATTAAATTTTACATTTAGCATTTAAGTGATAAGTTGGGGTTATAATTAAGAGGAGGTTAAGTGTATTGAGGAATAGAGTATTGTGATTCTTGTTTAACAGATGGCAATGAATTAGAATAACTTCATTGATATTGTTTGGACTTAGCAATTGACTTAATTTGGAACGTTACCAAAATCATAACCTAAGGGCTAAGGATGGAAATGTCTAAGCTGCTAAAACCCAACACCCCCTCGGGTGAGATTATACATCATGGGTGAAATGATCACCTCTTTGATAGGGTTAGGACTTGAACAGACAATCATACCATGGACCAGCAGTGCATCACAGGTCAGGTGGCACGCCGGGAATATCGCCTTTGACCCACATAACGAAGAGCCCAAAATGATCATAGTGGATTCTTCATATTGAAAGTTGATGAAGCAAAATATGGGTTAATTAGTTGAAGTGGGAGCACCGCCAAATCATAAATGATGAATAATATATATATCCACAGTGCTCTCGCTGTCTTTGGACTCTAATGAGGACTCTTTGTGTCTCTAAATTAAAGTGGGTAAAGGATGGAGTAAGACCACACACTTCGTATGAGATTTAAATGGAAAGTCTCAAGGAGGCTTAAGAATCGATATCTCATCTAATCGTTTTTTAGGCTCCGTTAGACTACTTTGTAAGTCCGAAAAATTTTAAGAATTAAAGCTTGATTAAATTGAAGGACAAGAGTTAAGCCCCATAGAATAGTATTAGAAGTCTGTGAGTTGAGCTCATTATCTCTCATAGGATATTGGTCCTTTTATGGAGTAAAGTCGATTAGAGAGGAAATATGAATGATAATTTTTCAAAAGGAGTGGATAGGGATGGTAACAAAATATCCAAAAAGAGAAATATACAAAAAAAAATTTGTATAAGTCATATAAATTTAAAGCGAATCAAAATAGCAGAATCAATTAAAAAGAAAATTAACCCTAAGGGATGCCACAACACATAAGAATATATTGAATAATAAAGTATGACTCAAAAATTAAAAAATTCAAATTATGGATGAGATACCCTATATAACTTAATATAGTAATAAAATACATGAGTAATAAAATAAAAAGGCTTACATTAAGAATTAAAGAGTTAAATTAGTGAAGGGAGGAGGCTCAATATCCTAATTCCTTAGAGGTGACCAACGCGCAACCTTGGCCACAATGAGGTATACTGTGATTAGATAACCAAGGAGGCTAAAAATCTTTAATGTATTAATTTAGGGAATGCATTAATTATAACTAGATAAGATTAAATTTGAATAAGTGAAGCAAAATTAAATTTTAAAATAGAGTACTCATCGATGGACATATATGCTTATATTTGATTACCTTGCTACTATGATAAGTAGAGCGGAATGTATTTAATATTACTTCTCAATACCTGGAAAGAGAACCAGGAATGGTAATCCTGGAGACATAGAGCCAAAAAAGGATATTGTAACAAGTTGTATAATTTCTTAAGAGAAGAACTCGCAAATTTATGAAAGCCGTAAACGTTAGATAAGAATGCTAAGGACAGTGCTGGTCAAAGAGACCTAGCTTATTCACTATTTTGAGATATTATAGAGAGGGAGACCTATAAATCTGGGACTATTCTATAATAAAGAAAAGTAACTAACAAAAATCACCCCAAATAGACTTTTGAAATTACATGAATATACTATCAAATTTAAGAGCTGCGTGTGCGTCATAACCAAGTAAAGATCTCCCGTGTATGTTTGGAGGCTTGACGGAGTAATGTGCTCAGAAAATCTAAGTAAAAAGAAAAAAAAACTATAGTTACCCTTTAAGGAAGACTAATATAATAGCCTCAATAAAAAATTTATATTGAAATATAGTGGAGAAAACTACATTTAGTAACTCAAGATTAGATAATCTTGATACATAGAACTTAGCTTGGCCAGATCATGGAATACATTTGATAATTTACTAAGTTCATAAACCGGGAGGCGAGTTTGGTTTGTGGATTCATTTCAGCTAAAACATAAGGGTGAAACACCTCTTACAGTATCAAATAATTTGGATAGCTAGCTCTCCGAGTATTACTCAACAATTTCCTCGACCCGAATACCTACTTCTTTAATTGTGATTAACTTCCTATACATAGCCTTGCAAATGACCCTTTTATCATTATTATGTAATTATCAAATAACAGTATGATGACTCTACTAGATTATCATCCGCATAGATGTGATTACCTTGTGAACATGATTTTGTGATGTAAATGGAATTGTGACTCTCTATTGAAGATTAATCTGGTAGGAAGAGAGATAAATTGGCTTAAAAGTTAGAAGGTGCCAAAAGGATAGGATAAATGGGAAGAGGAAGGCATATTGATGGCGAGAAGAGCCAGGGAACGAGATGGTTGTTGAGTAAAATGGGGTATGTGAGAAATCGATTGTGTGTGCCACGATGAGTACTGGTGTGGTTTTAAGTGTTGGATTGAGAGATAGACTGTTAAGGAGGTGGAAGGGTGTTATTTATGTGAATTTAAGATCTAATAATTATCTATATGGGGAATAGAGGTGTTGAGATGTTATACGGGTATAATTTAGGGGCTGAGGGTGTATAGCAGTTATGGTTCTTCAGTATAAATGTGTCTGAGGATTGTTTTATCCAGACGTATATGGGCTCGGTTTGGATGTAGAATTGATTGAGTTGAGATTATAGGATTGTTAGGTAAGTGTTGAAAAATATATGAAATTTTTCGGGAGTTCAAAATCCAAAGAGAAATAAAAATGTTAAGCATTTAAGTCATGCACACTAAATATTTGATTAAATGCTTAAATGATCATTGAGGTCCTTACTTATTTATACAGGTAAAAAGGCCTTAGAAGGAAGTGAAGGAGGAGGCTCTTCCAAGCCTTGTAACCGCTGCACTATATACTGTGAGTAAAAGCATCTAATGTTTATTTGTGTATAATGAATGAATGCTTTTAATATCTATCATGGCACATGCTATATTTGATACCTTGCTATGATAAGAACATGTTTCTTATCCTGGAAAAAGGTGAGCTAAGCAAAAAAGGTATGTATTATCTTGAGGCTGATGAGCGTAACTTGTGAATGTAAATCTGTCAAACTCTACATATGAGATATAAAGGAAATTATGACTTTCAGTACCAACTCGTGAATCTGATATACTATCTTGAGCTGCGTGCTCATAAATCTGTTATTTGGAGCTGCATGCTCATAAATCTGTTATTTGGAGCTATATGCTCAAAATTTGAATTTAGAACTACGTACTCAAAGTATCTGATCTGAAAGCTGGCCAACTGAATCTGATATCTGATACCGGAGGCGAGTTTGGTTTGACAATTCATAACATAAGTGACCTGACAATCATCTGCTTTATACTTCTGAAATATACTTCTATGGTATCATATTTGTGATGACCTATATTTTTATCAATAAGAATGATGAGATATCTGCATAGTGTTATTGTGAATGATTTGATGAATGGCTATTATTATCTAATAATGGGTGATGCCGGCATTGATGGCCCGAGGAGTTTGAGATGTATGGATCATTGGAGTGTACTGTGTGCTTTAATGGAGATGCTTGGTATTTATTATTTAATCATAATTATCTATGATGGTTTTTACTTATGGAGTAGCATCTCATATAAAATGCTAATGTTTTTCCAGACTTTGGCTAGGAGGCACTAGCAGTCAAATTTCCTTATGTTCAAACAGACAAAAATGGAACCAAGGTCGGGATCAGTTGTGTCTGCATATGTCACTCCTTAGTTTCGTAAATATGTTTTGTAGGAGTTTAAAACTCCTTAACGTCCATCATGTATTAAGTAAATCTTAAATTATGTTTGGTCATGTATATACTTATATATGACTGATGTGAAAAATAAGAAATTTTCTTATACTGGTTTTCACTGTTTAACACATGGCGTGACTTATACTTCTATTATTGGATCTTTATGATATGTTATGTAGCATCTCAAAACTATTTATCTTTGGATACATGGTGTTAAGTGTTAGAAAATGAATGTAAGACTTTCTTTAATTAAATAATACAATCTCCATTTAAATATAAACATATTTCATGGATACTACGATAGAACCAATAAGATTCATAGCGATGCTAACACTATCAATTGAGATATTTGACATTGAAGCAATCCTCAAATCTCTCACCAGTGACCACCATCTATCACGTGCATATGATAAAATCAATGCGCTAAGCAATAATGCTTAGTGTTGCTTCATACCCGTATAGCATAATGAGGATTCACACACAATAATCCAACAAACATAATAACATAGTTCAATCAAGACAGTTCAAGCTATTCAAAAGCATACATCATATTAACTTTCCAAATAATTTCCAACCAACAAATTCATCATTCATGACTCATAACCACATTTTTATCATACTTGCAAGTATAACATAAGGATTCATGTCTTATATAATCATATGCATGTTCTATTTTAGTCATACTTAATTCAAGTATTTAAATCATATTTTACATCTCTTCATGTTTTCTTAAAATATAAATCTCATTCTTAAATATTTACTAATTCCTTAATAATCAACACGATATGGTTCTTTGTTTATACTTCTTAAGCACTTAATAATCAATCAAGACATATTTCATAATTTTTCAAAATAAGCAGTTTTTACAACAAATCAAGAAAATCATAAAAAGACAAATATAATTTATTTACTCAATTTAAGCATACTTCCAATTAAACCATATTATTTAATGCTTTATTTAACAAAATCATATTCTTCATTTAATGTCATGGTATTTCACATAAACAAACATAATTCATAAAGCAAGACACTTCTTAAACATAATTAATATTCATAAAATATTTACTTATTTAGGCCTCTAGAATACGTAGAAGAATCAAATAACAAATAGAGGAACTTATACTTACACTTATACAAGGCTCAAAAGCCTTAATATACCCATAGGAGCTTGTCAGCTCAAACATAATA
This sequence comes from Jatropha curcas, assembly GCF_014843425.1. The sequence continues at coordinate 2,168,863 of NW_023590566.1, forward strand.
TAAGTCACCCATGTGCCTAGATCCAGAATTATATACATTGGATCTCCAAAATGCCAGTATTGCAAAACATGATATGCGATGTTGCACCCCTATACTACTAACGATATAACCAAGTAAACTGTGACATTAAAATTAGTTTCTTAAATCAATTCATTACTCATAACAAGTCAAAATCTCATATTTAAATTTCATGGATCAAATCATATGAATATTTCCATCATGAATCATTATTTCATTTCTTTCATGAAACTCACTTAATCAAACCATATATAAAATTCTCATATCATTCATTTTTTAATATTCTTTACTCATAATCATTCTTGAGCCTGGTTGTGAGGGAAACCTAGGATCAACCAAAATAGGTTATATGCACTGAAGTGGCGTGCTGAGAGCCTCTTCTGGCACAAGCCACTATGTGTGGCATGCACCATAAGTAAGTGGCTCACGCCACTTCACTGTAGACATGTCCCTATGGCTTTATTTCACTCTATGGCCTACCTGATCTGGGAGAGTGCTTAGCGCCACTATGTGTGGCACACGCCAATTCTCCTGTGGCACTAGGCACTTCGTTTCAAGAGTCCAGAACATTAATAATTAATAAAACGGACCCGATTCGGAGATCCAATGGCAAAGCATCAGACTTTTTTTACCTGAGTTATTTTTTTGTCCTCAGATGGATTCAATAACATCAATAAATAATATTCTGAGTAGTGATGGGTGTATTTGTTCATCATTCATGATGAACATTAAAATCTTGAACTTTAATCTTGTATTAATCTTTAAATTAGTTACTTTTAATTCAATGTTATTTATTTTAACCATTTTTTTATATTTTGTCCTTTAAGTTTATGCTCTTTTACTAATGGTCTTATGATTACTGTTGTACTAACACATTATTCATTAATCCTTGAACATAAGCATGCATCATTTAATCATTTGTCAAAAGAGAAAATCATTCAGTTGATACTGTTTATGTATTTACGGATCATGAGTATATGATTTCGTCTGTCCTCCTTAGTGATGAGTTACGAGATTATAAACATTCAATTGGTCACAATAATATTCTGTTTAGTGAGTTAAGTTGTGATGTTGGGCCTTAAAAAAAATGAATTTTTTTTGTTTTTATTTATTGTAATATACAATGACATTTTATTCATGTTTGGTATTTCGGACACCCTAGCACAATTCACCCATCATACTCTTTTTCTTTGGAACTTGTAGATTACTAATAATGTCGATATTAATAACTGTATATATGAAATATAAATGGTACTTTTAATATTTCAATAAGTATATTAATAAATTTTTGAATATCCTATATTTCTAATTTGGGGTATATTTATTGTCACAATTTAGAAGTTTTAATGCAATACTTTTACATAAATGGTCTATATAGAACATACTTACATGTCCTGATAAACTAATCAACTAATACTATAATTCATTATAACCATTCCTATGGAGTGAAACAAATTGGTAAGGCAATGGTTAATTTAAATCATTATTTTCCTCGAATGAAATTTATGATTCTTTGGAAACTCAAAATGGGATTGTTTATAAATGTTGTTTTAATATTCGTGATGCCGCATTAGAGATTATGAGGTTTTCCAATTGGGATTCCATTACCTATTTCCAGTTACTAATGTTGTGTTTTGTTGTGTGGTTTCCCAAATAGTGATGCATGTCTTGTGTGGATTATATAGTGTTTAGTGTAATTAATTTAGACGAAGTTATTTTGTGGATTAAAATCTTTGATCCTTTGATGAGGTCATACAAGGATAAAGTTTGGGAATATTGTGAATCTCGTAGATAGGACCTGGGTATCGTTATCTAATCTGTATTTTTCAACTCCCTTTCCTCAATATTCGTGGTGGTAGACGAAAGCTAATTAATTATTATGTTGTTTTATGTGTTTAGGCGTCCAATATGCTTAAATGAAGGCCTTTATAAGAATAAGATGATACATCCGCATTTTAATCTTAAGATTTATAACAGCTAAACAATAAACCCCATTTAATTGTCACTTATTACAAAGGTTTCTGCAATTTTTCGTGATTTAATATGGGGTTAATTATTATTATTATAATAATCATTTTTATGTGTGATATATAAACATAAAAATCGTGAAAAAGCAAATCCGAATCATGTGAATCTGAGCAAAAGTTTATTATTCGTAATGTCTTTCATATAATATGGGATAAGTCTGGTGAAACACGGGCAAACTGCCCAATATTGTAACACTATACTATTCGAAATCTTTTGATTTAAAATTCAAGTTAGTCAATTTCAAAAGAATCGGACTGAATTCTAGAATTTTTCCCTAACAAGAGGGTTGTCGACTCCAAAATTAAAAACTCTTACCAATGTAAGAGATCTTTTCTTTACAATCCCTTTTCAAAATGATTGCCAATTTGCTAAGGATTAATAAATGGTTTTAATAAAGAGAAAACCCACTTTTATTTAAATAAAATTCAACCAATCTCGTTCTATTCGACGACGATTTTTCCTTTTGTGGGAAAAGAAGGAAAAAACTCAATGCTCCTCAATTTCGTATTATTGGCTTATTTGTAATTAATTAAGGGATTTGAGGCAAATTGGAGGGTTACTTGGGTTAGATTGTATTTTAGGGGATGGGTGTTGTAGCTCTTTTCTCCTCTTCCCCTTCCTTGATGGTAAATTTATGTTTGTATGTATGAGGATTAATATGCATGATTGCCATGTTTCCATTAAAATTGTATAAAAAACTCATTTAACGACCTCAATTTTAAGTTAAATCTTATTATTAATCCATTATGGGAATGTAATGGAGAAAAAGGAGGCCGGTTTTAAAACCAGGTAGATCCCGTGGTGTCTAATACCTTCCTAATACCGTACCCATAACTCCCTTATCCAGTCTCTAGGTTTTTAAACTGAAAGTTAATCGATTCCAAATAATGCATTGGCTTAGAGAATTTCCCTAAAGAGGCGGCGACTCGAAATAAAACTTCCTAATCAATGTAAGAGACATTTTTTTCCTGAGGGAATCAATTGAATGGGTCTAATAAAAGAAAACTGTTTTTCTTAAATAAAATCAACCAAGACATTCAATTTTTTCTTTAAACAAAAATAAGAGAACCTTACCTAAAATCGTAAACTTCAACAAACAATAATAAAAAATTGACCATAAAAAAGAGTTTACAGAAGATTTGAAAAATCATAGCTTCATGCAAAATAAAAAACTAAAAAAAATCGTCACAAGGACCTAATGGAAAGATCACTTTACGTAAGTTTTGATTAGTAAAATAAGAAAAAATTTCAACCCCTGTTTATGGGGCTTTTCTCTGTGAAGTATGAGACTGATACCAATCGTAGATCGTAAGATCTTGTATACGATAATTTTTCCAAACCGTGCCCTCTCTCCTTGTTTTCCCACTTTTCTCAGATTGAAGAATCTACCACTCATACTTGTCGATACCCTTTCTAGAAAATATCACGTATCAGCATAAGGGGACTATCTGTAGGAAAATCTTGATTTGAACGAATTCTTACTGAAAATAAGGCCAACTTTCAAATTCGTATCCTATTTCGTTCCATCGAGGGAAGTGTCAATACCGAGAAATCCTCCTATGTTGTGTTGGTAGGTTAGGACATAACTGTCTAAAAAGAGACACCTAGGTTTAGCCGCGCATAAACTCTTAAGTCAAAACTTTTCTCCCTCTCTCTTCCCTAATACTATGTTTTTTGGTTGATTAGACTCCTTATCACTAAATTTTTCGTTTTTACAAAAAGGTGTGATATTTAGGATCTATTATCCTTAAGTTTGTCAGAAACCTTGCTCCTTGAAATTTCATTTAGAGTAGAAGAACGAAACAAAAGTTATATTCATGATCAGTTGATGGTAACATTCCTTTTATGGATCTCAAATTGTGATCTAGGTTGACCAAAGAACGTGAATTGTTTAAAATTGATATTACTGTATGACCGAAGTTAAAAAATACAGTATGAAGCTTCATAATTTAAGAGCATTGATATATTTCTAGAAGTTACTAGAGGGTATTCTTTGCTTGTATTTGACCTTATAAAAAAATAGTAGAGACAACTATAACTAAAACCTTTAGCCCGGATTATATACTCTATTTAGGAATATGTATATATCTTTAATAGTTTTGAAATTTTCCTGAATCCCACTCCCAATTAATTATTTACTAAGGTGAAAAGTGTTTGGATCTCTTTTTATATCAATTCAATTTACCCGACCGTGGCCTAAGAATATTACCAATCATATAGTAGATTTCAATATCCCATAATGTTTGTAATTTCAGATAGGAACTCAACTAACCAAGCTAATAGGTGGATTATATAAATATATGCCCGAAATTGACCAAATCCTGCCGAATATAATGTCCTCAAAAATTAACAGCAATCTGAAAGACCAAATCCCTAGTCAATTTTGGAAATGAATTTACCTATATGTCCTTAGCCCAAAGGACAAAGTTGGATCCATTTTACATTATACCTTTAATAGCTAGCCATTAAAGGCATTTCCAAATACATGGCTCAATTTTTTTTTGAATTGGAGGGAAAAAAGAGTATCAAGATAATTGTAAAATAGCATTTAATCCACCATATATCAACCTCTATATTTCCCAATTTTATCACTAAAAATAATCAACAATAAGGATGGTTAGGCCAACGACAAAGCCATCACAATATCCCTTAATAATTCCAAATAGGCGATGCTAGTAGAGTGACGTCGCTAAATTTGAAAATCATTTTTTGAAAACCAAGAATTTACAGCTTTCATATCGAATTGAGAATTTTACACACCGAATTTATCTCGTTCCAAAAACCAAATTATCAAAATGTGGATACCTTCAATAATTCTACATGATTTCCAAATGCCCAATCATTTATTGTACCGAAGAAGCATGACTATATTTATATCTAGAGGAAATGATACCTAAAACACAGAATTATAACATAAAGGTATATCCCAAATTTTAATTTAAAAAATATATTACACTTTTGCATGGAACCAAGGGAGATGGCCTCATTGCTTCAGCTTGCCCTCCCTATCCTGATTACTAATTATCTGTCCAGGGTCATTGGCTTTAGAAATTTTCAGTCTCGATGAATTAGTGAATGTAGTAACAACCGAGTCCAAATATTTTTCATTTTTGTTCATCATTCATGATGAACATTAAAATCTTGAACTTTAATCTTGTATTAATCTTTAAATTAGTTACTTTTAATTCAATGTTATTTATTTTAACCATTTTTTTATATTTTGTCCTTTAAGTTTATGCTCTTTTACTAATGGTCTTATGATTACTGTTGTACTAACACATTATTCATTAATCCTTGAACATAAGCATGCATCATTTAATCATTTGTTGAATGAATGAATGTTATATGGATTCTGTGCTGGATTTATGTTTCTGTTTATATTACATGTGTTGTGTTTGTGTTGTATGGATGATTCTTTATTGTTTTAGTTTTAGTTTTAATTAGGATTTGGGAAATCTTGAGAGAGTCAAAGGTAGATTGTATTCTAAGAGATTGGTTGTATTCTTTTCTCCTCCCTCCCTTTCTTGTGGATGCTTTAATTTATGTTTTTATGTGTTTTACTAATTTGCATGATTGACATGATTTCAAAATTTCACTAAAAAAAAAATGTTTTACATCTCAATTCTAGTTAATATTATTATTAAATCATTGTGAATTAATGGACAATGAGGAAGGCAGTTTAATCGGGCTATATGGGTGTCTAACACCCTCCCAATATTGTACCTAACTATCGAATCTTTGATTTAAAATCAAGTTAGTCAATTTCAAAGAATCGACTAATTCTAGAATTTTTCCTAAAGAGGGTGTCGACTCCAAAATTAAAAACTCTTACCAATGTAAGAGATCTTCTTACAATCCCTTTTCAAAATGATTGCCATTTCTAAGGATTAATAAATGGTTTTAATAAAGAGAAAACCACTTTATTAAATAAAATCAACCAATCTCGTTCTATTCGACGACGATTTTCCTTTTGTGGAAAAGAAGGAAAAACTCAATCTCCTCAATTCGTATTATTGCTTATTTGTAATTAATTAAGGGGATTTGAGAAATTTGGAGGGTTACTGGGTAGATTGTATTTTAGGGATGGGGTTGTACTCTTTTCTCCTCTTCCCCCTTCCTTGGATGGTATAATTTATGTTTTATGTATGAGATTATATGCATGATTGCCATGGTTTCCTAAAATTGTATTAAAACTCATTTTACACCTCAATTTAAGTTAATCTTATTATTAATCATTATGAATTAATGGATAAAAAGGAGGCCGGTTTAACCAGGTAGTCCCGGTGTCTAATACCTTCCTAATACCGTACCTAACTCCCTTATCCAGTCTCTGGTTTAAAACTGAGTTAATCGATTCCAAATAATCGATTGGCTTGAGAATTTTCCCTAAAGAGGCGGCGACTCGAAAATAAAACTCCTATCAATGTAAGAGACATTTTTTTCCGAGGATCAATGAATGGGTCTAATAAAGAAAACTGTTTTTCTTAAATAAAATCAACCAAGACCATTCAATTTTTCTTTAAACAAAAATAAGAGAACCTTACCTCAAAATCGTAAACTTCAACAACAATAAAAAATGACATAAAAAGAGTTTACAGAGATGAAAATCATAGCTTCATGCAAAATAAAACTAAAAATCGTCACAGGTACACTTTGTGATAGAAAATGAACATGTATGGGGCTTTCGAGTGCGAAACTAGAGTGACTGAAGAGTTCCAAAGCTTCCTTCACTTTCAGTTGAAAACAACACTGCGATTCAAAAATCACTTCAAAGACATCATTAACGATAGATAAGCAACTTCAAATCGATTCTTCCTCAATGTCAAGATGGATTCTTTGAGTAGGAAACTGTAAAGACACCAACCGCCACTATCTTTCCCTCCCCTCTTTCGTTTTGTGTCTTTTTTCTAATTGTAAAAAGGTTATTTAGGTCATTTTAAGTTCAATTAATGAGAAAAATGGGTCTTTTTTTGGACAAAAGTGCAACTTGGTTTAACGGGTTAAAATACAGGAATATTTAGTATATTTCTAGAAATATGAGGGTACGCTAGTTAATATAAGCAAAACTAATGGATAAAATCATAATTTTTTCTTAATGTAATTTCCCAATTAATTACTTAATTTGGTCCTTAATCATCCTTAATTAATCAATATTTCATCAAATTTATTTCATAACTCCTCCAAGCTTAGGAAAATATTGCCAATTCCTTGGAAAATGTCTCAAAACAGTCTATACAATTTGGAAAATATCCAATTAGCCCACAAGTGGTTCAATTTGCAGAATTAAGGCATAAATCAATTTTTTAATTAAAAAAATATCAAAATAAATAGCATTAATCACCAATATCAATTAATAAATCACAAATCAAAATAGCACACAACATAAATTTAAATGGCATGCATGGCTCGCTGTAGCACAAATTACACACCAAATCTTCACCAAATCATTCAATAATCAACATATAATATTATTCCAACATATTAATCAAGATATCAAGTAAAAATAAATAAAATATACACATGAACAAGGGGAGTCAGCAGCTCCCTTGTTCGGTCATGGCTTAAAATTTTCATGAACACAAAATCATTCTAAAGCACAAATCATATTATATACTCATCAAGCATCAATTTTTATAAATTAAACTCATGTTTTATATCATCAAAAAGTTCATCAAGTAAGATTAATATCTGAATGTCTAAATAGGTTTCATAAATACAAACCTCAAAACATTATGCTTTAACCACCTCTTTTCCCTTATTCTTGGACGTAAAAAAGAAAAATCTAAAATAAATACATAGACTTATTAAAATGAAATTTAAATACATGAATAACATTAATAAATGCATTAGAACTTATCTGTAGCCTTAAATTGAAAAATCATTAAGATTTTAGATGAGAGAGGAAGATGTAGAATAGATTTTAGTCAAAGAAAGCTTACCAAAATAATAGAAACTCAAGTTTAGATGAAAGAAACCATCTCCTTATCATAGGTATGCATATATTCTTGCTTGAGCTGGAGATTTTGTGTGTGTTATGAAGAAAGTGGAAAAGAGAAAGAGGGAGAGAGAGATGGGTGGCTATGATTTCCAAGGAAGAAGATGAATAGTGTTGCAAATTTTTTAGGTTAAGTTTTAGATAGTTTTTGCTGTTTTGATCTTTTCTCCAAATGAATAAGTGGAGATTACATCTTAAAATCTCACCCAAGGGCTTACGGTGGTAATTTGTCTTTATGTACAGACAATTTGACTTGGTCAAGTAGTCTTACAAATGGAGGGCTAAGATTGTCTTAGGTTCCTTTCATCCCAAAGCTAGAATTAGACATTGTACCAATTCTAACTACACACAATACAAACTATATATTTACACATGTCATGCCATAATATTAATTATCTACACATTATTTAATTTTACTAAAATAATTTATGACGTCATAATTCATCTATATGGGCACAAATCATATTGGATCAACTAATTCATTATAAATCATATTTAAATCATAATCAATCATACCAAAGCATATTCAAACTCTAAAATAAATAATTTAATGCATGAAATGACATGACGTAAAAGATGTGATATGCCAAGATGAATATTAATAGTGGTTTAATTAGTTGAGATTATAATAGGCTAAACCATTCCTAATACCCCAAACCATATGAGTTGTTACAATTGCACCCCAAAATGAACTTAATCCTCAGATACCCCAATTTCAAACGTACGTCACAATTACACCCTAATTATAAAATAAGTCAAAATTGAGATTAAAAAATAATAAATGTGGGCCCCACATGAGTTAGCTAACCCAATATAAATTTAGCTACAGTAAAACGCAGTGTTTAAAGCAGCTGAGAATTTTTTTTTCCTTTACAAACCAAATAGGCTATTCTCTTCCTCCACCCTGTGCAAACAAATAGATAGATTTCGAATTGTTCAAGTAAAATTCAAATCAAATCAGGGCAAAAAAAAAAGAGAATATATATAATTAAGTGAAGCTTCATACCTTGATTTTATAAAGGAAAAAAAAATAGCATTGGAAAATAAAAACACTTTAACATTCAAAAGTGACTGTGATCTGTGTAATAGGCCACAAAAAACATATTTATAGATAGAACTAAGAGATCTCTTGATGTCATATATATATATATATCTCAAGGATCTACACAATAAAGAAAAAGAAATTAAAAGGAGAAAATAAATAGTCAAATTTAGAAAGGTCAATGAATATTGGGTGGTTAAGCAACTTCGTACTTACCATAAACCGCTCCATCTCATCGCTGACATACATCATAACAGGATCCTCAAGAATCGGCTTGGTTCCACTAGTGCATCAGTAATCACCGAAAGGACTACTTCTATTTTATAAGATCGAAGCCACACTTAATCGGGTTCGAGTTTTACAAGATTCAAACCCACTTGGTGCCCATCCAAGCAGTTGCTCTCTCTTGGCTTTCCTTGATCCCCTCAAGCCACTTCCCTCCTCCACCTCTATCTCCTCGCCGATGCTGTTAGTAATCATCTATAATATTTTTTTCATTCAGCTGATTATTAACTCAGCTTGATAATGTTAAAACTATGCGTTTTAAGTTAGCTAACTCACCCAGGACCTACATTTATTATTTTTTAATCTCGACTTTGACCAATTTTATAATTAGGGTGTAATTTGTGACATAAGTTTAAAATTGGGGTGTTTGGGAGGTTAAGTTCATTTTGGGGTGCAATTATAATAACTCTCAAAGTTTAGGGTGTTGGTAATGGTTTACCCAATTATAATATGAACTTGACCAACTAGATATCCTAATAAAAAAAAAGCACTAATTTAATTTAATTGGACTTTAGGTTTGGAATACAACCCTTTCAATTTGGGAGTGAATTGGTTATACAATGATTAGATGTCTTGTGTTAGAATTTTCATAAATCAGTCATCAAAAATATGAAATGAAATACAAATACCCTAGAATATTTTTGTTGGTTAAATAATCAATAGCTACTGTAGCTTGAGGCGTGTTTAAAAACACTGTCCTTTAAGACAATTCACCCACACAGGATGTATCCCACATGATTTAATAAGCTCTTCTAAAATCAATAGGAAGTAGGAGCAGCAGAAAATATAATAACCCAACTGAAGAAAAAAGAGGAAAGAACGAGAACTGTAGAAGAAGAAAGAAGAAAGAACGAGAACTGTAATGCTTTCATCTTTTCCAAAGACTATATAACGGGGTATTTATAGAAACGTATCAAACGGTTAATAAATAAAACATTGAGGAAAATCAAAAAAATAAAAAATAAACGTTGAGGAAAATCAAGGACATAAAAAATATGCTTTTAAAAAGTCAAAATAGGACTAGCATAGATAAGCTGTAAGATGTAAAATATTTGCTTAGACTGGGTCTCACATTCAACTTGTGCAAGGCCCGAGGGGGGGGGGGATACCCTATAAGAAACTAATTACAAACTAAAGAAAAGTGATATACATATCTAATGTGGGACAATGTCCCTCTTGAAAATACATTTGTGCGTCCCCTCCCAAGCGCCATTGAAAAGATCCGAAAGGACGAAATCTAACCAAACGGGCCAATTGGGCGATTTTTCACAGAATTGGTAGGAACTCCTTATGTTTCCTTTTTATTTGATTATGGCTCAGTTTAGCGCCTATGTGTGTCGGATTGGCTCTTTGGAGCACTTTAACAGGTGTGTAATGTGTTTAGAGTCGCCACCTTAATTTGTTTTTGTTTTCGGGGAATGATTTAGGAAAGAAGCTCGTGATCGACTCCAATTTAGTTTGCCATAATGGATAAAATGCACTAGCCTTAAAACATTAGGTTTCGGGACTAGGTTTTTAGCTTCTTTCTGTATGAATCTCGTGGTTTGGGGTTTAATCAAGAAATCAAAATAGTGTTTTACATGAATGTCATTTTATCGATGTATGATCATACTAATAATGCATGGCAATTATAGACAAACATTAAAGCATAAATAATTGAAAAAGTATGTAATTTGGAGGAGAGCCTAACCCTAGCCTCGTTTATCAAGGATTCTGTGCAACACATTCCTCTAGACCCTGACCAGTTAGTTTGGACAGGGGCCTGCTACTTAGGCTGAAATCCATAGGTATTCCTTCGTACCTCGTTTGTATGAGGATCAGGGTAGCACAAGTTCTACCATCGATTATGATGGTAGGGTTTTAACGTGCCATTCTTAGAGTGAGCTTATAGGGTGTCGAACGGACCGGGCTTAAGGTGCCGAATGGACTAGGCTTTTGCTTGAAAACTAGTTTTGTACAATTTTACCGGATGGACCATGCTTAAAGCATATTATATGCCAACGGATCGAGCTTAATTGACAAAGTTGAGTTTAGATATATACCCTAGGGTGTGTCACACGACCTGATCGGAGCTCCATGTTTGTAAAACAACCAAGGAGGTCGAGTCTTTCTCCAAATAGCAAGGGTAAGGCACGAGGAACCACAATTAGTCTTACAATATCATATTATTTTTAGTTATGGTCTAAGGAAGACCAAAGTGTGAGTGAAAGTCGAAATGCTTAAGACGCGCTTGATCAAGCAACAAGAGGTGCTTAAAATGAGGGGAGAGTGCTGAACTTATATGTTATTGAAGCTCCTTTTCGATACCGAGCATGTCAGCACCAGTACTGGTGAGGGCTGCATAGAGGGAGTAAGTTGATTCTCATAGGCAGGTGATAGGTAATAGAACTGGGTAGGTCAGTACCAATCAGGGTAAATCACTGTCCTGCCCTTATGGCTTATTTTATGGGTTTTCAAGCTTCTGGGAGTCCATTCGAGGCCCAAACGATGTCCGATTCGAGCTGATTCTCGCGTCGTTAGATCCATAGCAGAATTTCACAGAGCCTGGTGCTGAAATCATGGTCAACAACATTATAGTTTTACAACAATCCCTCACATATTTCAAAAGGACTATTCAAAGGTAATTGATGGGTTCTCTTTCTCGCATTCGGGTATGATGCATCGATTTTAGTATATTTAATACTACAAACTAGAACTAGAAAAATGAGAATGACCTACAGAATATTTAGTGAAACTTTATGTTTCTATAAACCAAATATTCATTTTATAAGTCAAAGAATTCTCATTAATCATATTATACCTCTTACAATTCTGTTGTTCAATGCAGTTGTGCGCCAATAAGCCATGCGCGAGCCTAGTTATTCATGAGTGCTCTAGAGATTTTACCATTAATCTCATATGAAATGGAATAAGATCAAGAGTTTTACTCACCCTTACTCTTTGCACTATCTACACCATAGGAGGGACATAATCTAATAGTGCTTAACAAATCAACTAATGACTTGTTATTACCCATATGAACCTAATTCATGGGATCAACAATAACATAAGCTGAGTTGCCATCGTTGTTGATTCCTTAAATTGGTTGTAGTCCCATTCCCCTTGATGTTTCATTTATTAATTTCCTTCCTAGTCGTTTTGTTAGAGGATTGGCCAAATGCACTTCTGACTTCACAAAGTCAACTGATATAATTCTATCTCTTTGCAGTTGCTTGACCACATTATCTCTTAGATGAATATGTCTATTCTTACAATTAAAGGTCTTATTCTTTGCAATTGCTATTGCTGCTTGACAATCATAATATATAGACACAAAATGTGTTGGTTTTTTTTTCCAATGAAATATTTGCCAAGTTTTTTAACCACTCAACCTTATTACTAGTCAACTCTAGAGCAATACACTCTGACCCATGGTGGAATTAGCAATAATTATTTGTTTGGCTGATTTCCAAGAAATTGCACCTGAGGGTGGATAGCCTTTTGTGAATGACTAAAAGGAAAAATGGGCTTGGTTTATTTTAATTTCTAAAATTTTTTTTCTCTTATTAGACTCATTTTAACATCTTCAGATAGGCGACCTTATTTTAAAAAGGGGATTTTTGTAAAGATAGCTCTTACTTTGGTAAGAACTTTATGTTGGGAGTCTCCACCTCTTTGGGGAAAAATTCACGAACTAGTCATTTTTCAAAGAAATGACTAATTTGGTTTTAACCAGAGACTGGGTAAGAGAGTTAAGTACGGTCATGCGAAGGTGTTAGGCACTTGGACCGCCTGGTTGGAAAACAGCCTCCTTCATTGTCCATTCATTCACAATTTTATTAATACGATTAACTCTAATTAAGGTTAAAAAAAAGAGTTTTAGTGCAATTTTGAAACATAGATAATCATGAACAATAACAATTAAGTAAAGTATAAATCATAATCAAGCAAAGAAAGGGGAAGGAGAAAAGAGTTACAACCCATAGCCTACTTTACAATCTACTCATTAACCCATTAAAATATCCTAAACCAAATAATATTACAAATAAGTGACTTATAGAATCCATTATGGACCCTTACATCAAGCTTGATAAAAAGTAATGAATCAATCACATTAATAAAATAAGGAATCAAGCATTAATCACAGACATTTAGAATCAATAATAGGCAACATTAACATAAAAGAATCAAGAATGAATGTTGACAAGATTAATGAACAATGGTTAGCTCATTAAATAAAGGACAACATAATAGTAAAGGTGCATGAAAGTAAATAACTTTGAAATTTAAAAGGCAGAAATGTAAATGGCAATAAAGTAAATGACAGAAAGATAAAGGGATTAATTTTTCACGTAGAATGACATTTAGGTTGAAGAATATGAAGTTCATCATGAATAATGAACAACTATGATTAATAGTACCTAAATCTCGTTCTTTATTTGTTATTTAGGCCATAATAAGTCATTTACATGATACAAAGCAAGATTGCTTAGTGCTTGACTTGAATGGAACTCTAAATCAGAGTTGCTTTATCTATTTTTATCTATTAAGTTCCTAAAATGAAGGTCCGTGCGCCACACGTAGTGGCGTGTCGACCTTTCCCTGATCAAGAAACCTAGAATAAATTTACAAGGCCATCTGACTAAGCCATAATGGCATGCACCACACATAGTGGTTTGATGCCAAGGACTCGTGGCGCGTGCCACTACTAACACAGTCAGAGGCTATTGGTTGATCATGAGTTTTCCTCACAACCAATATAAAGTAAGTGTTTTTAATACACCAAAAAGAGAAAAAGATGAAGGAAAAGGGTTAGGACTCTCAGGAGTTTCCTAATTTTGAAGAAAATCCAAAGATTTTGTGGAAAGTGATTTAAGAAACCCAAAAGCCATGATTTTTGTTGAATAGTCCGAGTTTTAGTTAAGTGAGCGCATTATGGGTGGTCTTTGATTACAAAGTTCAGGGAATTTTTTACTAAAATGAGTAAATAAACTTCAAGATCCAAGTTAGAATCCATAACATTTAACTTATAATCAGGAGTGAGTAGAGAAAGTGCAAGAGTTTCCCTCTTGTAATCCAAAAACCTATTTTTTCCATCTTTTAATCCATTGTCTTATTTATAGGCAAATGGGGAGATAAGGTGGCCTTTTTCTAGGGCTTAGGTGGTAAGTGCCACTGGTGGGCCCTAAAAATAGGCCAGACCTATTTTTACCAAATCACTCAAGGACTAGTAACTAATATTACCAAAATGCAAGGATGAGTTAGTTAATTTGGTCAAATGTCACGGACTAAATAATATTTTTCTCTTATTTGGATTGTGTGTATATCTGCTCAATCTACATACATCATATGCTATATCAGGTCGAGAAAATTTCATTAAGTGCATCAAACTTCCAATAATATGTGCATAATTAGATTGAGCAACAGGTTCACCTCTATTTTTCTTTAATTGAGAGTTTGCATCATAAGGAGTGCTACTGGTGTAACATCATAAAGTCCAAACTTCCTAAGAAGATTCTCAACATAATTCTCTTATGCTAGCCAAATACTATCACCTTTCTTTATTATTTTAACTCCCAAAATTGACTTGTTTTACCCATATCTTTCATTTCAAACTTTGAAGCAAGAAAACCTTTTGTTTTATGTACTAATTCAAGTTTACTATTAAAAATAAGTATATCACCTAAATATAAGCATATAATCACACAATCACTTCCAACTAATTTTGTATAAACACATTTATCCACTTCAATTGAAGTAAAACCATCTCCAATTAAAACTTGATCAAATTTCTCATGCCACTAGTTAGGAGCTTGTTTTAAACTATAAAGAGATTTTAGAAGTTTAAAAAATTTATTTTCTTGGCCAAAAATCTCAAAGCTCTTAGGTTGTTCCATATAAATTTCTTTTTTTAAGTCACCATTTAGGAAGGTTGTTTTCACATCCATTTGATGAATTGTAGATTGAAGTCAGAGCTATCAAATTTTGAATTGATGAAATTCTAGTAACAGGAGCAAAAGTGTCAAATAATCTATATTTTGCTTTTGAGAAAAACCCTATGCAACAAATCCAGCTTTAAATTTGTCTATAGAACCATTAGGATTAAATTTCTTTTTAAAAATCTATTTACAACCAATTGGTTTTGCTCCTGGAGGTAAATCAACTAATTTCTAAGTTATATTTTATAAAATAGAATCAAGCTCTACTTTAATATAAAGAAATTGCTTCTGAATAACTTAAAGAATCATTATTAATAAAGTAAGTATAAAAGTCATTTCCAAAAGAATTTTTGATTCTTGGCCTTTTACTTCTTCTCAAAATCTCATTCTCATATTCATGAGTGTTTTGAACAGTAGGCGCATGAGAAATATGATCAATTTTTAAAAGAAAAATATGCTTAAAAAATTCTACATATAGTATTACATATAGTGTTACATATAGTATTACAATTAATCACATCACTTTTCAAAACAAAAAATTTGTAACTAGCATTATGATCAGCATACCCAATGAACATGCAATAAGAGGATTTAGAATCTATTTTCTTTTCTTAAGTTTAGGTAGCATCACTTTAGCCAGGCATCCCTACATTTTCAAATATTTCAGGTTAGGAGGATATACTTTCCATAATTCGTAAGGTATCTTATGAAATTTCTTATAAGGTATCCTATTTTGTAAATGACATGCAGATAAGATAGCTTCCCCCCAAAGATTTTGTGGTGCATTACAACTAACAAGCATGCAATTCATTATATCTGTTAATGTTCTATTTTCTCTTTCAGCTACACCATTTGATTGAGGTGAGTAAGGAGAAGTAATCTCGTGAAATATTCCTTCTTTTTTCACAAAATCATTAAGAAGAATAAATTCACCACCTCTATCAGACCTAACTCTTTTAATCTTTCTATTAAGTTGATTTTCTACTTGAGTTTTATATTTAAGAAACATACCAAAAGCTTCATCTTTATTTCTAAGCAAATAGACTTTACTATATCTTGAAAAATCATCTATAAAAGTGACATTTTATCTTTTGCCACCTCTAGTCATAGTTTGTTTTAAATTTCCTAAATCAATATGAATTAAACTTGATAATTTTGATTCTTTAAAAATTCAAAAACATGATTTTTGGTTTGCTTGGATTCAGCACATATTTCACACTTATTTAAACATAACATATTAGAACCAGAAATTATACTTAGTTTTTGCATTATTTTGATATAAAAAAAATTCAAATGTCCTAACCTAGCATGCCACAAGTCAATAGAATCAACCAGGTAAGCAGAATAAGTAGCAATTTCATTAACTTCGAAAATATTAAGTACAAATAATTCATTATTACAATACCCTTTTCGCACAAAAGTACTATTCTTGGTTAATGCAGCATTATCAAATTCAAAAGCAACTTTCACACTAACCTTTCCCAAAAGAATAATAGAAACCAGATTAGTTCTGATATTAGGAACATGAAGCCCCTCATTCAAAGTCAAAGTTTTTGCAAATGTGAGTTTAAGCAGGACTTTGCCTTTTCCAAAGACTTGATTAGTTCGTGAGTCACTAAGATAGACTATTTTTTCTTCTTCCTCAACTAGAGTATGGGATACAAATGCATTTTTATTTGCACAAATGTGCCTAGTGGTACCAGAATCTATCCCTCACTCTTTCACATCGGCAATATGTCAACTTAAGAAATGACCATAACAATCATTTCATCTGTTTCAACCAAATTTGCTTTTGGCGTAGAAGGATTGTCATTTCTTCCAATTCACTTTCTACATTGGACTGCATGATGGCCTTGTTTGTCAAACACAAAACAATTTCCTTTCTTTCTGAAATTATTAGATTTAGGTTTGAAGTAAGGTTGTGTTCTCATACCTTTTATTTATCTTGTGAGACTTGCCTTGCACTAAATTAGCATTGATGGAAATTTCCTTCCCTTTGGTAGCTTTGAACTCATTCCTATTAGTGTCTTCAATTATAACATATGTGATAAAGTTGGCCAGTGAAAGCTATTTGTGCTTATGCTTAAGTTGTTGCTTGTAGTCACTCTAAGAATGGGGAAGTTTTCAATGAGCAAAACAGCCACAAACTCTTCTTGCAAGTTTATATTTTCTGATTTGAGGTCTTCCAATAGTTTATGGTATTCATTAATTTGAGCTTTGATGTCTTTGTCTTTAACCATCTCCCACTTGTAATACTGGCCAATAATGAATTTTTGCTTTCTAACATCTTCAGTAGTGTGCGTGTAATAATTGATTCCCAAATTTCCTTCGCATCCTTATAAGCACAGTGGACATCAAATAGTTTACTAGAGAGAGTGTTGATAACAATGTGCCTACAAACCTTATTAGCATGAATCTATATATCAAACTGCTTAGAGTAGATGTCAGAAGGTTTCGGGTCTTAAGTGCAAATGCCACTTCATGCATGTCCAGTACGGAGAAGACTCGTTCCTGCCACCTCTTGAAATTTAGCTCCATTGAAAACTTCAATTTTTGAGATGTTAGGGAATGGCTTTGAAAACGATACAACAAGAAGGAAAGCAATAAGGCCAGCAACACCATTATCAACATCAGGAGCAGCAATAGAGCAACCTGAACAACAGAGGAGCCAGCAACAGTAACCATAATTATCCTAAAGATTATTGGTTAAATTAAAAATAACTATTGTAGCTTGAGCTGTGTTTAAAGACATCGCCCTTTAGGATAATTTGCCCACACAGCATATATCCCCCAGGATTAAACAAGCTCTTCTAAAATCAATAGGAAGCAAGAGCAGCAGAAAATATAATAACCTAGTAGAAGAAGAAAGAAGAAAGAACGAGAACAAGCTCAAAAAAGAAAAAGAAAGAATGAGAACTATAATGCTTTCATATTTTCCAAAGACTGTATAGTGGGGTATTTATAGCAACATATCAAATGGTTAATAAAAAATAGTGGGGCTGAATATCTAGAGCAGTAAATAAAACGTTAAGGAAAATCATGAAAATAAAAAAGTAAACATTGAACAACAGAGAAACTAGCAACAACCATAATTATCCTAATGATTGTTGGTTAAATAATAAATAGTTATTGTAGCTTGAGGTGTGTTAAGACACCAACCTTTAGGATAATTCTCCCACACAGGATGTAACGCCCCATTTGAATTCATTCATGAAACGTCTCATACTTAAACCAAAGTACTTAACATTGGAAATTTCCCCCTATGATTAAACAAGCTCTTCTAAAATCAATAGGAAGTAGAAGTAGCATAAAATATAATAACCCAGCAGAAGAAGAAAGTAGAAAGAATGAGAACAGCAGAAGAAGAAAGAATAAAGAATGAGAACAACAGAAGAAGAAAGAAGAAAGAACAAGAACTATAATGCTATCATATTTTCCAAAGACTGTATAGTGGGGTGCTTATAGCAACATATCAAACAGTTAATAAAAAATAGTGGGGCTAAATATCCGGAGCAATAAATAAAATGTTGAGGAAAATTAGGAAAATAAAAGATAAACATTGAGAAAAATCTGGGAAATCAAAAATAAAGTTTTGACAAGTCAAAATAGGACTATTGTAGATAAGTTGTAAAATTTAATTCAATTTCACAAAAAATTAATTGAGATGCAAAATTTTTGCTTGAAATGGGCCTCACATTTAACTTGCATATAGGGTAGATCCACTTAACTCAGGTTTGTGGACTGACTCTAATGCACGTGAGCCCATCCCTTTACTTTGCTCTTTACTAGCCTAATAAAGAGAGTTCAATTATAAAGTAAAGAAAAGTGTTATACATATCTGATGTCGAACAATATCCTTTTTGAAATACATTATAGTTTTACAACAACTTTTGCTCTTGATAAACACTAAAGTAGTTGTTTGATCTATTGCTTGTCTTTTAATTGTGATTTGTTAAAGTTTCTCACAAACATCAATCTGGTTTAGAATGTTTAGGGTTATTTTATAAATTTAATTTTGTGATCAATTAATTAGTTTAGAGTTCTGTAATTATTGCTTCTTTTAGAGACAAACTGGGATCACTCACTCGATATTACAATTACCTTGTATACTTTTGAGCATCGTCCAATTTAAAGGAATCATATTGTGACTATTGAGTGGGGATCACTAATTATTGATGCTGATCCAAAAATCAAGTCCAAAATGAAATCACGAATAGGTAGAGCTTGGAAGAAATTAGATTATAGAAATAGTGCCAAGAAGGCCACTTAGACTAAAACCCATAAATTGTATATATTGCCCATACATATGATATTTGTTATGAAATATAGAAAATGGAGAGAATATAAAGAAATGGAGTGGAGAGAATATAGAGAGAGTATTTCTTATTCATTAGAAAAGTTATATCTACATAGAAAATGTACCTCTATTTATAGGTAAAAGATACATCCCAAAAGTCATAACCATAGATTACAAAGGATATAAACATACATTTGAAAGGACCATAGCCTTACATTCTAAAGGAAATAACTATATATTTCAAAAGACAAAACTTATGGAGATGATAACTAAATGGATATCTATATAATCATAATATTTATAACTCTCCCCCTTGGATATTCATTACAAAACATGTCTCATTAACCTTATTAAGAAAACAACTTGTAAGAAAAAATCTTGGTGAAGGAAGAAGAATACATTGTTCTTTTCTAAAACACGCAATAATATACTGCCTCATTAAAAACCTTTACTGGGAAAATTAAATGGGAAAAAAATCTTGGTTAAAAGAAAATAAGTATAATGCCTATTTACTCTCTCTCATGAAAACATCACTTAGAAATCTTGAGCTTATGTATTCCAATTCAAAGCTTGTTATAGGAAGTGTTTTGATGATCAAATCAACAAAATTATCACTTGAATGAATATGTTTGAATATCAATATCACCAGTCCTTCATAGATCATGAGAGAAAAAGAACTTTTTCAAAATATATTTGTCTTTTCTTTTAGTGTATCATTCCTTTAAGGAATATAATACATGTTATATAATCTCTATTGTGGAGCTTCTTTTTGTGCAAGCAGACTGTACGAACTTTGAACATATCAAATGATTAATTTCACTCAGATACATTACTGGCTTATTTAATCTTTGTCAAAGAAGAGTAAAAACATGATAGAATTATATCATATACTTATTTTCCACCACAGATCATATGATATTTTCGCAGTCATATCTTTTAAGGCAATTATACCACCTTTGCCCATATTTCTTTATTCCACCTAGAAATCTTTATAATTTACTTGAACACATTTTCAAGGGTTTCAATTTGCATGCTTCAAGCATGTTACAATCCTTCAAGGATTATCATTATCAAGTACTCCATATATAGCTCTATATAATTTCTCGAGAATTTGAATTTTGTGCTTCAAACAACTTAAATCCTTCAGGGATTTTCATATAGGTATCTATATCAAATGAGTCATATAAAAGAGACAATCATTTTATGTATATGCCTTAACAAACTTATATTCAAGATCCTCATCATTTTTCACAATACTGAGTGCTATAGCATATGTAAAAATACAGTCGTTATTTTATATCAATTCCATATTTTCTTTGGCACGACATAACTTATCGAGATCTCATTATTTTCATCACATTCATTGATTTCAAGTATCTAAGTTTCTTCTGGAAATTTATCAGTCACGCCTAAGGTTTCTTTTGGAGTTTATTTTTTTAGAGTTTATCTTTTTAGAATTTGCACATATAATATATTCGTTCCTTTTTATTTTCAAGATTTTTGTCCTTGGAACTCATCAATCTACAACTTCTTTAATTCAGGCGTGCAATAGATTTATTAACATAGGCCTTTTATCCTTCAAAGACTTTAATTCTAATAGGAGTTTAGCAATTGATTTACGATAGTTTGCAAAATAACTATCTTTTGAACTTCTAGTTCATACAACTTTGTGAAAGGATCAAAATTTAATAATAATAATTATTTTCAGTGATTAGCATTTTCAACTGCTTATTCTCTCCCTCTAATGTCAGGATTTATAATTAAAAGACGAAGAATTTATAATAGCTTGTTGGCTCGATGCGAATAATTACCATTGTATATAACATCAATATCCCTACACATAAATGGGGAGCTTTGTTTTCATAAAAATTGCTTAATTATCACAAATTAACGATGAAAATTTCATTATATTTGAAGAAACTTCCGATTTTTTAATAAATATCCACATAAGGATTTAATTTCTTTTCACATCAATATTGATTTGAGATAGCTCAGTCGATCATTGCCAAACAATAAAAATATTTGAATCTGTAAACTTTTTAGTTTACAACAATGTTCATTACAATTATTATCACTATATGATACATCAATATTGATTTGAGATAGCTCAGTCGATCATTGCCAAACAATAAAAATATTTGAATCTGTGAACTTTTTAGTTTACAACAATGTTCATTACGATTATTATCACTATATGATATTCAGTTCTGCAAATATCCTTAAAATAAATTTCTACAAGATCAAAGAGATAATAATATATAATGCATCACAGTCATTTCTCTAAATAGTGATATTTATTCTTCAAAATTTTTTTCTTTTGGATACATGAGAGGTCCAATAGACCAGAATAACATTGTAGGCTATGCAACAGTAGGGAAACCCTCCTCTTTGAATAACATTCACTAAATTGATAATAACTTTTATGGTGGAGAGGACTCGAACTTGAGACCTCTCACTCCCTACAACTTCTACAAGAGGTAGGAAGACACTCTTCAAGAGTTTTTAATAATTCTTTTAGTGTCAAACTCAAAATTTGCATTCATATATTTTGGTGTACTCAAGTACATAATTAACATGTCATATTATATTTTGCAGCTTCTAGTAGTAAGATTTATTTTGATTACTTGTGGTTACCACAATTACAAATATTAGTAATTCAATAATGATCTTATTAACATTTTCAATGACAAGAATATTATTGTCATTATTTACACTCATACCTAATATTATATGTTATTGCACTCACCTCGAGGAATGAAATAAATTCAATTAAGTGAGTTTCATTTCATGACATCTTTTATATCGTGATTATAAATATGTCCTTATTTTTTGTTTATGCCCAATATTATCACATACTATTTCATTCACTCGAGGGAATGAAAATAAATCTTATTATGTGAATTAAGAGCTTAATGTTTGCTCA
Organism: Jatropha curcas; assembly: GCF_014843425.1. The sequence goes on from NW_023590566.1 coordinate 2,191,369, forward strand.
ATAACAAAAAAAATGAAACTAATTTAAAATCCACAATCGATATACTAAAATATTTTTTTTCCGATAATGCTATTGTAGGAGCATATTCAAAAGTATAAAATATTATCCATGATTATGGATTAAATATGATAATATTATCATTAATGAATAAATCGGTCATATCTCATAATTTGTAGCACATGTTTCTTTTAATGAAAATATATCTAAAAGAAAATATAGTATTGTACTAACCCAAATAATTTATTTATAATTTTTATGCTACACATTTCAAAATTAATATTTCCTCAAGTTATTTCTAAAATATGTGGAGGAAAATTATTTGCTTTAGTCAGAAATCCAAATTCTCTAAGATTTGACATGATAAAACAATAATATCATACGAATTTGATTTTAGAATTATATTCCATATTAATAACCAATCAAATATAAAATCCAAGATTGAATTTACACTCATAATTCATATCTAAAATATATAGATGAAAAAATGTATATAGAATTACCTTTTAAGTGTGAACAACTTTACATATATAGCTTTTAACTTTGATTGTCACAAGTCATAAGTTATCCTCTCTTTAACCAATTTCAACAAAAAAAAGCATCGTAGAAGTTGATAATGAAAGCAAAACCACAAAATCAAAGAAGAGTTAGAACAGATTCGTATAATTTGGCTAAAGCTTCGTGCTAATAACGTGTTATGAAATCTAAAAAATAGAGAGATTATAAAGAAATGGAGTAGAGAAAATATAGAGAGAGTAATTCTTATTCATTAGAAAAGTTGTATCTATATAGAGTTAAGGTACCTCTATTTATAGGTAGAAGATACATCCCAAAGTTATAGCCATGCATTTCAAAGGACATAACCTTACATTCCAAATCACATAACTATATATTCCAAAAGACATAACCTATGGAGAAGATAATAATGGATATCCACATAATTATAATATTCATAACAATATTTTGAGATTTTTATATAGATTTTTTAGAAGGTGGACCTTGCTTATAGGGCATTTTTAGGATCCCTATAAATAGAGGAAGCTATAAAAACAAATTGAATTATTCAAGTGGGTCAAGTCACCTTATATCTCATTTCTTTTCCAACTATTTAATTTTTTTTATATTTCTTTCTTGACCCTCTCACATTTGCTTTTCTTCTCATGAACTCTTCTTATTCTCATTCTTTTCTTTTTAGACCAAACAGGCCTCAGCCCACCGCCACCTATCCCAAAGTACTCTCAATAGACACATACCTAATGGATCAACAATTATTTTTGGACTTATTACTAATTGTTCACGATTTGCTTTTATAGCATTTTCTGAAATGCAATAAAAAAAGAATGTTTAGTTGTTAAGAGATAATTTCAATTAAATGGCGAAATCATAAATACTAAAGAAATGAGACAAACTTATTTTCTTCACTCGTTTGATTGGACACTTGATTTGGATAAAAGATACATAGCGTCAATTAAACATGTAAGTACAATTACGAAAACTAAAATACAAAACAAACAACCATTTAGTTTACCAAAACTACAACATATAACAAACTTTGCCAAAATCCACCACTACATTGCAATTCCTCACCGTATCATTCACATCTTCTTTTTTCATTGGAAAATAATTATAACTAATGAAACGACAAGTCAGATCCATAACAATTTTTTCGTTGTCCATCTCCTTTGTAATTCTTCTTTCAAATCGTTCCTCCTCAACAAACCGGGTTATTTTCTTAGCTCATTGAATCAAGCCATTCAAAAATGTCACATTCATAGTTATGATATCCTTTAAATTATATTAAGGCCGTATTGGTAAACGGATTTTTAAGTAACTTTTAGTTTTTTATTAATTAAAACACTAAACGCTATTTTTTATAGTGTTTAATAATATAATGTTTGAATTAGTTTTTTATACAAAGTTAACTCATATAATATTTAACTTTTAGCGTTTCATGAAAAATTATTCAAACACTTAACAGCTATCAAAATAACTAATTTTGTATTAGATATTAAGAATTAGAAATGAGATATTGAATTTTTAGTAAAAGATGATTTTTAATCCCTAAAAAAAGTTTTTTAAGTCCTTAAAATATTATGAGCTCTATCAATTGGAAATACAATTGAGTAAGAAATAAATGATACCATCGTGAACCGCATAATTGGAAATATAATTCCTAATAAATATGAATTTTGATAAAAAGTAGCAACATGAATTTTTGCGAATCAGAGGCCTTTCTACGTTCAACGAAACTAATGTGGTGTCATCCACTGTAATAATTGCTCTTCCGCTCTTCTATCTACAGACAATTACTACCCACTTTCATATTTTTCTTCTTTCAGTGTATTTTACTATTTTATTTATTACTATTAATAAAATCTCCAATTGATGAAGAAAGTGAACGGCGCTGGATTAAGAGCACTTTGTTTAAAAAGCTGCCAACTGGCTCCTAAATCTGCCACGTTGCGTTTCTTCTGTAGGCGTTTCCCTTTGACGTGGCAACCATTCCCCACCTTTCTCCTAAATAAATACCCCTTTCTGTCATCCTCTCGTCTCCTCTCTCTCCATTCCATTTTTCACTCTCTCCCTCATCTAGACATAAAAACAAACACATTACATACAACAGTACAACAAAACACAACAACAATATCTCTCTCTTTCTCTTTCTCTCTCTCTTTTTTCGCTCTTCCCTTTCTCCAGCCAGTCAGAAAAAAGAATGCCAAGCTTTGATGCTGCTGTAGACTCCCGTAATGGAGACTCCATGGACGGTCCTGACCAATCCAAAGATTGTCCTCGAGATTCCCGTGATCTCCCATCTTTAATGCTGTCTTCTTGTTATTATCCTATTACTCTCAGGGTAGGTTGATTAACACTTCTGGTCAGGTTTTTTTTATATAACTTCCTCCTCTCTTATATTTTAATGTCATTTTCATTTAAAAAATATTAAAATAAGTAGTAATTATTGAAAAGTTAATATTTTTTTTAAAAAAATGAGATTATTAGTAATTTGTTTTACAATTATCTCTAACCACAGTTGAATTTACAGAACGACATTAAATACTCCATTTTAGTTCTGAAAATACTTGATTCGATTTGACTTAGCTTGACTCTGTCTGATTTGACTTTGACTTTTCTTTTCCGTCCAGTTCATCGATGTGTGTTACAGATTGAAAATTGAGAAGAGGGCTAAGAGTAGTAACATCAGACGGATGATGGGCCATGGATCCACAAAGTCAAATCAAACATCAAGGGGTATGATTGAAGAACGAACAATCTTGAATGGGATTACAGGCATGGTATCGCCGGGAGAAATCCTAGCCATTCTTGGACCCTCAGGGAGCGGGAAATCAACTTTGTTAAATGCTCTAGCAGGGAGATTACTCCCTGGACATGGCTTCACAGGAACAATACTAGCGAACGATAAAAAATTCAGCAAACAAACGTTGAAACGCACCGGTTTTGTGACTCAGGACGATATCCTCTACCCTCACCTCACCGTCCGTGAAACCCTAATTTTCTGTTCTTTGCTTCGGTTACCAAAATCATTATCCCAGAAAGAGAAAACTTCAGTAGCTGAGTCAGTGATTTCCGAGTTAGGACTAACAAAATGCGAGAACACCATAATCGGAAACAGTTTTATACGTGGAGTCTCCGGCGGGGAAAGAAAGAGAGTGAGCATAGCTCATGAGATGCTAATAAACCCTAGTTTGTTGATTCTTGATGAACCAACGTCGGGTTTGGACTCAACGGCGGCACATCGGCTTGTTTTGACGTTGAGTTCATTGGCTCAGAAAGGGAAAACTATAGTTACATCCATGCATCAACCTTCTAGTCGAGTTTATCAGATGTTTAACTCAGTTTTGGTGTTAAGTGAAGGAAGGTGTGTGTATTTTGGCCAAGGAAGTGAGGCTATGGCTTACTTTGAATCTGTTGGGTTCTCCCCGTCTTTCCCCATGAATCCTGCTGATTTTCTCCTTGATCTCGCTAATGGTACGCATTTTACTTTATTTGCTGTTTTTGTCCATCTCTGCAATATTGTTATTGCTGTTTTTTTAGTCGGTTGATTTGACTCCTAAGGCTAGGATTTCTTGAATTTTACATCCAACTGTTAAACCTTAATTCTAAACTAGTTGGTACATGCTACATAAATTCTTCTCTATTCATAACTAAAATTTTAGATATACACCAGAGAAAAATAATCTTTTTTTGACCTTTTCATCATATAGAAAAATAATAGGGGCAGAGTACAGAAGTAATTTCAAGGGTCAAGAAAAGATAATTGAACAAAGTTGTGGCCAGAGAGAGTTTGGTGGTCCAAGGAGTTGTGACAAGATTTTAATTAATTAATTAATTAATCAATCAATTTATTGTCAAGTATAAAGACAAGAAAAAAAAAAAAAATCAAGTTAGGCATGTACAAATTAAGATGTATATGCACTACTTCTCCATACCTTCTTTTTCTTTTTCTTTTTCTTTTTCTTTCAAGAATTAAATAGACATATTATCTACTTCCTTCAAACACTGAAAAAGTATAACGGGTACAGTGTATTACTGGGTTGCTTTAAATATGTTCTGTCATATACACAGCATTTATCTATCTATGTCTGGTCAGATTAGGACTTGGCCTTGTTTTGTTTTGGATATTGCAGTTTCTTTAATTAGCTTTTTCAGTATCTGAACATATATAAATATGACTTCAATAAAACTGTGGCAAGTGATGGTGGCAGGAGGGTGGTGGTAGTGGTGGTGGTGAGTCGTGGCGTCTAATTATTTATTGTTTGAATTAGATGGAAAGTGATGGTCTTTTGAAGGAACTTTGGCGAGTAAAATTTAATAAGATTAGATTAATAATTATATATTTTTTGTTAATTACTTACAATTAGGTTTAGGTGTAGGTTTAATGTACTGTATAGTAATGACGTGTCCTCTTTGCTTGGTATTGACGGTGTCTTGTATAGCTGCTTTTACTTTTAGCCAGCTCGATTACTCTCCTTAGGTCTTATACTTTTCTTTTTCTATTTTTTTTCTTTTTTTTACATTTTCTTTTTCTTTATTGTACTTATTATATTTTTTCTTTTGTCGTCACTAATATGTTTTTCCCACTCTTTCTTTTTACCTTTTTCATTGGATAATGGATAATCCACCACGTGCTGACACGGCGCGTGTTTCAACTAAAATTTCATGCACTTTTTCTTGCCCTCGAGCGTTCCTTATCATTTCTCGTTCACATACTAGAATTCCTATCATAAAAGGGTCGTATTAGAAGATCAGGGGTGAGCTTAAGTAACGAGTCATGAATTTAGGGTTAATTATCCTTTAATAATAATAATAATGATAATAATAATAATAATTAATAGGATTGGAAAGATAGCCTTTTAATATAAAATTTAAGTCTCCTAAGATAATATAATCCATTGCAATTGGAAGTAAAGGCGTGTGCATTTGCATTCCCTTTATGGAGTGTAAGTTAGGTAATGTTAGTTAAATTTTTAACTAGCCTTTCAAGGTTGATTTTTGAACATTTGGGTGTTAGAAAATAGAGTTTGGAATTTAATATGGAAGCACAGGAGAATGCTTTTTCAAGTATATATTTCATCATGAAAGTGGGCCTAATGAATGAAGTTATGGGACCCAACACATAAACCAAACACTTACTAAGCATAAAAGATAATGGTTTGGAGAGTTAATCAAAGAAAACACAGTATAATAGTATGGAGAGTGGACCCTTCAATCACATCCTTTACTATAGCTATGGGTTTCATAGTCTATGAGATGGGTGAAAGAAACATATCAAAATTACTTTTGCTATGATGTGGAGATGTCTCTCATGTCAATTAACGATCTTATGTTAGTTGACTTGCTTCTACTTGTAGGATTGGATGTAGAGACAAGTCATGGGGCATGAGTATGTGGTTATGGAAACCCTTTTAGAAGAATAGGTCCTTGTATTATCATAAATGCCTATTCAGTTTTGGATGCCATCCTAAATCTACATTATTGGATATGTTGGGAAAAGCATCCAATGTTGAAATATTATACATATAAAAGACCTTATAGGTAGAAAAACATTGAATTTGTTTATACATAGAATCAAGCAGATGCAGGATTTAGATTTAGATTTAGAGGACGAAATATATTGAATTTGTTATACATAGAATCAAGCAGATGCAGGATTAGATTTAGATTGTAGAGGGAGAAATATAATATATATATATATATATATATAATATATATATATATATATAATATATATTGTTAATATTTTAGGACACGAAACATGTCATGACTGATGCATTCTCCAAATATATGCCAACTTTATCTAGGTTTTAAATTTTGTGTTAACACAATCATTTCCTATATGTAGTGTTAATTGTTGTTGCCGTCATTTGTTTGATTAGATATATTATTTGGTGTTATGTCCACTAAATCCAAGTCTAACATATAAATAAAATGAACATTTACTAGTGTAGGTTAAGTGCCCTTTGACTAGATGTTTTTATCTTTTTCAACCTTAGGGCAGTCGATGTTCAATGTGCAACTTTCTTGGAACATAATGAGGACGTGGATGATAGATATATACAGATTGCGATTTCTTAACTTCCTTTAATTTTTTTTTTTCTTTGGACACAATGATGGTTATGGGTGGATTGAGGGTAGAAAAAGATATTTCATTTGACGTACATTCATCACGTTAGAAACCATGATTCAGAATTTAATTAATATGAGCACTTTGAAAATTTTCTGCACCATTGCCTTTTGTTAATTGGCGGGTTCATTAGCTTTGTCTCCATGAGGTTTTTCATTTCATTTACTATTAATTATTCTTTGTCTTATCAATAAGAATAAGATACATAAGGTCAAGGGAATCTAGCTATTTTGAATAATAATATTTTTGATCGATACAATATATCACATAAAGAAGAAGAGAGATTAGCTTTGTTATTTGATTTTTATTCCTATAATGGAGAAAATGTTGGATTGGAGAATCTCAAATAGTTTCTTAGGAAAATTTCTAGTCAAAGTATACAATATATATAAGATTTTCTTTCAAATCATTAGAAAAAATATCAATTTGAAGCTTGTTGTCTTCCTTTGTTTTTTAAAGTGAAAATCCTTCTCATGAGTTATCCAAATCTTTTTAATTTTTTTATTCCACCATGTAGGTATCATTTTAATTAATCAAAAAACACCTATTGATTTTCATCTAATTTAGCTCACAAAAGGGTATGTCGTAAATTCCTTTTTTGAAGAAGGAGTATTGAAATACAAACTCACATCTCTACTTGTTAATTAACCTAATTAATGCATGCATGCCAATTAAAGTCCAAATTCCATATATGATTTGATCATACCAATTTGGACAAGGAAGTGTTTTGAGATAGGAGTTTAACTTCTTTGGTTTTTTGGTCCAAATTATATTTGCCTACCAATATGATAAGGATGGTATATATCTTTGATTAACTTCTTTGTCTCTTAAAATTTTTTTCAATCCACTCAATTCATTTTCTTCTGATAATGGTCAAATTATTGCAATTCAAATGATCATTCTACAATGCCAATCAAATATTAGAGAATGCTTGATTAATGTGACTTTCATGGTCAGTGATGACGCCTTGGATAGGTAGTGGCACAGTTATCTTTGATTCTTCTTCCACTGTGAGTTCTCCAAAATAGTAGGAATTATTTCTATTCACAAATCTTTTTCATTTATAGCAACATAAAAAAAGAGTGTTCTTATATTTGCATACATTATCTTTCTTCATCATTTACATTCATATTTTTTTGTCACTTGTCATATATTTCAGTGGCCAATACATTAATTTTTTCTGTTTTCCATTATTATATATTTATATATTCAAAGCCCATAGATCCCACATGACATAATTACACTTAGTCAAACTTAGCCCTAAGTTTGGAATAAGTTGGTTCTTTATTGTTTCCCTTTTCCTTTTTAGTACTTAGGACAGCTTTTTCACTTAAACTTAGTAATGTTTTTAGAATCAACACGTGTTGATTCTTGCATTTTTGCATTGAATTCTCTTCCTGCAAAAAGTTAGCAAAGTGACTATAATTTTTATTTATTTATCTAACTAGATATGACACTTTTTATCCTAACAATTTAAAAAAAAACAAAATTAATAATTTTTAGTTCTGGTCTCTACATATTTTAGTCACTTATTAATGAACCAACATAATTCAAGCTTTGATCTATAGATATAATTGAATGACAACAATTAATTGATAATTTATAACCCTTTAAGTTAGAGTTAGTAATTAACATTTAATTAAGCATTTGAATATTTTAAAAACTAATTGTACTATTAATCTCTTAAAAATTTTACTATTTAAGAAATTTGATATCATTATGCTGATATATATGGACCACAAACCAATCAAATCCTGAAACTATTAGGGTACAAAGCATTAACATTTATATAAGATAACAACTAATAATTAAAGTTTTTGTAATATAACAAAAATTTATTTAAAATACAAATAAAAATGAAAAAAGAGAAAGGAAATCAAGTGTGGTGGCACATAAACCTGAAGTGGCACGCACAAACATTAGTGGACTCCCACCTCACCACCAAGATGGTCAGCCTTTTGTAGGCTGATACATATGCTATGCTACTCATTACTTGTGCTAATACATTTACATCTCACTAAATAATCTTATATCATTCAATTAATATTCTATTCACTTAATATTTCTAAAAATCTGGGTTCGTTTCCTGCTAAAATGTTCTGTTCCATTCTCAATTTTATTTTTCTTTTGTGATAAATAAATATATATATATATTTTATAATTGCTATGCTTTTTCATGGTCCAATGATTTAGAGAACCGTTAGGTGTCAATTTTCGTCGAAATTGATTTGGGCAGAACATATATTTAGTGATGATAATTTTTTTCTTAAGATATTTTTATGAGAGCAATCCTGCTATACTAATATACTTAGCTTCCTAATCTAAAAGCAATATCCCAACACTAAAACATATGTAGAAATTAGATAAACACTATTTATTCCTTAATTAATATTTTACTAAATCTGATATGTGAGATGCCACAGAATGCTTGTGTCCCTATTCTTAAATTCTTAAACTGCTGCTAATCCAATTTGTTAATGCAAGTTCACTTTTAATTAAAAAATGTGATTTGATTGCATTCTCTGCAACCTTCCATGTGGTGTAACTAATGTCTCTAAACCTATTTTTTATATTCCTTGACTTTAAGGCTCTCAAGTATTTTGGTCTTTTGAAGTTTGTTGCTTTACCTTTACTGATAATCTTAATTTCAAAAACATGTTGTTTACCTAGAAATTGTGCAATATAATGTAGGGCATGATATATATTAAAATTAATTTAAAAGAACCCAATACTTTCTATTCTTCCAAAATTATGTGACTTATCTGTGTAACTTCTTTTGGTGAGTTGTAATATAACGTAAATAAATGCATTTTTAATAGAGACATTAACACTAGAGATGCGTTGATTTATATTATATTTCAACTCCCGGCATCACAGAGGAAGAAAAATTAATATATTAGTAGATAACACATTTGAAAGCGATGAAGATACTGACATCCATGACTCACAATTCCATTTGCCGATAATTAGCGGTGGGATTAGTGCATTTCAAACCATTAGATCAAGAATTATTTTTTGGGTTAGGCACACAATTCTTTGATAAGAAAATTGGATTTGAGGAATATGACTCTGGACCATATTATCCTAACCCAGCTAGGAGTTTACTGAAACTCATTCTAATATTAATGAACTTGGATGCATCATATTTGTAACTAGTAACAAAATATCTAAAAGCGAATATTACTCCACTATAGGATCCATCCGATTGAAGTATGATTGTGATTAGCAAATTAATAGATCTATCTTTTTAAGCAAACTGGAAACGGGTAATTATTGCTTTAACTTATACGCAGACGTGTTTGTCAGATGGATGGCATGAGCGAAAGGGAGAAGCCACATCAAAGCAATCTTTGGATTTCAATCTTACAACAGCATGTTAGGCCCCAAAGTAAAAAGGTTGCCTCGCAATGGACGGCACACAATTTCCTCACAAACAAAAGAGACAGGGGTTAATTGGAAAGCCATTTCTTTCCAAAGAGAATAATGCTACAACAAAATATGCGCTTTCCAATTGAGTTCAATCATTTCCATTCTCTCTTCAAAGAAGCCTCAAAGAACGAAAGTAACGAATCATTCAACATGCATTAAGTCTTCACAAGTACTTACACCAGCTGAACCAATTATTAGCTGTCTATGTAGTAGGCATTCAGAATTTTCGAACAATATCAAGATCGATTAGTCTTCTTTCATGAATCAATTTCTTCTGGGGAGTTTTCCCTTCTTTTAACATACATTATTCGCCTTTCCAAACAAGAGAGAGTTATTTTATGAAGGAAGAAGCCTCTGAGTATGTTATAACTCTTTTTTCCTATTTTATTGTCACGAATAACTTGGAAGACTTACCAATGGAGCTTATTCTCACGACAATCTTTCTCACTGTGCTTATTGGATGGCTGGATTTAAAACCCGACCTTGGTTGCATTTCTCTTGACTTTGTTAGTTCTACTTAGGCGTAGTTCTTGTTCTCAAGGGCTAGGTCTTGCCCTTAGGTGCAGCTTAATGGATGCTAAACAAGCTTCCACTATAAGTTACTGTTACAATGCTAGCATTTGACTACAGGAGGATATTATGTGCACCAAGGGTACCATCTTGTTTTATGGGCTTGGATTAAGTTACATCTCCAACTACCTTTTTAACAGCTACAGGACTGCTAATTTAGGTATCAAGTATGGAGAGGGTAAGCAACTCTTCACAATTTGTTAGGTTGCCTTCACATCATGGAATTAGTGAGGAAAAGCAAGTTTGCAAGTTTCTATGGAAGATGGATATTGTAGGTCAAATTAGTCCTACTGCTTGTTGTTTGATGTCTTTCTAATTTCATGTTTTGGGTATACGATTATTAGCTTACCTTGCATTGAGGCGCATTAAAGCTTGAATATTCTGTTTAAGGAATAGGATCTCTTGTTCTTGATCTTTTGTAATTTCCTTGATATATTTATTATAGAGTAATTCTTGGAAATCAAGAAAAGAAAAATATGGCTGCAAAGGTTAAGATAGTTTGGATGTAGAAGACAGCTGAAATGGTCCAAGTCTTATAGATCTGACGCTCTTGTAGTTGGATAATATGAATTAACAACATGTAAATGATAAAGGAAAATTCATCGCTCTTCTTCTCTCTCTTCTAAATATATATAATATAATATATTATAATATTTGCTTGCTAGATAGAATGTAAAAGATGGAAGCAACAAGCAAGTCTTTGTATGGGTTCCATTCCAAGATTTCAATGTTCAATTTTCTGTTGTCAATAGTGCTAATATATCCCTTAGTGAATGACAAAATCTCTCTCCATTGCATTTTAATATTTCAAAGAAACAGAAAGAATAAAAAAAATGTTAACCTTTCTATATTTAATTAAATATTTACAGCGTTAACTTAAAAATGCGGAAAATATTTCTATTTTTTAAAAAACAGATAATAAAACGCAATATTAATATTCAATTAGTCATGAACTCCATTATTATATTTATGTGGTTGAATCTAAAAGCTATAGGCCCAATGAAGGCTTCTTTCTGAAGATCAATGTCAGTAGATATCATCCAAAAATATCAAATTGCTAATCTTTATTTCTCATTGTCATATTGGTAATTTCTGCTATTGTTATTATGAACTCTTCATCTCTTAAATCATTAAATCTTGGGGAAATAAGATAGAAGCCAGCTGCTTGGCTTTCGGTTTAATCAAGTTAGGCTTCTAAGTCTTTTCTAATATATCTTCGCTTAGTAACATGACCCGAAACAAGGTCATAGTAAGAGTATTCTCTAAGGATTCTTTTTTAATTGAGTAAGAGGGCAGCAACACATAGCTCAACATCCAATTTTAAGTGTTGTTGAAAGGCCATTGGTAACTTACAAGAAACCAACAGTGAAAGTGAGTTAGGTTGGTTTATAACAAGTAAAATGAAGAGATGCTCACTTTGTGAGATCACTTTGAGAATGCAAGGGCACCGTCTTATAATATATTTCAATAAGATTGTATCATGAACAGATATCCTTTTTCGAGTTTTTTAACGCATGGTTTCAATATATAGGAATTTGTCTAATAATTCTACATTTCACGAACGAGCTTGACGTATCAAATCCAGTTACGCACAAATGTTAAAGAGATACCAAAAAGGTTAATCTAGTGCTGTTATTCCAACGTAGGCTTTCCGCCAATTCACGCAAGAGTTTACCCAATACTAAGTATGTTAAAGGTAATGGTACTTAAAGTATGGCACAGAGATGGGTATATTTAAATTAATGGTTACCTAAAGGATAGTGGCAGTCCAAGCTAGTGCTTAACCCAGTGGATATGTTTAAGTAATGATTAATAATCTATGCAGTTGGGAAACCACAAGTGTATGATTTAAAGATAATGATTTAACTATTACAGTTTGAGATAAGTGCCTTAATCCAAATGAGTAATGGTTAAGTCAATGTTACTAAAGAAGATAGTGTTTAGATTTAACTAGTACTAAAAGTAAAGATTCAATATATATCTGAATAGGTTAAAAGTTGATTTGAGAGGGTCCTTAGATATAGTAGGAAACTTTATAATGTTTAAGGTTCAGTGGTTTCCTCAAATGGTAAAAATATTGGAAGGCCCCTTAAAGATCATTGAGAGCTTTTATGTGCTATAAGGTGGAAGTTGCTTCCCATTTGGAGGGTACAAGTAGACGGGGGTTATAGATACTTCTACATTCTTGAAGTTTTTTGAAAAATAGTGTTTGGAAACTTGAACGTTTCGACTTCTCGTAGATTGCACTTAAGACTCTATAATCCGTAAGTAATCGTTCTTGCTTAGGTAATACGGCAATGCATTATATGTGTGTGGAAATAGGAGTGATGCACAAGACTGTGGCAAATCTCGACCACTTCTCCAAAAACATGTACCAAATTCTTGTCCGAAAAAAAAATTACAACATAAAATTTAATAGGGGTTTTCTCCAAAAAAAAATCTCATCATAAAAAATAATTTTTGGAATAGCACTAGTCTCTTTGATTAGAACGCATTCTGTTGCTAATACTCTTAAATCCGGTCTCAACAAACGAAACATTTCTATACCGTATTTATTATTTTAATCAGACGATTGTTGTTTTGATTTATTTGAAATCTCACATAAAAGACAATCCATGAAAATTAATTAAATTTTTTAAAAAAGAAAGTTATTTTGAGGAACTAAAACAACTCCTGATCATCTACTCTAATATTCTTTCCTTGTTGATAGAGTTTGAAAGTTGGAACCCCTTAGAGAAGTAACAACTAAAAAACAATTCTGCATAAAGGAAAAAACAATTAAGCAAACGGGAAAACAAAATTTACATTAAAGGTTTCCATTATTTTTCTTTGTTTTTACTTTTTTTTTATTTTATTTGTTATAGTTAGATTGGGCTGTTGAAAATTTCAAGGGTTCATTTGTTTGGTAATTGCTATTTTGCATGCTTTGACAGTTAGTTTGTTTAGATTTCATTGGTCTTTAAATGATATTTGCGCAAGTTTTCGTATCTGGGTATTGCAATGTATTCATAGTGCTAAATTTAAGGTCCTCCTGCATTGTTACCACTGCAAAATGATTTTGCTTTAGACATCTTGGGAATTGAATTTGAGCTCTTTAGGTTTGCAAGTATGTATTAATCTGAGCTTTTCATTTTGAAAATTTTGTTCATTCTTGTTTTGGGAAATTTGAAGGACAACACTATCTCCAGGCATTGCATATTTATTATTTTTATAAATTGTGGAACTTGTGATTATTATGTTTTTGGTCTGCCTGAGCATGTATATATTAATTAAGCTATATTTTTATATAGTAGTTTTGAAACTGCGTTGCCTTCCATAGAAACTATGAAATAATTACATATCATCTTTTTAAGTTGAATTAATTGGGCGTTAGACCTAGAATCGAGCAGTTTTGTGTATTATAAAGAAAAAGCAAAAAAATAATCAGTAGTCCAAAAATTAAAAAACATATTATGTGATTTCATTAACATAGGGCTATTACTTTTGGCGTGTACTGCTACGCAAATGTTATTAATTTGAATGGAAACTGAAATTAAAATTAATAGTCAATTAAGAAGAAATATTAATTTTCATTGCCACTACAATGGACCAGGCTTACCATATATTAATCTGACTTTTATGTTTAATTACTATTTTAGAAAAGGTGGTGAAATAATTTTAACCTGAATGGGGAAAAGAATCAGTTCATGTTGTCGTATATTTACATGTATACTCATTTTTAATACTGCACCAAACCATATTTTTGGTTTTGAATATTTTGGGTAAAATTCTTTGTTTGCTTTTTGAATAATTTAGTAAAATCGTTTGGCTTGATTAAAAAAAATGGAAAAGTCAATTTTTCCAATAGATTTAAAAAAAAACATATTAAAATTCATAGATGATATTGAAATCGTATAGCTTATAGCATTCTCCTTCATGTTTCTCGTCTACGACTCGCACATTGTCGTTTTATTCCCATTTTCTTGGTTTTTTTTTCTTAATAAGTCGAGAATTTACTCCAGAAAAACACACATAAAACTGATCTTTAACAATTAAAAACACCACCACCGAGATGGAGCCTAGCGTCCTGTTGTCGTATACTATTATGTCGGCGAGGGTCTTAAAATATAAATTCTTTTGTTGCATTGATAATATTTTTTATTATGGGCTTAATTTTTTACTCTTTTATAGGTTATTATTATGTTTGGTCAACTTTGATAATAACTCTTTATTATTTTATTATTTTTAGGTTAGGTTAAGAAAAAGTAAGATAAAATTTAAATTTCCTATTTTTTATATTTTTATATTTAATGCTAATTCCTTATATGTACCTTAAGTTTTTATAATTCTGTAAATTTTATTTTGTGGTTATTTTTTAATATAAATTAGTACTTAGGATCTTGAATATATCATAATTGAAAAATGTCCAAAGAGAAAGCTCACAATGATCGCTTCTCTTCTTGAACAAGACAATTCAAAGCTTCAAAATTTTCTAGCAGTTCAGAAAATACGGACAACATCACCAAAGGAGAATATGAGCCTCACCACTAGAAAGTCAACAAACCACACACTCTCCTGATTAGTGCATCTCCATGATGAAGATACAATTGATATTCCTTGTACACATCCTGCTAGTTGTAATGAAGTTGAAGTCTAGGGCTTTGAGGTACATCTTCACAAAAGTTTATATGATTTTTGGGATGTTGGAAAACGGAATAAAGAAACATGTTAATGGTGTGGAAAGAGTTGTTGTCGCCTAATTCAAAATATAGTGACAACTGAAAGTTATTGGAGGCCAATCTTAAGTGCGACCTTGAAGTAAGAATTTTAGAGCATAACAATAGTTTATTAGAAAAGTACTTAGAGGTGGACCATTTATGTGAAAGGCAAAAACAAGACTTTGAACACTTGAAGAATTTTTAGAGATTAACAATAGTTGTTAGAAAAGACTAGAGGTGGCCATTTATGTATGAGAGGCAAACAGATTGCGCTTTAATGAGTATCGTGCGTCGGCGT
>NW_023590567.1:0-136186 GCF_014843425.1 Jatropha curcas
CAATGGCGACTCCTCGTGATCACATCGAGCATCTTAGGAAGACGTGGTTCTCCATCGGAGGACCAGAGAATCCACTGGCTACCATGCTTGACAAGGCTGTTAAATACCTCTCTGATGAACTCTATACTAAGGATGTCCACTATTTTATGGAACTCATACAGGTTTTTTACGCTACTACTCTTTCCTCTCTATCTATTTTCCTAAATATGACACAATGCTAATGGATGTGACCGTTTCACCTCTGTTATGTTGTTTGTTTTGCCTTTCCCCCGTTTTTGTTGGCATGTACTATGGAAGGATGCATTGGTTTTTTTTTTTTCTTTTTCTTTTTGTTAGCGTTCTGATTTTTCAACTGATTCAGACTTCGAAATTTTGATCGTTCATTATTATGTCAATATCGATTGAGCAGTGTGTTCTGTATAAATGAATTTGAAGTATAGAGTTCCGTTTAGATATTTTGCAAAAAGCGTTGAATTAAATTTTCCTCCGCAGAATGCAGAGGACAATGAGTATCCGGAAAGGATAGATCCTTCGCTTGAGTTTGTCATAACATCGCGGGATATAACAGCCACGGGTGCTCCTGCAACATTACTGATATTCAATAATGAGAAAGGATTTTCTCCTAAAAATATAGAGTCTATTTGCAATGTTGGAAATTCCACTAAACAAGGCCACAGGAAACGCGGTTATATCGGGGAGAAAGGTACTTATTCATTTATTTCTCTTTAAATTTTATAGATATGCTGTCCAATTCTGTCATATATGAGAATGAGAACCTGTCATGGAGATCATATGGGCATTTCCAGTTTCTCTCTAAAACTTGCACATCTTTTTTCTCTCTCTTTGTTGTCATTTGGGCTTAAAAAGCTATAAAGTATGTCTCAAAGTTGAGATAACAACTTCTTTTTGGTGATCAACAGGAATTGGTTCAAGAGTGTGTTGCTATCAGTGCTCAACCTCAACATTTCAAGGTTAATGGGTATCAGATACGCTTCCATGAAAAGCCTTGTCCATACTGTGCAACTTGGTAATAGTTCCTGAATGGTTAGAGGAGAGAACATCTCTCTCTGATATAAAACAGATTATGGTTTGTCCCTCATTCCTACTACAACATAGTTCTTGCCTTTGAGCTTGCAGATGAAAAGCTGTTGAAGCAGAACTCTCAACATTCATCCTGAAGTCCTGTTATTCCTTTCAGATAAAGCGCCTTTCTGGTGAGAGAGGATAATGAGGGATCCGCGCTCAATTCTATTAAAAGCTATAGTATGACAAAGAGACCCAATTTTGTGACAGAAGACATATTGATGCTGAAAAGCTTACACAACAGGGCTCTATTCGTCAGCAAGAAACTGGCGATGCCTCCAATGAAGAATGCGCCTACTATGTGAGAAGCCAGAGCTTCCTGTCAGACAGGAAAAATAAAGTTTGATAGGAGAATGGAAGTGGAGGGTGGCGTGATCATTTGCATTTCTAATGGAGAGCGTAATGCATAGGGGAACAAGTGCTCCACCTGGGTTTATGCGTTTCTTCCTACAGAAGGATGGTTACCGAATTTGCCCATATAATTCAAAGCTGATTTTTTCTTCTTAGATCATCAGAGAAACAATACTTTTGACATATATGGATCAAGGAATGGTGTCTTGACTGATTGTGCCCTTTGCTTTTCATTAATGCATTAAACTCGCTTGTTTCCACAACTACACCTTGTGCAATTCGGTAGAGACGCACCTGTTCTAGATTTGCCCCCAATGTATTAAGTGGCTCCTTCCAGGTCAGCAGCCTTCCTTATCAAGGTTGAATCTTGTCAGGGGTCGATCAAAGCAAAATGGCTTTGAAGAAACATATTGTTCAGTGAATCGTACACGGAGCAGAAGTTCTTTCATAAACCATGCGAAGTTCGTTAGAATATTGCCTGGAATTGCGGAATATTTTCGAAGATGGCAAGAATCAAGGAGTTGAGCTTGCATTAATCTTATCTTTCCATGTTGGTATGTCTGGAATTCTTCGTGGTTGACCAACCAGAGTATGATGAAATTACTGAATTTTTCTAGGAGTAGGATCAGTGAAAACCAATGAATGGTATTTGCTAAGTGTATCCAGGGCTCTAATTCATAATGGGAGTTCCGAAGGAAACTTATTTGGAGTTTTTGCCTTCCTTGCTGGACCAATTGGCAGTCCAAGTTCGCATCCACTGAGGTTTCTTAAACATTCCAATTATAAAATATGAAGGTAAAGACGGGGAGGGGTGTATTGTTGTGCATATTAATGATCAGCAAAAAGTGGTTGTTACTGTGCTTATCTGAGTGTTTGGTCAAGCATCACGGTTGATTGATTGAACAGAGAATTCAGATGCGTGGGCAAAATTTGTTTTTATGCCATAAGTTACACAGAGAAGCCATCAGGGTATGTTTCAAACGGCGCATTGGTGTGGACTTGGTTTCATAAAATCATGTGAATCTTAAAGCCTTACAAATGTATATCAGTATGCATTCTTACCTGTAAAATTGTTAGTGGTGACCGGAAGTTGTCATTGCCTAGCTCTCTTTTATATAAAGCTCATTCTCTGCAAGTATCTGTCAAAGACAGAGGTGATGATTGTGTGGCGTATTATGCCTCTTGTAGATAAAACTATGGGACGTGACAAAAAGTTGGAGTGCGTCTTGTCCAGCTAATGGAGGGCAAATGGGTGCAGTTGGATTGGTTTTCAAATCCCTGAGAGAACAGAGGTTATATTGAGTTGGGAGGAAGACTATTCATGCCTGGATTCTTACGTTGGTCAAAAGAGCCAACCGGGAAGCCAACTTCATAGAGTTTTCCCTGAAAGCTATCGTTGTGTGCTGATATTCCTTATTATATCTCCACCAATGCCAGGGAATTCTACTGTGTCTTCACCACTAACCAGCAGGAACGCATTCGTTGCTGTTGGATTTGGAATCAAAACCTGAAATATAGCAGAAGTCGCATTTGCCAGAGAGTTCTTAACTTGCATAAAGGGCATTGGAGCTGGCTGAGAATAACTAGAATGGCTGTTATGGATACTAAACCACCATCACAGTCTTTTATGCTTTTCAGTCAAATAGCGGAAACTCAGACTGGGGGAAAATTCATGCGAATGCAGCTGTCCTTGTTAAACATTCATTATTGATCGAACTTTTATGGTAGGAAATTTTTCATACAGGGGGAAGAGCTAAAAACGTTGGAAGTCATGTTTGATTATGAAGAAGCCTGTGAATTGTGCGAAAACGTCTCATGTCTGCTGTCGCAGCTTCATGGTTCCTTGTGGCAATGTGATCTCGATGCTGGAATTTATTAAATTTCTGAGTGGAACGTTTTTCTTTCTCCGAAAATTCACCATAGTGTCAGGGAAGGAAGATGGCTTACAAACAGGGGCCGTTGCAAAGATCTCCCGTTGGATCTGTCCTGTATGATCAGACATGGGCAATGCAAGCAGCCTAAGTGACATCCCTTCAATCGCATCAACAGTAGTATAGGGGATGAAAAATTGTTTCGTTTCAAAACAGAACTCAGTTGCTGGCGTCCAAGTGGCTTTCAATTGGAAAATTACAAGCTGGTCATTGACCACCTGAAATCTCCTTTCATGGTTCAGCATGTCTACACTTCTGAAGCTTTGGTTTTGGCAATGGATTGCATGCGCCATTTGTGGCCTGTGGACCAAACTTGTTGGCATGTAAAAATACAAATTGCTTGAAGACCAATCTTGGTTATTAAGGCCCCGGGTTATGAATGTTTTTTGTTTGATCCTGAAAATGGGTGCCTTCTAGAGGTTTTTGGTGGTTTCCCATTGATTTGATCATAGTTCTATGGAACAGAAATCAAAACTCTTACAAAACACAGTTTGAAGCAACTTGGGAGTAAAGGTTAGACTTTGAGGAGGGCTGTGCGGTCTTTGTGTTAAAATTTTTAAGCAGCTGGGGTAAAGTTTTCCATTCAGACGAACAATGTTTCTTTTCATCTATTCGTCTGCATACAGGAAAAGCTTAAAAGGTACTTTATGAATTTCCTTCAGATCTTGGGAAAAGTTGCATTCCGTGAAGTGCAGTGGTTAAAACCCGCTTTGGTGATTATCGATCTCCACCAAGGATTGCGTTCTGTATGAAGCTTGAGTGGGAGTCCATCTCTCAATTACTCCTCCTTCCCCATATGATGGACAGCGTCAATTGTTAGGAAAGGCCATTCATTGAATATAAGAGAACTTGAAGAGCATGGCGTTATTGTTAAATTTAAAGATGGTTTTGGAGCTTTGGTTTCTGCTCTCATTTTTCCCCGGAATCCTAGCACCCATAACTCTCAAATGTTGTTTCATTGCTGGAATGCATTCAGATACTATTGCAACGGGGTGACCCCTTGCCAGAGGGCTTTTCTTGAAAAAAAGCTTTCTCAAAAATGGTTAAAACCATGCTGGTTACAGGAAACTTCCAGACGGAGTGCTGCTTGTTTTGATTCGGGAAGGGGATTTATTTGTGAAGCGGACTGATGGTCTTTTCATTGATGAAGATTTTTATTGGTTCCAACAATCAACATCATGAACAAAAGAGAGCTCAGCGCCATAGGAGTTGTCGTTGATTGCAGAGAGGGCATGCTCATTGTCGCCAGTTACTTGGGGTTCCCATTCTGATTGCGACCACCATAGCTGAATCGACCACCATAGTTCGAATATATGATTTCTTGAATAAATATAACTGGAAGCCAGGTACTGAAGCAGCTTGCAAGATATGGATTCCATGCGGAAGTAAAGTGGGAATATGGGCTGATCCACCAAACTGTGTTCTACATGATAAAGATGGTCTCTTTGGTGGTCGGTTGTTTGTTCTTGAGAAATACTATGAAAAGGGGTTGCTTGATTTTTTTCCCAAGAGTTTTGGTGTTAAATACAGTCCTTCACTTGATGACTACTGCAAGCTTTGGAAGTCCTGGGAAAGAACAAGATGTCAATTGACACATGCTGAGTGTTGTGCATTCTGGAAGTGTGTTATGAAGCACGGCGGCTCAAAAATAGCAAAAGCTCTGCTTGATGACTTGGCAAAGCTGCCTGTTGTTTCATGCTCCGGTGAAATCTTCTTGTTCGACAAGCGTGACGTTTTTATAGCAGATGACCTTCAACTGAAGGAGCTTTTTGAGAAGTTTTCAACCCAACCAATATTTGTCTGGTATCCTCAGCCAAGCGTGGCTTCTTTACCCCGCAGCTCTTTGTTTGAAATGTACAGAAGAACTGGGATCCGGACAATTTCTGAATCTGTACAGATGAAAGAACTCTCCTTAGAAAATGGCATGGAACTAAAGCAGGTGAATCCGAGTCGTATTTTGATTGGCAAAGAACTGGTTAGACTCATTCTTGGCTTCCTAGCAAAGCCTTCTTTCAATATGGAAGCAATAAAGAGGCATGAAGCTGTGAAGTGCCTTCTTAATCTCACTGTCTTGGAGACCGAGGAGCCAATAAACGTAAGCTACAGTTTATCACTCTCCTCTGGTGTACCCGTGAATGCAAGAGCTAGCCAAATGGCACGGTGGGACAGAGAAAGTTGTAAATTTTTCACACGGACGATTGACTATGCTGGTGGACAGAAAAATCTCATTGAATATGCAACATATTTCTCAGAGGCAATAGCTGAGGGAGTTTTATGGGAGCATGAAGATCACGTATTTGCATTGGCCGAGCTGATTAAGTTGGCTTTCCTGCTAACTTTTGATGAAGAAGCAATTAAATTTCTTATGAAATCCAGGAATTTGCAAATTTTCATGGAGGACGAGGTATTCTTGTCTGCTGCCTTCCCCTCTGTCTAGGCTATTATGGAGTCTGCTGCCTTCCCCTCTGTCTAGGCTATTATGGACCCTTATATTTCAGCTACTCTCTGTCTTTTTCTTTATTTTAGCACCAGCCTCTCTGCATGACTAAAATATTACTATGTTTGTGTATCTGTCATGTGAGATGGTGAATGCTTGTTTTTCATTTGCTTTGCAGTGGTTTGATGTAATAACTAGTGTGTATTGTAATGTGTAAGAATGGACCATTTGAAATATTTCTCTGAAAGAAAGAACACTAAAATGTTACGACATTGAAAGTTGCCAACATGATAATTGGCTAATGACTTGTGACCAGGAATAGAGACTTAAACGAATTACATGCAAAACATAAACACTTTCAACTCACTGCTTATATCACACAGAAATCTTTCTTTACATAAAATTTCCTATCTTTTTGCAAGAAAACATGGCTCTTTTGTAGTGAAAAAACTCATTACAAGAGGAGAAAAAATCATTACAAGAGAACAAAAATCTAATAAAATCAATTAATTTTCTTTTCTTCAAGTAGACTAGCATTGTTATTGCCAGCACAGGCTGGATTGCAGGATGATTTGACCTTCAGCAGATTCTTTACAGCTGCTTGTCTTCCTATGGGTATAACCCTTCTTAATCTGCTTCCTTTCTTTCCTTTCTTCTTTGTCTTCCTAACAGAATCCTGAAATGAAAAAACAGATAAAAAAACTTCAATTTCCAACTTGTTCGTTTACTAATTCGCATAAAATTTCTTTAAATTTAGTGACAGAAAACTGAAATGTAAAGAGACATACAATATTCGAATTTAAAGATTCCACAGTCATATCACGGTCATCAGATATTGATTTTTTTTCCGAGCCATTATTCATATCTGCATTAACCAGAATTCACTATCAATATTACCATCGAATAACGCAAAAATACTATGCAGAAGTTTTGAAGATACTTACCATCTTCTTCCTTAATATTTTCCAGTGATTCTATATAATATACCCTGAAACTTGGAGATCCTACACCATCACATTCTTCACTCAAGCTGCGTAGACTTGAATAATTTTCTTCGTCTTCTTCGTTTTCTTCCCTTTTCTCATCTTCCTCCTCAACGGTGGAGGCCATTCCCTCTCCCTGATATTTATCTTCGTCTTTACTTTCCTGTTTGATATTTGTCTCTTTTCTTGCTTCCGCTGCCTGATCATCCTTATGATCACGCTTAAAATCTTTGTTAAGTGGTTTAATTGTCGTTCCAATAGATGAAACAGAAACAGATTCCATCTGCAGCTCATCTTCTTTCGAAGAAATGCTTTGATGGTCAAAACCAAGAAGCCGAGTGAAACTTTCTTGGTCTGGGTTAGCATCTTTGAGCAGCTCTTTCTTGGAAGGTGTCTCTGAAACTACTTTTATATGTTTTTTTATCTCTTGAAATCTCCGTCTGAGAAGTGGCCTCAGTCTGGGAGACAAGTTTTCTGTTTCAGACTCAAACCTTGATCCTCCACAACCCATGAGAAAGAAACTTGAAAGAGAGTCAAAAGAAAGAACAATAGAAAGAAAAATGAATGTGAGAATGAATGAGATGGGAAGAGAGAGTTGAGAATTTGAAAGAATAAAGGCAGAAAGACAGTTAGGGTAGCCATGGTTTTGTGTTCTGGTATTGGTTTCTGCAGCCTGTTATTATTTTTTATCACAGTTGTTTTTCGCCACATATAGCTATTGGGTAAGTGATTATTTTAATTCCACATATAGCTATTAGCTTGAACATTAATATAATTAATATTGCCTGTAATAACTAATATTACTGTTGAAAGAGTCAAACGTTGTTTTACTGAAAGAATGTTTCCAGTTGGTTTGTATGTTGGGTAGAAAAACCAATGAAAAAAAAAAAAAAAAAAAAAAGCGGTAGGAAAAACCAATGAAAAAAAAAAAAAAAAAAAAAAAAAAAAAAAAGGGAAGGCATATTGGGCTTGGGCTTCAACAGTTGAGAAATGAGTAAAAAAACCATAAATATGCTTATCCGACTCATGAATATCGACTTTTATGAATAATATAATAATTTTGTAGAGAGCAATAAAAGTAATAATAACGATAACAAAAAGCAATGATAACTACCTACCAAAAGAGTTCTTCATGTCATGGGCATGGATATTTTAAAGGAATTTCACTTTTACGAATTGAAATTTGAATAGCTTGTGCATATTTAAATATTCTTAATTACTCTTCAATCTTCAAATTCTAGATATGGTGGCTTACTGCCTTTGCTGCTTTCCTTAAAGCAAATTCCTTTACTTATTGTTGGAATGATTTGTCTGAATATTATCCTAATAGTCTGAGCCTCGAGACGTGAATGCTAATAAATACATATATATTACTTTGGAACAAGAGGGGTAAATTTAGCGTAATGATAGTGCATTTCTTGATTTGAAGATATGTTTAATTTTGATGTTTTCTTAATGATTTTTTTTTTTTTTTTTTTTTTTTTTTTTTTTTGGTTTTTTTTTTTGGGTTTCATGGCATATTCAAGTCAAGGTTTTCAAATATTAAATTAAATAATTGTTGTTTTAAAAAGAAACTTACATTTGATTAATTCATCATAAACATTTTTTTTTTTTTTTTTTTTTTTTTTTTTTTTTTTGGGTTTCATGGCATATTCAAGTCAAGGTTTTCAAATATTAAATTAATCAAATTGTTGTTTAAAAGAATTCACATTTGATTAATTCATCAATAACCATTTTTCACTTATAATTATATCCAATGGTTGAAATTAATAGTCGCACAAATTTTCACTTTTTAATTTTACATTTTGAGTTTGCAAAGCAAACAATGCATTACTAACATATAGGATATATATATTAATATTATTCTTCAATAATATAATATACATTTCCTTCACACATGCAGCAACCAGACATGACAAGAACAATAGAGAAAATTTTGCTAAGTTTCTATAGCTCGATCGCAGCTATAAAAAAGGAAAAGCTTAAAAGAAATTGTGGCTGCTACTGGTTTCACCATCAAAATCTTCTCCACTTGAAGAAGCCTCATCAGTAATACTACTGCAGTTGGAAGACGAAGAAACGGAATCAAAACTAGCATTGTCCCTCGTCATAAAATCATAAAACCTTGGCTCCGCATTATTTATTCTGCCATTTCTACAATCCTCAATGATCTCACTATTTCTTTTCTTCAAAAAAATTCGGCAGAGAACCCACTTCTCCAATTGGTTAAAAGAATTCTGCAGCACCATAAACTTGGAATTTGATTATTTAATCAAAGAAACAAAAATATACAGCTTATTAGTCGAGTATTATAAATTTATAATACTGGAAATGAAGTCACTGTTATATTGATTCTTATTATAAATTTCAAGAAATATTATATGAATAATAAAATATAGTAACATCAGTAACTTGCCTGGACTGAGTTGTTTGTTAGTGGAAAATTGGAAGCTGTAGTTCCTAAACTAACAAGGCGATATTCATGCATGATCCAATCAGTTCTAGAGGCATTTGGTGTCTTTCCTCTATAGAAAACCAGAGTCTTTTTCATTCCAATTATATTGTTCCTGCTGCTTGAGGAACCAATTTGTCTGTCCACACCAGTTGCCTTCCAGTACCCAGAAGCAGTTGCTCTATTGATTCTGTTTCCATTTGGATATTTGGCTTCCTTGTTGCTAAAGAAGTATCTCTCTTGCTCCATATCACCTTAAAAAATTATATAAAAAAAAACAAAACTTATATATTAATAAATGACATATTCTATGTTCAGTTGAAGTTTATTAGATAAATATCATGGAGCTCAGTTTATCAAATGTATGTGAGTTCAAAATTTGACAGGTTTAATTAATATATATTGTAATGCAGTATATTGAATAAAGAAAAATAAGGCGGAAGAACAATATATAATAAGGATAGTGGTATACCTGGTAAATCCCAGGGGTCAAACTTGCAGACATTGATCTCAGGAATGATGGAAGCAGGCAATGGCCATGAAAGGACCTTACGTTTGAGGTATTCAAAGACAAGCTCTTCATCTGTTGGCTGGAAACGAAAACCAGGAGGCAGTTTGATCATTCCTTCTCTCATGAAGTTCAACTTCTCCATGCTAACTAAATTAATATATGAAAGTACTCTTTAATGTACTTGTTGAATCTTGAAAACTCAAAGAAGCTAAATGTCTGCTAGCCAACCCAATTAACAGGTAGACGCAGTGCACCTGAATTGAAGGTGCTTGCACTATATATATATAGAGAGAGAGAGAGAGAGGGCTGAGTGTGTTTCAGAAGAAGAGAGGGCTCTTTATATAAATAGATGAGTTTGTGGTGATGAGATGGAGGGGAGAATTTATTGGGCTAATACTAGATCAAAAAAATCTCTTGCTTTCACATTAATATTAATAAAATAATAATAATAATAATAATAATAATAATAAAACATTATAATTGATTGAAATGAAAGGATCTGCTGCCACATTAGCAAATGACGGGGGATTCTGATCTTCTTTAGAAGCTTTTGAATGTAAATTATGTTCCATTTTTATATTACTTAGTCAATAATATTTTTTAAACTCCATATTTTAATCTCATTTAAGTTAATACATTAGGTTAAAAAAAGACATACGTTGAATGCAGAGAATTCACTAACGAGTTTTTATTAAGTGATACTGAAATTGTTTAATTCTTCGTGAATTTAAGATTAATCAAAATAAAAAAATATATAAAAACAACCTTTAATTGTTTTAAGTCGGATTTTCTTATATATAAATTAAATTATGATTTTTCTTAATTTTAGGTTTCAAATATCACCAACGATAATCAACTTCCCCAATGATTTTTTTGTTAAAAAAAAAAAAAAGAAAATAATTAAACCCTTAATTACCTTTTTTATTTATATATTTTGGCATATAGTAAAGATCTTTGTATAAATATTCTTCATTTCAATTTTATACGGATTTGGAAAACAAAAATTTCTCCTGGTATGTTTATCAATCTTTCCGATTTTCTGTAGATGAAAATGAAACACAATAAGAAATTAATTGATAGTAAAGAGAATTTGTGTAATGTAAATGGAATCCGCATTATTGCATCTAAAAACTTGCACTTGGAAGTCAGTAACCTTCTAATTAACAATTTTAGATACCGACTTTTCTACCATTACAAGTTTCAAAAGTGCGATCATCCTGGAAAGAGACATTCGTTATTCTTCGAAATGTTCACTGAATAATTCTCCTGAAAAATTGACTAATTTCGGAAAAAATGATAAAGCAATTGACAAATATAGAAAACTTTTTCAAAGGTTCCAAAATTAAGCTTTAAGCAACACATTTAATCAATCTCTTACACATTAATCCACTTCCATAAATTTCATATTATTGTTAAATTAGAATATACCTAAGAACTGGTTAATTATTATTTGACGGGAGACCATCCAATAATAAGTTGCCCATTAGTTCATGTTTGAACCCAGAAAATACGAATACTATGCATGCCCATGCAAGTGAAATGAAAGTGATCTCCCAGAAGTAATCAGTATGTTGTAAAATGATTTGTATCCATGTTTCCTTTTCTTTGTATATATGCTTCTGCTTTTTCTTGTAGCTTTCTTAATCTGTAGTGGCCATGGGCTCTGAACAAAGGCAGTTCTTTTTTTCTTTTTCTTTATGAGATTTTTAATTTAGGATTATTCATGCAAAACAGTCGCAACTTCTACTTTCCAGAGTGGATGTATTTAGATTATGAATGTATGACACAGCAATTGTTGTAAGCACTCTAAATTTATTTGTAACGTAGACAATTAGGCTGGTGTTTAAGATCCTCTTTTTATTTTTCTTTTCTGCTTAATAATAATGAGGTGGGACTACTGGTTAACTTATGAGAACAGTCATAAATTTAAAATTTTAATACAAACGCAATATATCAAACTTTTATTTAATTTTATTATTATTATCAATTATTGTTTTGCATTTGTAAGGAAATTGCTTATTAGGGTTATCAATTTGAAAGAGTTGTGTAATTGGGTTTCGGAAGAAAAACCATTAAAAAAAAAAAAAAACCTTGCTTTTAATAAATAAATGAAATAAAAAAAAAAAAAAAAACGCAAAAAGGTGTAACAGTCAAAGAAGTAGACCGTTTCCTAAGTAGGACATGAATTGGTACTTTCCTTCATTGTGAAGATGTTGCTTTTTGGTTTTAAAATTTGCAATGTCAGATTTGATGGAGTAAAGATCCTTTCCTTTCCCTTTCTAAAGCGTCCAATTGTGTTTTTGGTTGCTAAGTGCTAACTAGTCATTGCTTAGGACAACAGCAACAAAAGTCATGTTTTTTTTTTTTTTTTCCATCTTTATATGTGTAAGTAAACCCCTTTCTTTCACCTACTGTTCACGATTTGATTTGAAAGATTTATATAAACCAAATCTATAATAGCAGTATATAAAAATTTATATTAAAATAAACAGTAAAAAGTATTCAAATCAATTAAGTTTATAAATATTTTAAATGCCAAACTTAAAATACGACTTATATCATAATTTTTCTAGTTCGTGGACTTGATCAAACGCAAATTCGGATTAATCAAACTTTGAGGCTTTAAATTTCGAATGGTTTAAATGCAAAAAAGAAAAAAAAATTAAGAAGTCATTACGTCCCAGATAACCATGTTCTACTAGAACAAATAACTTTTAATTAGTTGTTTATCTTTTGGGTATAATCTTGTAATGCCTTTAAGCATTGATGTTTAATTAATTGGGACAAAATAAATGATTATAAAGAATTAAAAGGCAATGCTTAATGCATAAGAAAGTTTGCTGAACCACTTTTCCTTGAGGAGTAGGAGTAGGAATAGAAGCCTCTCACTTCTTTCACAATTATATAACCAGAAAATTTTTTACTTTTTCACTTATTCTGTTCATTTTCACTTTCGTTTAGATCATTTTTTTTTATTTAAATTTTTTTTTTGTCAAACTTTAGGTTAATAGAAATACCTTCTTTTCTCTTGTAAATTTCTACTATTATATTTTGCTAAGTCATGAGCTTGGTTGGAATGTCTATGTGTAGTAAATATAAATAATAATTTGAAAAAAAAAAAAAAAGCTATTTTTGAACATTTCAATACACTGTGATTTATTAAATTGGTTAAAGTTATTTTTAAATTGTAAAGAGAGTTAAAGAGAGTTTTGAGAAATAACTTTAACTACTGCCTTAAAGAAGAGAGAAAAATAACTTTTATTAAACATAAAAAAGAAACCAACATATATTTATCCTTAAAGGATAAAAAAAAAAAAAATAATATTTGATCCTACAACCACACTTAATAGTTGTTCCAAGCTACACTTGGATCCCAGGTATTATTAGGAAGGACTTATCTATACTCAATATATAAATTCCATTTAATGTTATTCAACGAGAATATTTTTAATTATATATTAAAAAATATGATAAACAAGAACAATTTTCATAATAAAAAAAAATATATTAAGACTCAGTGTATGGGTGGCTCGGCAAGTTTTATCCTTTAGATAAAATTCTCCATTCTACAGACAAGATTTATTTACATTTCGTGTATGGGTGCTTCCATACATTAAGCTAATTAACAACAGTTTTTTTTAAAAAATGGTTATTGTTTTTTTTTTTTCTCTCAATAAACAGTTAAAATTACATTCATTATATAACGAAAACTCATTTTCATTGATTTGGTATATTAGGTAAGCGGTGAGCCCAAACATTAATAGTCAAAATTACTTTTGTTATAACAAAAACTTATTTTTAATTAATTTGGTGTATTAGATAAGTGGTGAGCACAAACACTGAGCATAGGTTAGTCTTGCCCTATTTAACAGCTTCCATTTATCCAACTCAATGAGCTTTTTGAGTGTTGGGTGGTTAAACACATTTATAAGGAGATCAATTTTTATGCAGATTTTCTTTCTAAAGAAGCAAGAAAGTATGGTATGGGCACGCATCAGCTTCTTGATCTCCACAAGGTCTTTGTTCTTGGCTCCTTCATGATGATACTAGTGGGATAGCTCTGTGTTTGTTTCCTTAGAGTTTTGTTCTCTCTAAAAAAAAAAAAAAAAAAAAAAAAAAATGTCTTGGCTCCTTCATGATGATCTTTACTAGTGGGATAGCTCTGGTTGTTTTCCTTAGAGTTTTGTTCTCTCTAAAAAAAAAAAAAAAAAAAAAAAAACTATTTTATAAAAATGTTACTTCCTCTAAGAAGTTCAAAATTGCAGAGAAAAAAAAAAAAAAAAAAAAAAAAAATCTATTTTATAAAATGTTACTCCTCTAAGAAGTTCAAAATGCAGCCCATTAACGGTTAGCCTACAAATGAAAGTTTGTTTTATGGCAGCCCATTGGGTTTAGACCATTAAAATGTATGGTACATGCCGATGGGCCAAGTCAGAGAGCTGCCTCAACCGTCAACCCTTATATAGTTATATCTGGTTTCAACCATCAAACGGAAGCATTGTAGTTAGGGTTTTTCGGAGAGCAAAGTTGGAATAGAGAGGGTTTAGGGATAAAGCACCAAACAAAATGGATCCTTCCACTCTCAATAACGCTGAAATGCAACAATTCCTCAACGTAAGTGAAATTCCATTCCTTCGATCGGTCGCTTAGTTTGATTTCTTTCCAATTTCAATTTTGCTGTTGATACTTTTTATTTGTTTAAATATTGACAGATAAAAAATTCAGCTAACTCTTTCAGTGATTCTATACTTGTTTAAGTATCTGGTTTTTGCAATTACAGAATCTCAGTTTGAAATATTAGTTTTATATCTAAGAAAAAATTGAGCTTTCAGAAGTATTTATCAAGTAACTTACGAGATTGATATTTGTGAATTTAATGGCTCAGGAACTTGACCAACTCCTAACTAGGATAATGGATTTGATGTGAACAACTCAGAAATTGGAAAATTATGGATAGAATGAATAAATTCAAACCTTGTTTTAGATTCATAAGCTTCCCAAATGGGATAAACAATAGCAGTGGGTTTAACCACTTTTAGTAACTGTCATCAAATTGGTGAGAATTCTTGTCCCAATGATGAATGGGGAGACTGTACCTTTAATTCTATGCCTTCTATTGATGGATTCGGTGTATCATTTCTTGATTGTCTTCTAGATTGGTTGTTGGTACCTGACTTGTGCTTACATAGTTACATTGCTACCTAGTCGTATTCTATTCTGAGGGAGTTTTATGATATACCCGTGTAAGGAAGATTTGATACTTTTGGGCTAGTTAGTTGTTAAGGTAGAAGTACTATTTTACGAGTACTGGTTGCATATCAATGTTGAATTACTACAGAAATCCGTGCTTACAAAGTGAATGAACGAGAAAAATTTCTATTGGAAAAGTTTCTAATATGAATGTTGTAAGGATTCAATATTTGTTTTGGTATGCTAGAATTTTAATGCCTTTGACATTACATGATTCTCATTTCTCAAAGACTCGTGATTGTGCAGCAAGAGAAGGAAAAGGCTATGGTTAATGAGATGGTGGCAAAGCTTACGAGTGAATGCTGGGACAAATGCATCACTAGTACACCTGGGAGCAAGTTCAGCTCAAGTGAATCAGCCTGCCTTTCCAATTGTGCTCAGCGTTATATGGATATGAGTCTCATCATCATGAAACGCTTCCAGTCGATGCATTGAGATTTTAGCTACCAATTTTCTCATATGTCAAAAGACAGGGATGTTATTGTTTTGTTTAGCCTCTATAAACAATTAATTTTATCAGTTCAAAATTCACCCTATTTTTCTGGAAAATGATCCCCCTCTTATTTTATGATGATGCCATCCTTACGCATTCCAGTGATTTTCGTTATTTAAATTTATTACCTTAGACGAGTGATAGCAATTACTGAATGTTTTTGAATGCTTGTAACTGTAACTAGGCAGAAAGCCTCTGCTGCAATGACGAATCTCATTCCGGCACGCCAGCTTGGTGCTATGACTTTTAATGTAATGCTTGGGCTGGGCTTTGTGGACCCGAATAAGTGGGTTTGGGCGGATCACAAGTTTTAATGCAAGTTTTCATTATCAATGAATCGAAAATTTCTTCTCTAGCTTCCTAGCAAAATTTGCATGCATATCTGCACACTTCCAAGTTTAGCCATAAACGGGCACCGCACCGCTTTCTCCACCAAAAGTACCGAATGAAACTCATTCCAACACGCACACGCGCAAGCGCAATGAAAATGAGGGGGGAGACAAAAAAAAAGCTCCCCGCAGAACAAATTCCATTTTGTTAGAATTACAATGCCTAATTCTCACACCTTCAAAGCAAAAGCTTACATACAAAGGAACACAGCAAAATAATGCCAGGGATTAACTACACAAAAGTATTACCATTCAATCAATGAAATCCAAGTGATTCGCTTCTTTTTCACAAGATTTTAATAATTGTTTCTTTTTCTTTAACTTTACATCTTGCTATTTGTTTGAGATTCTTGAGTTTCTGATATCATGTTGCTGCCAGTGACCCGCTTTGACTCTCCAACTCCAGCAGCCAAGGCAAGAACATCAGGGGATATTTCCCAGCTTCCGCTTTTCCTTCCCATGCTAGAGCGCCTGGAATGTAAGACACTACGCCCTTCCAAACCTTGTGGGGGAAGGATCCTGCTTAAGTCTGGAGAAACATCAGCCAATGCACCATCCTCATCCAGATTGTCGTCGTTTCGGACTGTTCTACCATAATCATCCACCTCTCTTGCAGTGTCATCCCATACAGGCTTCCTCCCCATCTCTATGTCACCTACAGCCTTTTCCATGTTTGAGCTAACAAAAGTGCCTACCGTTCTAGGTGGAATTTGAGGCTCCTTCCGAACTATAGCCCTGAAATTGTTCTTGGATGGAGGAATACTGGAGCAAAAGATTTCCCTGAAGTTCTCAAATAATCCTTTGTCAAATGGGTTGGCTAGTCCATCATACCGATATCTAAAATTTTCATAAGTGGACTGCCAAAAGAGGAAGAGGAAAAAAGAAAAATAAGAGAAAGAAAAAACCATACTTGAGAAAAGTCAAAATGATTCAATTACAGGAATTAAGTATCATATATGCAGAAAAGGCATAGCTAATTAGAAGATGATATCTCTACTTTAAATGCATGTGTTCGGCGAGAGCCAACGAAAGGAGGGCTCCACTAGAAGGCCACATTATAAATCTTAATGTACCATAGCTTGAAGCGTTTCTTACCTGATTTTTACTGATGAGATACAAATGGAAAACAGAAAGGCCACCGACAAACCAAACTGAAATAAAGGTGTAAACTAGTAGCGCAATGGAGGCAGGGGTCTTGGCCATTGCTTTCCAAATTGTTGTCTCCTCACTATTCATTATCCTTTTGATATAAACCCAGCAAAATCCATGTACGTATAAGCAAAGAATAGTTGCTAAGAACACAAATGAGAAGAAGAACCGGTAATTCCGCTGCATCCAAAATCAAAAGGACCGCTCAAATTTGGAAAAGACCAACACCCTATATGCACAATTTGAATGAATACATAAAAATATAGCTGAAAAGAACGTCCTATTGCTATTTTTTTAGCAACATCATGTCCAAAGACCTTTTGTAAACATGGAAAAATAAAGCACTTATTATATCTAAAAAGCATTTCCCTTATTGAGCTGCTTAAAAAGCATATTATTAATTTATTGTCTCCTTTAATGTTCACGAGGATAATAAAATCCCAGTATTTGTTGATTTTGGTGATGCAGATAATTTGAATCGAGTGAAACACCTCAACCAAAAAGAGGACAAGAGACAGAAACGTCAGATTTCCTTTGAGTAGACTTCTAGACTTCCAGAAATGCTTTGAGATTGAGAGAACAAAAAAAAAAAAAAAAAAAAAAACGTCAGATTTCTTTGAGTAAAGACTTCTAGACTTTCCAGAAATGCTTTGAGATTGAGAGAACAAAAAAAAAAAAAAACAAGAACATTTGTGAAGACTAGTAATTACCAAGTCAATGCACTGACAACCCAAGGACAAGTGATGATCGGAATCTTTGGCACAAGTTATTGCATATTGAAACAGTGAGAACAGCGTTGGAGGTCTATAGAGCATGCAGGTATCACAGTACTTGAAAAAAAAAAAAAAAAAAAAAAGAACATTTTAGAAGACTGAGTATTACCAATCCAATGCACTGACCAACCCAAGGACAGTGATGATCGAATCTTTGCACACAGTTATTGCATATTGAACAGTGAGAACAGCGTGGAGGTCTATAGAGCATGCAGGTATCACAGTACTTGGTCTTCACAATTATTCCATTGATAATAACATCCTTTGTGCGTGGTAAACGGAAAGGTGGGGTTTGGCCATTTGTAGCTTCAGTATGCCCTTCATAACCTTCTGGCTCTGGAGGCTGAGTATTACGAGGAATTATACCAGGATCTCTTCCTGACGTTAGGAGAAGAAGTATTAGATCCTGAAAAAAGTACATATATTAGTTCCAGAATCCAACAGCAAAAAAGGAATGTATTTCTGTTAAGCCAATCTTTTCTAATAATTTGTTTCAAGTAAAATTGATAATCAAATTGAACTTTTTTTTTTCTGATTTTAGAATATTCTTCCCCAGGTTTATAAAGAAAATAGCCAACACCAGCTCCCTTTAAACATGAGCAGTATGGTTGCGAAATCTTAACAGCAAATCAGGCACATACAAACTAATATCTAAAGATAAACCTCGTCACCCAATGTCACTTTTAACACAATTCATATCTTTCAGAGTTCCATGACATGGTATTATGACAATGCGCAGCTTGACCAGTAGCTTCATTATTCTCCCATTGATATATAGAGAAGCCATAACATAATTTTAAATTTTAATGGCATTTTTTTGCTAGAACTTCAAATAGAAGCCAGGTAATAAGCTAACTTGTCTTAGAAAAAGCATAGGTGGATCTCATGATAATTTTTCTTTCACTTGGAGGTAACAGCAGGATGCAAAATGTATCATAAAAAGTTAAAGACAATCGGAAAATATTGAACTTTAACAGATAGGAATGTAATCTGAAACAATAACTTTTAGAGAAGGAAAATGACTTACTAATGATGTGAGTACAACAATAATGACTACAATTGATATTCCCCAGTCATGAGGAAAATCATCCATCAACTTTCTTGCTACAAAGACACAAAAAACAGCAACTGGAGCAACAATAAGAAATATGGTTAGCAGAAGGGATCTTGCATCAGGTCCAAAAATAAGCCTCCCTTTAAGGAAAAATATCTGCAAACAAAACGGCCAAAGCACGAAATCAAGCACTTGTCAGCAGAATCAAATAACGAGATGACCAACTGCATAGACAAGCTCATCTCAGAAAGGATTGGTATCAAAGTAGTGCTCAACCTCAATTCACAAGCAATAAAGCTAGGTAAAAGCTTACAGTGTTGGAAGGTGATTTCCACTTGTTCCAATATACTGATTATCACATTATGTTCTATATTATAGCAAGTAAATCCTTAGTGTGCCTCAGGAAGGTGATATCCGAAGAGTGTGCATGGCATGTATATGACACTCTCAATAAACTAACCAAGAGGGCTATGTATCAGCTTAAATAATTGGGAGGTAATGCCCCCTTATTCCAATATATCCAGGTAATTGCAATATTTTCTATGTTATAGAAACTAAATATTTATTGCAAGCTTAGACTTGGACAAGCACATAGGTCCTTCCAAGTTCCACATCATCAAAGAATAACTAACGCAAAATGTGTGTACTACCAACATATTATCTAACTCCGAAGTTTAATCTTGGCAATTGGTGACCACTACTACCATTTACACTGTTACAGGCTTTGTCCAAAGAGCGGATGAACCAAGGGGAAGAACTGAGCTCACGGAAAGGAAATTTATACAGCGAATTGACAGTGGTGATTGCAGAACGCCATCAAATTAAACATCTTACTTTTTCATTAGCAAGTCCTATGGGACAAATAATTTTCTACAGCTAATGCGTATGCTAATCATGTTGCTGATGGGTAAAACAGTGAAACACCAACAAAAGAAATGAAAAGAAGATTATGGAAAGCTAGAAACATAGGAACTTACTAGTCAATTCTAGAAAATTAAACTACATCTACGTGAAGCTGAAGCGTAAAATTAATCCAACTTCCCAATAAAAATGCCTCGGACAATTAACCTAAATCGAGTCATCCATTTGGCAGACCGATCCCTAACAATTCACAAATCAATTTTTCTAAATATAAGATAATTGCGCAATCAAATGCAAACGATAAGATTGACGCCTAACTAAGTCAAATACCCACTAGTTTTGAAAATTAAATAGTAAAGCTTTTCGCACCGTACCGTCAAAAAACCCATCTTTAGCTGAGCTATATCATTAACAAACCCAAATTCTAAGCTTTGAAAAACTCTCTATCCGATCTTACAAAAGGTCAACACCAATCATCTAATTTCCATCCATAAAATCAAACACAAAGAAAAGAAAAGCCCCTAAAATTAACTAAACTACGAAGAGTCTATGAGTTTACATTACTGCCTTTCCAGACTTGGTAAGTCCTGGGCCGATCCGTTCCATCGTCTTCGTTGACATCTCCTGCAACCAGATCCGATGTCCGGAGAGGAGGCAGTGGTACCGCATAACTGTCTTTCATCCCCTACCTCGGGTTATTCTTCTTGCCTCTGTAGAACTGTACTCGCTGCTTTTCCTCTCCCAAAAATGCAAAAGCAACCAAAGCAAACAGAGAGAGAAAAGAGAAAGAAGGTCAAATCCACCTCTGCAATTATAATGGCTAATTCAAAAGAAGAAGAAGAAAAGCGTTTGAAAGGAAAAGGCAACCAAAGGCGGCTTTTTTAATAGTACAAAAGAAGGCTTCTTTTGACTTGGTTCCTTCATTTTTCCATAATAAAGAAAAAATGACAAGAGAAGTGAGTGGGTCAGACTCACGCATGATATGCTTATAGAATGAGGTGTCAGATTCTGGCCAACCACCACCACCGGCGCTGGGGGTGGTAATGGTAACGGTCGCCGTCGAGCTGGTCAACTGAATAGTAAATATAGTAGTTGAGTTACTGTTAAAGAAAATTATTATATACTGAGAGAGAGACAAAGGTGCGTATATTCCTCTTTCGGACAAAGATGGATCATGTATTAAAGGATTCCCTGTAAGTGCCCAGACTTTGGGATTCCCATTGCTTTTTTAACTCTCCATTACTGATCCTACTCACTCACTTGTCATCTTCTTATTCGTTATTTTATTTTATATATATATATAATACACATGCACACACAGAGTTTAGGACAAAGAAGTGATCAAATTAACCTTATTTATCACAAATAAACATATATTATACTTACTGTAAATGAGTAAATGTCACATTTGCACTTTCCTCGTTGTTTATTAAAGTCATTTGATTTATTTATAATATAAAGATATATTTTTGATAATTATATCAATTAATGTTGGTTATTTGCAAAACATAATAATATGAAAAAAATTATTATTTCTTAAAAAATCCATAAATGTGACATTTATTTATGGAAATAGTATTTTTGTAAATATAATACTTATCTATAATGAAGGGAATGTGAATTAAGTATTTTTAATTTTAGTCTTAGCGGAAAAGACTCACGTCTTTAAAAAAAAAAGACAAAGAAGTTTGCATTATATATCATAAAAGGGTAACAGGTAAATGTGAGATTCATATTCTTAAGGAAGAGATTAAGTGTTTGATTTTCTTAAATAGTTGAAAATCTTTTGAGTTAGAAAAAAAAAAAAAAAAACAAAAAACTAGAACCGTTTCTTCATATGGATCTGACGTGATACAAATATAATTAAATTTACCAAAAAGGCTAGAAATACTTATGATATAAATTTTTTTAAAAAAAAGGTGTTATCTCTTGTATATAATAATCTTAATAGAATAGACAAACAAAAACATTTGGAATTTATATAGTTACGTTGGCCTGCGTTTTAAATCGTTGATTATAAATTGATGTTTTTAAACAATGATCTAGAAAGTCAGATTTTGTTTTTTGAGGCGGAATTAATTTTTAAATTATCCCCTTCATGAAGATGAAGTTGAACTATTCTTTGTTGTAGACGATGGCAGGATCAGAATGTGGCAGGTGGTGGTAACCAGCCCTTAAATTGAACATTCAAAATTTAACCCCTCCTTTGGGAAATTTGTTGCAACGTGCAGTACTATCGAGGTTAGATTAGCATTTGGGCCTCAAAGGACCTTTTAACCGAAAACAAAAAGAAAAAAAAGATGGGCGGAATGTGTCTTCAGCCTTTATCTTTCGTCTAGCCCAGGTGGGAAAATTATTTTACGGACCTGGGTCAGCTATAGCCCATTTGACTATAAAATTATATATATATAAAACAAAATTAATAGAAAGGTGGACTTATTGCCCAAACCTGGTTGGTTCATTTGGTAGATATTGGTTCGATCAAACGGTTCATTAGAAAACAATATTTAAGAATAACTAATATAAAGATCCAAAACAATTATGGAAGATTTCAAACTAAAACCAAAAACCAGAAGATCAGGTCCTACCGGGAGTCGAACCCAGGTCGCTGGATTCAAAGTCCAGAGTGCTAACCACTACACCATAGAACCGATTTGATAAGGCTGTGATAGTATACAATAGAGATCTTTGTAGCTTTTGGAAATACCATCCAAAATCCAAATAAGTATAAAAGCCCAAATAAAGCTTGAGCATATCACATTTCAAGAAAAAGCTAAATCTATCTTTCCTTTCTTACTCATTTTCCCTTGCTACCATCAACATTCAACATTTATGACTCAAATGTCTCTTTGCAAATGCATTTTTGGTGAAACAGTTCAACCTCTGTCCCTTATGAATTAATGTTAGTTATGAATCAGCTTCAAAATTTGTTTACTCATAACAACTTCTCTCTCTGTTCATACTCACTAAATTGTTAAGTAATATCAATAACGTAATTGCTTAATCTTGTAATAATCACTGATTTGATTAGTGTAATTGGATAAGAAGGTTCATCTTGTATTTATAAAATATCCACTTAAAAGGATAACCATGTTGTACTATAGCACTGAAGATCAATTTATCTTGGTACCATATCATTTTCTTTTCTCAAGTTTATATGCATCTCCAACACCAAAAATATATAATAGAAAGTAACAAAATGGATCCTTGCACGAAATTACGTTATGACTTTGAGGTTGTGTGATTACATACTTAATAATTAGTTTCAGTCAATTATATGTGTTGTATAATGAAATTAAGCTTTCTTTTTGAGTGAAATCTGTGTAATTACTCTAAAACATATTTTTGATAAGTCTCACATCTTACCAACACTCCCAACAACCAAATCTTCCTAGATAGAGAATTTTTTTCTATTTTTAAGAGTTCTTTATATCTTTGCTTCACAGTTACCTCAAGCTTAAAAAGTTTGTAAGGCTAACTAATATATATATATATTCTAAAGAATAATTTTGAAATTAGTAGTACATTTTTAAGTTTTAGATGTAGAAGTTATTAGAATTTGGTTGATATAATACATCATGATACGCAATAACCACCATAACTAACTACTACTGGAAATCCCCTACCTTCTGCAAAGATGAAACTATAATTTGTAAATTTTCTTTAATTCTCTCTTTAATTATAAAAAAATAAAATTATACATATACATTGTTAGCACGATATCAGGGTCAATAATTAAAAGATTTAAATTTCGGTCTAAAAATGATTTAGAAAAACAAAAAGAAAGAAGGAACATGGATTAGGTTATACCAAATAGAACCTTAAATAGTTTCAAACTATTTCAGTCAGTTGATCAATTATGTTTGTCTTATAGTTTTTCTTAGCTAGCTGCAAATGAAAATACTTCAGAAATACACAATACGTAAGGTGAGAAAAAGATGGAAATTGCAAAGAGAGGATAATTATATAATTTGGCTCATATTCTCGAATAATCAGAGGTTACGTGTCTAACACTGTAATTTTCAGGTTATATAATTTCTTTTAATAAAAAGGGAAAAAAAAAAAAATTCATATGGTGGGAAATAAAACGTGAAAAGAAGTGTATATGAGATACCATGCACATGCAATTAATTATCCCAGTACAGAAATGGAAAAATAAAGTTATTATGTGAGTTGGCTAGTAGATTAGTGGTCTTAAACGAGATTAGTCTCATATTTAAAAAGGTTACTTAAAACGAGATTAGTATATGTGTATTTCACATAAATAATTAACAAATATTAAATATCATAAGGTCAATTAGTTGATTATTCCATTTTCTATAAAAATAGGAGAATTTTCGCATATTTTCTATCGGATTTATGTAGCCTCAATCAAGTAATAACTAATAAGGACACCTTACTGCAAACAAAGAATTCTTAAACAGAAAAGCCTAATATGATTTGAAATCTACTCTTCAACAAATGCTTACCCATTAATTAAGCTATTAACCTAATGAACTGCTAGCTTGTATCTAATAGCAACGAGATCATGCCTCTTTGATCTAAATTATTCGTATTGTCCTAAAAAGAAACCAAACGAAAAACCTTAGTAACTCTTCCACATGTCACATCTTCACATAGTGTCTAGATATATACCCTAATTAAACATGAAAAAAAAAAAAAAAATCAAACTCACAAAGATATATATATATAGAGAGAGAGAGAACAGGTAATTGCTGTTGTGACGTGGGCTTGAGAGATTTTCATGAATTAATGATGTTAAGTAACTTTCAATTAATTTGGTTTACTAAATTCTCCAATACCATATCTATATCTTTCATCTCTATGTTAATAAATGTCACACTCATTGTATTTTGCATTACTTATGTATATATAGGTTATTATATAAGAGAAGAAGGCCTGCGTTACGTTTTACCTGCCAAACCTGCTTCTTCTTTTCTTTAATTCTGTTTGTGTGAAGATCACAAGTTGATCAAGAGATTTATGGCTATGGCTTCTGATCATCCACTGATATTCACCTTTGGGATTCTTGGTATAAATGCAATAAACTTACTATTATATACACATATACTATAGTTAAAGACATGAAATTATTATTGGTTTTGCATTTGAATTTTATTCACCTGATTATATTTTGATTTTCTTTCCCTTCCCCAACTCGCTCATTTTCGCCATTGATATGCTAGGTAACATCATCTCCGGCATGATGTTTCTCGCGCCTTTGTAAGTATACTTTAAATTTTTTCTAAGCTTTATATATCATTTAATTTTTCAAATAAAAGTTAAGAATCAATAACAAATTTACGAATTTTGCAGGCCAACATTTATTCGAGTTTACAGAAAGAAATCAACAGAAGGGTTTCATTCAATTCCATATGTAGTTGCACTGTTCAGTGCAATGCTCTGGATTTACTATGCGATTCTGAAATCAACTGATTATCTTCTTCTTAGCATAAATTCCTCCGGTTGTCTAGTGGAAATCATCTACATTATTGTATATATTATCTATGCACCAAAGAAAGCTAAGGTACTGAATTGTTAATCTTCCCTTAATAATTAATTAATTTATCATTTGCGAATAATTAAATCTATATATTAATGGCATGCAGATGCTGACTTTGAAGCTACTAATTGTGATGAATATTGGGGGATTTTCCGCTATACTTGTTCTTACGCATTTCTTCGCCAAAGGATCAAGCCGCTTAAGCATTGTTGGATGGCTATGTGTGGCATTATCTGCTGTTGTGTTTGCAGCGCCTTTGAGCATAATGGTTAGAATGGTTTGTTTTTTTCTTTCTTTTATTATTTTTGGCTAACAGCACTGATCAAATTAATGGTTGATTTTTGTTGTATATATATTTTCAGAGGCTGGTCATACGGACCAAAAGTGTCGAGTTCATGCCATTTTGGTTATCATTTTTCCTTACTTTGAGTGCTATTATGTGGCTTCTCTACGGTGTTCTCCTCAAAGATATCTACATTGCGGTAGGTTAATCTCTCTCGTCTCAAAGAATTCTTTATATCAAATATTGAGTTCAAAGCTTAGCTGATAATGCAATAAGTAGTAAAAAGTTGAAACCCTAATAATTCTCTCTTAAAAATTTTTATAGCTATTATTACTATCGGCAAATTCAAACGATTGTTCATATCTAAACAGAAAATTTATATACGAGAAATTCAATCAATAAATTTATGCAAACATACCAACTAAATCTATCAATGGCTTGTTTTTAATGTTATATATAGGTAATGACATGTAGATAGATTTTAACCTAGCTAGGTTTAGGTCCAAACCTAAAGCAATTGCAAAAAGTGGTTTCATTATAGTTACTGGCTAGTAAATAATAAATGCATATAGTTGAGCAACATTTTTAATTAATTGAAAATTTTCACAGCTTCCAAACGTTATCGGAGTCCTATTGGGGACAGTTCAAATGGCACTGTATGCGATTTATAAGGACGGGAAGCGGGCAAGTTCAAAGAATTCTACACAAAATCTATCAGAAACAGCTGACGGAACAGCCATTATTATGCTTAACTCAATACAAACTACTAATAGTGATGACAATGGAGTACTTGGGAACGAAGAAAATCAAAAAGAGCCAAAAAAACCCCATGGAGAATTTGTTGAATCCCTTAACCAAGTCCAACCAATTAGTGAATCATGAGCTATATAACGTGCAGATTTTGAAAAATATACCTATTTGTATACTTAGAAGTTGAAGCTTTGTTAGTGTTTTGTTTTCGTACTACGTATGTATTATATAATGAATGGAAGCCTAATTTTTCTATATGTAGTATAATGTCATAGCTAGCTTAGGTATTAGACAATAATGTGCGTGTACATGTTAATTTCTTTCTTTCTTTCTGCGCAATAATTTTGAGTTAGCTAGGCTGTTAGGCATTAGACAAACGGCACTTAATTTGAAATTTGGTGTGCATTGATTATGTTTGGTAAGCTTCAATTCATTTTCCATAAAATGCTTGAAGAAGCCAAACTATAAATTAAATGGGTAATCTTTTTGCTTTCTTGGGTTAATAACTTTCTCTTTTAAGTAGCTTTTGTCTACTTTGAATGTATAATTGCTTCAGGATTGTACATATACATGGACCACCATATTCTTTTTTACAAATTTTGCAAATTTATTTTGGAGGGTCCATCAACGTTGAAATTTATACTTTTAGTTTCCAAATAATTATCGCAATTTATAAATATAATGGGTTTATAAGGTCTACCTTTTTTTTATTTTTAATGAGTTTTATATATCCGATTTTGATGAATGCATGTATTTTCTTTCTGTTCTTCTAATAACGACAACTAATTTAATATAATTAGTCCCATCAAACGGGGACATAGGGCTGTATAACTTCTTCGTTGTATTTAAAAAGATCTTGAAAAAATTATTTCATTTTTTTCTTTTTTTTTTTCAGTGCTTAAATAGACCAATGAAAATCAACATTTAATATCATGGAAGAGTTCGATGGGGAAGAAAAATTGTCAACAAGCTGTTGATCACAATTTTAAGATCTTAAGTTTTTCTTTGTGTAAAACTACTAGTATTCAGACTCTATTATCAGGACTATTTATTCTAACTCGAGGTTTAGTCATAATTAAGGGTCATCGCCCTCCTGTTATTGCGCTTTATGGGAATTGAAAAATTTTAAATCGTAGATAATATTGCAAATAAAATTCATTTAGAAATATAAATATACAATTAATTAATATACATGTGGGGTCAATTGAAAACAATAGCTGCCTATTACTTCAACCTTAATTATTTATGTCCAGATTGATAGCATAGCTTGTGTGCGGTGCCAGCGGTTGATCAAGTTCATAGCTAACTCACCAATTAGGCATTTTAGCTAGAGTTCTTTTTGTGGAGAATATATAGATACCTTAATAAATAATTTACAAATTTGAAATTATTCTCTCGACCCAATGTTGAGTTGCACAGAGATAAAAAAAAAAAAAAGTTAATACAATTAAATTAGTATAATTTTTTCTTTGGTTTTTTTCCTAAATACTCTTATATTAATATCCATTAAAATTAAATGATTCATATTAAATTCTTCTTAAAATTTATTAAACTATAGTCAAATATTAAATTTTTTTGAAAGATTAAATGTTGGTATTTTAATTTTGTTTATATCAAGATTTTAATGAATGAAAATGTGTTAATTTAACTATTATATTTATTGATAAAAAAACATATTAAATAAATATAAATTAATAAATTTCAAACATTATTCACTTCTAAAGAATATAAATTATGGGGTGATGGAATATATTTGACAAAATTGAGATAAATTGTGTTGTCGAGTGACTATTCTTGAGACGGTAGTGGAATTCCCATATACTCAACTTTAAAAATTGCTAAATGAAAATAAGTAACTTGCATGAGAATGCAATCACCTTCCGTGGAGTGTTCATGTACTTTGTTAAAATATGTCATCACCTTCAGGATAAAGGAAGGCCATTTAGTTGTTTCCGTTCTGTATTTATGCAAAGCATAAAGTTTTGTCAATTTTTTTACATTTTTTATTTTTACATGTATTTGGATATATTTAATATTAAAAAATTAGTTAAATTGAATTTAAAAAAAATTGAGTTCTTTTCCATATATATTTTAAGCCATCTTTTTGTGAATAAATTGAAATGCAGTATATTTTCTTTATACAAAGTAGTGGTTAGAAACAAAAGTTGAATATTGTAATATATATTGAATAAAAGCTAACCTTTTATTATAAAAATTATCAGCTATTTGCACACATAGACACCTGCGGAATAGAAAATAGAAAATGCTTTATCTTGTTTTGTAAAATGTATTTAATGCATTTTCATCACTTTGCCTCCTTTACGTGTTCAGGTGTTTTCCCCTTATATCTAATATAATTCTCTTCATATAATAATAATAATAATAATAATAATAATTTGAAGCAAACGACAAACGACATCAGTATTGTTTCCGGAAAAAATAATTTATCCTCACTTCTATAAATATATATATGTTTTTTGGTAGATATCCTTACTTCTATAATGTAATATAGTTGTGCAGTCGTGTACTTCTTTGAAAGGTCAGTCAT
The DNA here is from genome assembly GCF_014843425.1 of Jatropha curcas. The sequence continues at coordinate 28,802 of NW_023590567.1, forward strand.
TCTCATTGTACGGGAACTTTTTCTTTTGAAAGGCAGAAGATAGGGAAACGTTTTCCTGTCATTTATTTTTCTTGAAAGCTAAAATATATAAATGTTTTTATTTCAATTGTGATGTTTTGCCCGGTTTTTTCAGCTTCGTATATCTATATGAAGAGCCTGTTAACACGAGGTTTAGTTTCTAATAATTTTTTTTGGACTAAATTAATAAAATAATAATTCTTATTACTAATAAAAAAAATAAGTAAATGTTTTCCGGTCATCTATAATACCAGAAAAACTTCGAGTCTTTTAACTGACATGCATTACTCTAAAATCATAGTGTCCGTTCTCTCTTCTCATTGGTTCAGCTTCTTTAACATTGATGCAGATTTAGTTATCAATAGAGCATAAAAAAAATAAAAAATTCATGTAATTGACTCTAATTAATTTAGAATTAGGGTTTAACGACGTATGATTCTTGTTGTTAAGATGCATAATATTCCCGAAAGAAATGAATTGCATCATCTCAATGGTGCTTTGATAAACAAGAGATAAAAAAAATATATAATTAGGCATGAACACAGAACTTTTAAATGGAACCCATTATTTTGGAGTGTTCATCATCACTTACAGAATGGGATACCCACTAATGAAATTTGCTAGAATAATACTAACCTGAAACTAATAAAGCAAATAAAGTACAAAGCATAATTGTACTTGTCGCTAACTATATGCTTAAATTAGTGAGTTAAGAAGAATTAAAACTGAAAAGTAAGGTAGTTCACGTCAATGGTGCAAGTTTCTTTCAATACCCACTTAGGAATAAATTTAGGGTTTCTAAAATGAACTCTTTATTACAACAATATATACAACCTAGTATCCCAGAAATTTCACACGTGCAAACCACTATAGTAACTCCACTGTGTAGCCACACAAATATCTAGCCCTCATATTATTATAGTAATGATGAGTGGGCGGAGTTTAGCCAATCTTTAATTATTGGGATCACGGTTGATGGGAGATCTACTTAGCATTATCTTATCATCAATTCAGGTGGTCTACATAATATTCTACTCTTCACCTACCACACTTTAAAACCCACATCCATCTTTACCCATTAATAATATTTCAATCTCTCTTTTTGTTTATATCTTTCTTTTATTTTAGAATATCTTTCTTATTTCTAATAGTAAGATAGATATTCTACAATCAGTTTTCAAATATACTATTTCTGATGCAATCAGGGTGCCTCTTTCGTGCTGAATTCCTTAATTTGTGGGACTTCTAGGATTATGATATTCTAATGTAAAAATGTGGAAAAAAAAGAGTTTATGATATACTTTTCTCTGTGAGATATGACACCCTTTACATATTGGCTAGAGGCAGATTTATGTGTGGAATTTCATGTTCTGTACATACTAGATTATTAACGGATTTCTCATTTACGGTCTATTCGGTGAAATTAATTGTTTTAATAGCATTTAGCTGTTAGCTGTTTGAGTTGTGTTTCATAAAATATTAAAAGATAAATATTATATGAATTAACTTTTTATAAAACGCTATTTTAACTTTTAAAATCTAATTCAAAAACTATATTACCGAATACTATAAAAAATAATATTTACTATTTTGACTAAAAACTTCCTGAAAAGTTATTACCGAGTATAACTTTAGAGTGTAAAAATACTTACTATTAGTCAATGGCATAGCGTCGTATTAAGGTGGTACCACAATATGATGACTTACTTGCCCTTAATTAATATATAAGACTATCTATACACTAAATTAGTTCTATAAAGTAATTTGGTGTGAACGAAGGTACGATTGACAATTCACTAACAAAAAAAGAACAAGCTAATAAAAAATTACGCATGGTCAAATAAATCCTAAATTTTAGACTTTCCAACAATTTTAATCAATTCTTTTAATTTTTTCTATCAATACACCTAATTTATTTTTTTGATAACAATTGTGACCTCATTGAGGATCCGTTAGAAACACGCTGATGTGGTCGTTATAAGGTCCCACCTACTGACAACTGAACAACTGATTAGGAATTCCACTAAAGAACCTCTCCTATCAATCCTAAACCAAACGACAGCGTTTTAGGCTTGATTTACAATGGATAAGTATTCATTCTCCTTGCCAACGGGCATAACTCGCTTATTTATACATCATTTGGTTCTTCCATGATGGGCGGCTACTCACACGGTTCAGTGGGTATGATTTGGCTATGGGTGGTCCGAACAAAATGATGCCTTCTCATACTTAAGGGGGACAATTATTAGTGTAAACTTATTAATTTTTTATTATAATGAACAAAATTACTTAACTTGAGATCGATCAAGGGATTTGCAAAAGCGAATAATTAAATTCTCTTTTTCGTAAATAAAAGCAACAAAGGAAGACACAGAATCAATACAAAAATCACTTGTTAAATTAGAAAATTTTCTTAAGGTGTTTCATCATTTTATTTTAATTAATATTGGATTCCTTTTAAGAATTATACAATTATAAATTTATTTTAATTTTGATTAAAGTCGAATTACGAGGAAAAAATTTGTCTTAATTAAAATTTATACCGTAATTGATATTTTTTTGAGTTATGAAACGAAAAAAATTAGTCGAATGGCTTGGCATTCTAGAGCAAATTAAACTAATTAAGAGTGCAAGTTATGCATACCTTTACTATTGGAGTTGGAGATAACCCTTCAAATAGAGAAAAGATTTATAATCCAGTTACAATCGTTTTGCAAATTGACAACGTACCACCCTCTGAAATTACATTTAAAAAAAAAAAAAAAAAAAAAAAAAAGAAGAAGAAGGAAAAGGAGCAGAAATGGGCGATAAACGAGATGGGTTTATGACACTAAAATAATAATAATAATAAAACTTTACATATAACGAAGTAACACGGTACAAATTTTAAACCAAAACTGAAAGATGGTGCCACACTGTAACCATTTAAAAAAAAAAAAAAAGAAGAAGAAGAAAGGAGCGAAATGGGCGATAACGAGATGGGTTTATGACATAAAATAATAATAATAATAAACTTTACATATACGAAGTAGACACGTACAATTTTAACAAACTGAAAGATGGTGCCACATGTAACCATAGGAAGCTGGTTTGAACATCCAGCTATTCACGCGTGACAGTCAAAAGCTATATGAGATAGAACGCAACAACAAAACAAAACAAAACAAAAGAATTTCTTGATGATTACTCACCTAAAATGTGAAGAGAATAAAATTAACTTAAAACTTAATTATTATATAATTATGTAATTAGTGCGCTCATGATAGATTAATTATAGTAACCTCATCTTGATAATCACACTTGTCATGTTTTTATGAGAAGAGCATGAGAATTGCATGCAATAAGCAGTGATTTAGTGGTACAAAAGTAAGGCTGAACTTGGTTTTTTTATTTTGACGGTTTGCGTTTAATATTAATATGACAAATAGGATTTCAAAGAGAAACGGCCAAACCTCCTGTACAAAATGATGACCATGTAATGTAATAATTAATTATCAGACAAAAGGGTTATGAAATGGGTACTGTCACGTGAAAGAAATTTTATTTTTATTTTTTTGGAAAAGCAATTTAAGCTTTTGTTGGGTGTGTAACGTAAGTAAACAAAGGGAGAATGGTGATTGACCCACCACAATATGCACAAGTAATGTTGTTGAGTTGGCATTCGGCGCACACTATTTTGGTGCACCCCAAAAAGTTAATTTGCTAACCATCATTTGTACACATTCTAAGTCCTCATGCACCATTCTTGTGCCTATAAATATGTCACATTCTTTGTGCTTATGCTTCATGGTATGGCTTGCTTGAGAGAAATTTACTAATTGCTAGGGCTAGCTTCCATCTTCAAATCCTTGTTGTTTTGAGAGAGAGAGAACACAAAAAATAGACATGGGCTTGTTTTCCACTGACAATCCTGGTGCTTTTGCATTTGGTCTTCTAGGTATATTTCCTCTATTTTCTCACAATTTCAAGTTATTTATAAAATGTGATAATTTTACATTGAAAGTATGATTACCAAGTGTAGAACGCAAAATTTCTAATTTTCCTTTCAATTTTGTAGGCAATATCACTTCTTTTGTGGTTTTTCTAGCTCCCATGTAAGTTATTTATTTATTTGTGTTATTTTAACTAATGTCATATATTATTTACAAACTTATAACAGTATTTAGAGATATTAAAACCTGTTGGTGGAGCGTTTTGATATTATATTGGCCTGATATCATGATACGAATAATGAAGTCTACGATCCATTTATTAGTTGTGTAAAGAAAAATGAAAACTCATTAATTTAGCAATAATGGTGCAGACCAACATTTATAAGGGTTTGTAAGAAGAAATCAACAGAAGGGTTCCAATCATTCCCATATTTGGTGTCTCTATTCAGTGCTTCGATTTTGCTATACTATGCTACTCTCAAGACCGATGGTTTCTTTCTCATGACTATCAACTCATTCGGTTGTTTCATAGAGACCATTTACATTGCCCTCTTCATCGTTTATGCACCAAAGCAAGCCAGGGTACGTAACAATTACAATGACTCACTAATCATCCTATTAACCCTATTTATTCATTAATTAAATTATCGTTTTTTCAAATTAATGCAGATGTCCACTCTGAGGATACTTCTTTTGTTTGACTTTGGTGGATTCTGCTTGATTCTTCTTCTATCCCATTTTCTTGCAAAAGGACCATCGGCTCGGATTCAAATGCTTGGATGGGTCAATGTAGTATTTTCTTTTGCTGTATTTGCAGCACCTTTAAGTATTATGGTGAGGATTTAATGCAATCTCTTTTTTTGTTTTTATGTGTAATAGTATTTTTTTTTTTAGTTTACTTTCTGATCTTTTGCCTTCCCACTCAGCTTTATTTTTTCCTGTTCCTTAATTATATAGTATGAGTTTTGTTTTTGTTACCCACTTCCCAAGCAAGCACCATTAAGTATAATCTTCGTTTTAATTAAGCACACTTACATGTTTATTAATATTCAAAGATAATAATATATGTATGATTATATATGCAGAGGGTTGTCATAAAAACCAAAAGTGTGGAGTTCCTGCCATTTCCACTGTCATTCTTTCTCACACTCAGTGCCATTATGTGGCTCTTTTATGGAATACTAGTAAAGGACTTGTATATTGCGGTAAGTGCTCTATTTCGTACGCAAGATTAATTAGAAACCTTATTTTTTTCTGATATATATATATATATATTGTTCCAATTTTCCATTTCAGGGACCGAACGTGTTGGGATTTCTATGTGGGGTGGTTCAGATGATTTTGTTCGTAATTTACAGGAATCACAAGCCAGCGACAGTAGCCAAGGACCCTGAGTTACAGCAGAATAGCGTGGATGATATAAAATTGGAGAGTATTACTTGCGAGATGCAAGAAGCTGTATGCTCGGCCCAGCAGCAGCAGCAGCTGCAGCCAAATCGGAATGATGTAAACAACGAAGAGAACATGGCCATGGCTAATATTGGTGGAACTGGAGGCCAGCTTATTGCATGTCATGCTTGATTAATTAACATCTACTAGCTACGCCTTAATTAATTAACTCCTCCCTGTCCGTGTGTTCATGTTTATGTCATTTTATAAGATAGCTTCCTATCTTTAAATAGCTCTCTCTCTCTCTCTCTCTCTCTCTACTACGTTATGTAAAGTTTGTAAGTGAAGGATTAGCATCTATATATATATATATATATCTGAGTGTGTCTTATATATATAGAGACAGTCTTCCATGTATTTATGTATCTTTCTGTAAGCAAAAACAGGGATGGAGGTGAAATAACAAGTTATATATTTAACTTTATGCATGCATGTAATTATTTAACTTTAATGTTTCTGAATACATATTCAACTTAATGCTTGCTTTTCTTTTCTTTTTTCTTTTTTTTTTCTTTTCAAAGCAGTCGGATGTCACAAATATCTAGGCATAATCTTACCTACGATTACTATAATTATTATTATTATTACGATTGAGATGAGCATGATAATTTTAATATAAATTTTATTTGATTTAAACTTGGTTCAATTCATATATAATCTTTGATCTTTTTATCCATATCTTACCTTCCAATGGTTAGATCGGTTTTAAAAATTGAAAGGAAATAAATGATATAATAATACTAAATATAATAATGCAGAAAATAGTCTTGGTCAGTCATTACCTTGAATTGGATTATCATCATTGCATTTCTTATCATTAACGGATCGGGCCATGGATGTGGATCAGAACAAAGTATAGTTTTCAAATATAATCGAGTGCGAACCCAAATATATGAATAAACTAAGTTATGTTTGGTAAGTAAATTATGTTTCTTTCCAAACATGTGATCTAACACAATAAAACTGAGACAGCAGTAGTTTGTTTCTTTTGGGCCAAACAGTAGCTAACATCATGTACACTGCTTTTGTTGCTTCCTGAAAACGGGAATTCCATTATAGGTTTTGGGCTGGGCTTTCGAGCAGCCGGAATTAATTGTATTGTTCAACGTAAGCAAACAAAACATGTACATGTGCATTAGATTTGTTTTGTATTGCATAGATTTTTTTTTTTTTGACATTGAAATATTGCTCATATATTATTAAGAGAAGAAACAAGCAATACAAGTGGGAGCAATATCCCAAGTTCGAAAACAAGCCCCACTAGGAACTGATTTAGCCAAAACATGAGCTATATCATTAGCTTGTCTTCTAATCCAAGCCAAAGTGACATTATCCCAAAGTTCGAAAAAACAAAGCCCCACTAGGAACTGATTTAGCCAAAAACATGAGCTATTGATCATTAGCTTGTCTTCCTAATCCAAGCCAAAGTGACATTAGGTATTGGACTAAGAAAACTTACATTCAGACGAATGGACAACTCCAGATGACAACTCCAAACTCAGACAAGTCTTAGACAGAACTCCTCATAGCATAGTAAACTTGCAGGCAATCGGTCTCAACCTGAAACTGCAAACTAGAGTAGTCCGACAGCAACCATGACAAAACATTTCTAAGCGCTTGAGCTTCAGCTAATGCTGGAGAAGAACAACCCCGCAATGATGACGCTGATGCTGATAAAAATTTGTCATGACAGTTTGAAATTACAGCACCAAAAGCTCCATGGCCAACAGAGGGGAGGAGAGCTGCATCAAAATTGATTTTGAAGGTGCCAGCAGGTGGCGGCAGCCATTGATTACCTGCAAAAACATCTATACCGGAATCAGACGACTTCAGCTGGGCTTTCTTCCAAGAGGCTAGCATGCTTCTAGCTCGAGTAATCACATGATACGGTCCTTCTGCTACTTGGTTCCATTTCAACATTCAACTCATACGGCTCAACCAAATTTAACATCCAAAGTCCCATAATAAAAAAAACTCTCAAAGAACTCAATCTCCCACACCTTGTGTTAAAATGTTCCACATCTTCCAACATCTGTAAGAAATTTGGAAAAATGCCAATATTCAGCTGAATACCAAAAAACTGCCAACAAAAACTTGCTCTTGGACACTCAACAAGAGCATGGACTAATGTTTCAACAGCCCCACAATAATCACATCCTGTATCAAGCTCCAAACCCCTTCTTGCCAAAGTTGCTTTAGCTAGCAGAATGTCTCTACAACACCTCCAGAGGAAATGCCTCACTTTCGACGGAACTTTCAGTGACCAAAGGGTTTTCCAAAAACCCGACTGCCAAGCTTCTTCAGTTTCCACATAGTGAGATGCTATTATTTTATATCCAGATTTCATGGAATATATCCCCGAGTCTGTCCAATGCCATATAAGGATGTCGTCCTGAACGGTTGTAGCTAAAGGAATAGAGGTAATAGCTTCAGCAATTGAAGAGTTGAAAAGACCATTTATCAACGGCAAGTTCCAAGCACGATCTCCTTGTGCCAAAATAAGATCTGAAACCCTTATATGCTCAAAACCAGGAAGGATAGGCAAGTTAACCTGAAACTGATTATCCCTCAGTAGCCACGGTTCATTCCAGACATTTACTGATTGGCCATCTCCAATTCGCCACCGAAAACCTGAACAAATAGCATCCTTAGCTGCACAAATTCCTCTCCATACAAAACTTGGATTGCTGCCAGTGCCTGCACCAAGGAAATCCCCATTTGGGAAATATTTGGATTTGAAAGAACTTTGGATTTGAAAGAACTATAAAAGAGAGAATTTTGTAAAAGTCTCCAGCAGTGGCTTTCTAGCATGGCTAGATTGAAGCTCGCAGATGCTAAAAATCCAAACCTCCTTCTTCCCTCGCCTACGCACAGCCTTTTCCAACTACACCATCTCATCTTCCCTCCCCACCAATAAGATTCATTAATCTTGTAACTCCTCTAAAATAGATGTGGTATAAGAAAGCACTCATATAGAATGAGGAATAGCTTGTGCCACCAGCCTTGAATTTAACACCTCTCTTACCTTGCTTTGGATAAAGTTTCTGGTTCAAAACCACCTAACCAACTTCCTCACACGATCCTTCAAAAAAGAAAAATATGCCTCTTGGTCACCGACCAACTAATGAGGGTAGTACTAGGCCGAGTATCTTCCATGGTTCAAAGAGCAATCACATGAAAACCCCTTTAACGCATCCTTATCCACTTCAGAGATATCTTCCATGGTTCAAAGGAGCAATCACATGAAAAACCCCTTTAACAGCATCCTTATCCACTTCAGAAGTATTAGAGCTGAAAAAAATACCAGATTTTTGCCAATTAACTGCTTGACCCGAGGCTGCTTCATAAGTAATTAGAATATGTGTAATCTCCAGAGCTTGAATCTGTGATGCCTCAAAAAAGAACAAGCTATCATCTGCAAACAACAAGTGAGATAACCAAGGAGCAGTTCTCGATACTCTACAGCCTTGGATACGACCTTCATTTTCAGATCTACTAAATAGCTTGGACAGGCCTTCAGCATAGAGTATAAATAAATAGGGAGATTTATATTATGCATTTCAGTAATGAATTTGCTTGCCTTTTGGTCATGGGTTCAAACTCAAAATGGAAAAGCATTTTTTTTTTTCTTTTCGTGTATGCAGAAAATTTTCATTCAAATGTATGTTTTCAAAATATCTATCATTGAGATGCCAATGAGTATTCCCTATTTGATCCTTTGATTTTCATTTCATTAAATTAATATTTATTTTTCGTCGATTTGTAAGAGTGATCAGAAATTACATAGCATACCATTTGTAGGGCTCATGAAACTATTTATGAAAAGATTGGACGACATTCAATTTGAAAGTACAAAAAAAGTTAGGTAATTAGTGTTTCTTCTTCTTGTTCACTTTCAGATGACATCCACTGAAGAAATTTTGAATTACATGCGGGGTGATCAAGTTGTTCATGTAACATATGCCTGAAGACAATTTTACATAAGGTTGACGGTTTTGTCTTGAAAATATTAGGTCAATGTGTTAATATTCTTGACTTCTTCAACAATTTGCATGCTTGATTGCTGGGCATCTCATTTTTTATTTCATAATCTGAATTAATATATTATTTAATTAATTGGCAACAATTTGCATATCTTTTAAACATCAAACGAAGGGAAGTCACTGTCGAAGGTTTTATATGTTGAACTACAAACTGCATTAAAACCGTCATTTTCTGATTCTCTTGTAAGAAAGGAGTTGAGGCAGAAGATGTTTTCTTATATTATAATAATATTGGAATTTTTACCTTCATAATAACACAGGGAGTTGAACCAGAATTTAAGTCTCGTATATGAAGAAAACAATTAGTGATTTTATTTTTTTTCTTTTTTTTTTTTTTTTTAAATTAGTGATTTGTTTTAATTGACATGGATCTAATTAACAATAATAATGACTTAAGACTCTAACGAGATATATACCTGCAAAGCACAAGCATTTCTTCAAAAGTCAAAACCGCCAGAAATACCAACCTGGCACCCATGGATTATTAATAAACCGCTAGCAGTGTCAACATTCAGTGGCCCTCCAATGAGGAAATTAATTAAAACTTTTAGACTCATTAGTTAAGTACTATTTAGAGCTTTAAAATTAAATCTAGAAGAAGAGACCTAACCCTAGCCAGCTTAATTAGACCTATGAACACGATTCATATTTCGTTATATTTGTTAGTTGTCTTTGTTTTTTTAGGGATAAAGCACCAAATTCGTTAATTACCGAATAAACTTGTGGGTTATTCCATTATATATTATTATTTATCAACGTTGTCGATTAACAAGATGCACGTGGTTGGCATGAAGAAGCACGTGAGTGGTTGCTAAGTGATACCACAACAAAGAGGATCATAACCAGTTATGGCGGCTGATGGGTTTGTGGGACAATTGGAAAAACTAAATGTACGTACTGATAATTTCTTGTCCTGGTAAAAAACCATATGTATCTTCTGGTATGATTGTGAGATCGTTTCTCCACCGTTGGATTGGCTGTATTTTGCTGAAAGAGCAAAGATCCTGAATGGTTTCACCACCATGCATCATCAAGTGCGATTACACATCAAAAGGCGAATGATATGATTCTGTAACAAATGAAGTAAGTTTCAAACCCTAGTAAGAGAATGAGCCAAGTGGGTTCACTAATATTAGTTAGTTGACCCCGTTCCAGTGCGATATAGCTCACTCCTTAATTAGGTCTTGCTTGTATTACATTGCATTATTTGCCTTAATTAAGCATTATAATTTTGGTTTAATAATCAGTAATGACATGTACTCTAGATGGGTTAGGCTAGAGGTGGAACTACGTGGAAGGCTGAGGGGGCCACTGCCCCACTCAGAAAATATTAACATTTTTTTTTTTTTTTTTTTTTTAATATTAACATTTTTTTTTTTTTTTTTTTTTTGTTGGGAAAATTGATACTTGATCCCTACAATTTTTTTTTTTTTTTTTTTTGTGGAAAATGATACTTTGATCCCTCAAAGAGTAAAAAATTATGTTTCGCCTTCCTAACTTTATTTTCTCATTTAGCTCCTGATTTACGTTGATGTTTTAAGACAACAAAATTTCAGGTTTAACCCTTATCCTCTCATTAATTAGTTATAGTTGCCTTTAATATTATTATATAATTGCATGAGTTTAGAGATGATCATATATATCCCTTGTACGAAAAAAATTAAAATACTAACATTAATCAATTTTTTCGGTATTACTTGAAACAATTGAAATGTCTTTTGAAGATTAGATTAATCGATGGCAAAGATTTCTTTTTTTAAAAATCAAAAAATTCTGTGTAATTTTCTTAATCCAAGATCATTTTGCTAAAAAGAATAAAAGTAAAAAAAAATTGTTAGTTATTTTATACTATGTATAAAATTTTTCATCAATAATTAATTAATTATCGGTAGTAATATATTCTATATACGAATAGTGAAAAGTCTCAAATTTGAACATTTTATGTAGTCCATAATATTTTTTTCTTTCCATCCATCTAGCGTCTTATGAATTGGGGAAAGAATTATGAATTGGAGAAAAAAAAAAATAAAAAGAGTAATTGGTAAGTTGAATGTATGAAATCTCTAGAGAAAGAAAGAATAATGAGGAAGTCCTCTGGAACTGAAACATGAGTTGTAACCCTTAAACCACTTAGTGGGTGACACATCAGAAAGAAACCACGTGGGACCCTACCAATTTTGTGCACGTACTATGAATGATACCAACAAGTAGGGTAACTTTAGAGAGAGAAAGTTTACCTTGAAGAAAAATTAACCAAATGCAGTAAAGATAGGGCATTAGAGATAGAAAGCTGTTTGGATTATTTTGACGTAAAAAGTCTAGTAGTAGGACCAACTGGAAAGGACATAAGAATTTCGTTTTTAAATACTAAATTAATAAAAATAAAAATAAATAGTAAATACCCACTGTTACATTGACATCATAAATTCATTTTATTTTAATTATGCATGCAACTTGGACCTTCACTCCTTGATTCTTTTGCTTTTGCTTACTATATAAACCGCTCCTTCCTCATTCCTCATTGCACCAACAAAGCTAAGCTACTAGATTTCCCTTACTCAACACATTTCTAGCTGCTAATTGCAGAGAAAGAGAGTAGCAGAAACAAGAACAAAAAATGGCCTTGCACTTGTCTGGTGTGTTCATTTTTGGAGTTTTAGCTAATATCATCTCTGCCATGGTGTGCCTTGCTCCTTTGTAAGTCTTTTTCCTGTAAAATTTGGTGCTCTTGAATATCTATTTCAAATTTATCATATATGATGAACAGTTTATTTACATTTCAGGCCAACTTTTTATCAAATTTGCAAGAAGAAAACAAGCGAAGGGTTTCAGTCTATTCCATATGTGATTGCACTATTTAGTGCTATGCTATGGTTATTCTATGCAATTTTTGATAATAATGCCACTCTTCTCATCACTATCAACACTTTCACCTTCTTTATGGAGATTTGCTACATTATTGTGTACCTTATCTATGCCACAAAGAACGATAGGGTATGTATCTAATCTAATATACAGTAATTCCACTAACTTAAAAACTTTTTCGCTTTTTATTATTATAATATAATATTGAAATTTATGTTCGATCATTTTTTTTTTTTTTTTTTTTTATGTTCTATCATTTTTTTTTTTTTTTTGCTGGCAAGATGTCACCATAAAAACTTGTCTTTTTTTTTTTTTTTTTTTTTTTGCTGCAGATGTTCACCATAAAACTTGTTCTCTTCTTCAACGTTTTTGGATTTGGAACCATTTGTATATTAACTCTTTTCCTTACCCATGGCCGGAAACGTGTTGACGTTCTTGGATGGATTTGCATGGTATTTGCTCTTTGTGTGTTCGTTGCACCTCTTGGTATTATGGTGAGAATGCAATTTCTTTTTTTTTTCTTTCAAGAAAATGTTTCTTTTCCTTTCCTATTATACTGTAACTTTTCTTGCTAATTATCTTTTCTTTTGTCTCTTCTTAACTGTATTTGCAGAGAAAAGTTATAAAAACAAAGAGCGTAGAGTTCATGCCTTTTTCTTTATCTTTCTTCCTCACCTTAACAGCTGTCATGTGGTTCTTCTATGGCTTTCTAAAGAAAGATATTTATGTTGCTGTAAGTTATCCATACATGCATCGTGATCACGTACCTCTTTTTTTCTTCTCTTTCTCTCTTTATTAATTGTTTCTTATTGTTTTGTCAATTACAGGTTCCAAATACACTTGGATTTCTCTTTGGTATTATACAGATGGTAATCTATTTGATCTACAGGAAACCCCAGAAATTGACAGTGGAAGAGCCAAAACTTCGAGAATTATCTGACCATATCGTTGATGTTGCAAAGCTAAGTGCAACTTTGTGCTCTGAGATTAATACAGTTGTGGTTCCAATTCCACAGACAACTAATAATGGAAACGATCAACAAGCTGAAGTTAAAGAACAGAACTTAAGAACTAACAATAAGCAAGAAATGGATGTCTCCAACAAAGTTTAATTACCACATTTCATTCTCCAATCCCGCGTCCTGGCTCTCATCTTTGCTTCTTCCCTGAAGCTATCAGTATCACTTGGGGTCCTTCACAACGGTTAATGGACGAGTCTCTTATTTTTTATTTTTAAGTATCTTTCTTTTAATTTACATGTATTCGTGTAAATTGTGGTGCCACATCTATGTGTAAGGCTGCAACTGCAAGCCGCAGTGTTAATTAATCTCTAAATGTTGTTTATGTTAAATTCTAGTTAATAAATATATCAATCTTCTTGTAATATGTATCTCTTTTGTTCAAGAAATAAAATCTCTACGGACAGTTTATAACGACATGCATGAATATTAATTTCTGATATTAATTACAAAAGATAAATTGATTTTTTGGCATTGTTGCATAATCAAAGAGGTCTTTCCTTAATTGCCTCCTTTAAAAAAGAACAAAAATTAAAGTGTATGTGTTTGATATTGTCCCAATCTCATCAACGACAAAACCCATTTCATTCCATCAAATATTAATTAAAATATTATATTATATTATTTATTACTAGTAGTACCAATGGGGTTCATAGCCTTACGAGGAATTGGGTCAACTTCCCTAATATTCTAAAGATAGAAAAATTGGTAGATTTTCGAGAATATATATATTTTTTGAGGACTGGGAAGAGAATTCAAATATGGATCTATATTATCAAGTCGTATATATATTTACTACTAAATTATATCTTTATATATGATTTTTCGAAGATATTGAGATGCACATCACGGGATGTATTTTCTTTTTTTGAAAAAAAATGCTTACATTTGCTTATATACCTGGTCAATAATTGATTACCATTTGAAAAAGCTGTTATAATATTTATTAATTGGTTCATTTTTCTAGTAAAAAGATAACAAATACTATTATATGAATAAAAAAAATTCATGATAACTGATTAGTATCTGAGCGAGTCTACACCACAAGGTAGACTTCATACACATTAAGAGAGTGGTGGGACTCACTTTTTGTGATAATTGGTATATGCATGGAGAAAATTTAACACATGCACGAGCTTTAATGGACATTCGCCGCATGATTCGCTAAAAATAATAATAATAATAATATCATCATCAAATTAATGTATAATATTTAATATTTGTATAGTAATTGCACCATAAGAGAGGATATATATGCGAGAGGTCTAATCGGTGTCGACAGACAAAAATACCAAGTTTTCTTTAAGGACGTGATTATCACATATTATTGGGAAACTTTCGAAGACAAAAGTTTTGCCTTTATGACGTCTCACAATGTGATACGTGAGAAACAATGCATATTATTAATTGTAGTGATAATACTGATTAGCGTCAATCATTCTTTGATTAGCATATGACAATGATTTTCACGACAAGTAATATAGAATGAGTAGAATATCGTTCCCATGAGAATTATATATCAAATATTAAAATTATATTAATATACTATTATTTAAACGACGATATAAGGAAATTATTTTTAGAAACTAAATTCAACAAATAAATATAATAGAAAGAAATCAAGCAAGCAATTTTTTATTAAAAGAAATCAAGGATTAAAGACTACTGGAGATTTTGACTTCACTTAATTCTATCCAATTTATTTTATGAGTTCGTTAATCAATTTTAATTATTTAAGTAGGAAAATAGCTCTAAAACTATATTAAAAATATTATAAAAATAACATCTATCGGTATAAAAAGAGAAGATTACATAATTAATTGAATTAGTCGGTTAGTGTTGCGTGATTTGAATATGTCAACACTAGTCTCACTATCTTTGCATGTTATTGTCTTGGTAATGATCGGGTTTGGGTTTCCTTTTTATCGTCCAGGTGGCCATTTTGAAGGGACTGAAAAACAAAATGCAAAGGTGAGACGGGCATAAAGGCTTACGATGAGGTAATCTTGACCCACAAATCTGAAGCTACGTATCTTCTTCTTCTTCTTCTTCTTCTTTTTTACTTTTGTTTAATTAGTTGGTGATGATAGAGTGACGACTCCAGATTCTTACCACACATCAAAAACAAAATGATTTGTCTGTGTTTTTTTTTTATGATTAGCTGCCTCTATCGCCTCTTGTCGAGCACTAACTGCAATCGAACGGACTAATCTTCAACAATAATCGAACCTGCTTGCTTTCTTCTTCTTTTCTTTTCTTTTTTCTTTTCTCCCTTCCTTTTCATGTTTTGGGGATAGGCTTGATGAGCTAAGGTTAGAGATATTACGGAGTTTTGAAAAAGAAAAAATAAATATAATTTGTGCGTGCATGGTAATCGTGCATGTTTCTTTCATATTCACTTTCGATTCCAATCATGAATTCATTTTTGTTAGTCCATACGAATGTAAAATTAAGATATCCAATTATTTTTATAACTTTCTAGATTTTTTTTTTTAAAGATACACATGTAAAACGCTTCTTATACAAGTTAAATGGAATCCTAGAGGACCAATTTCCACGTGTAAACATATTGAAAGAACCATACTATATACACAAGAGCCACTAAAAATATTGAAAGAACCATACCATACGCAAGAGCCACTAAATTTATTATTATTATTTTTTTTTTTTTTGAAAAGAATATGTATATGAATTAGTTGCTAAAGCTAAATGTATTAAATTAAGTGATTAAGTGTTGAATTTTAACAAGTACTTTTTTCTCTTTAAATATTTTCAATGTACTAAAAAAAGAATGTATATATGTAAAAAAATTTTAAAAAAATCCATTTTAAAAATATAAAATAAGCAAAATTATATTATTATATAGACTTACTTTGTTTTTTCAACTTTAGTTTCAAAAACTTTTATTACGAGATAAATATTATCTAAAATAGGTTTGAAACGGTGCATATATTAAAATTTAAAATAGATTTAGGTATGAGTATTTTAAAAGAAATTTTAAATAAATTTAAGATATATATATATATTCACCTTACTTCCATTCCTAATTATGATTCGTTTTAAATTAAGGTAATGGTTTCTTTAGGTAAAAAATTTTAATTAGAGTAAATTAATAACAAAATAAAAAAGATATTTGAATAGTATTTTAATAATTCTTTTTTAGTAGTGTGATAATATTATGCGAAAGGTTTTATCCATCATCAATTAAAAATTGCATTTCTCAAGTTATCTCGAAGACAAATTAATTCACGTGGGATGTTAGAGATTTCTCACGAAAGTTGTCTTTTAACATTTTTAAAATCAAAGTATTTTTGGAACATGATAGCGGTTTGTAAAGTTTCCATGTTCAATCAAGCAAGTTTTATTTGTGGGCAGTTCAAAGTAGCTTTCAGACAAAACAAATACATTCTGTTTGTTTTTAAACCTTCGAGAGTTTTCACACTGCAAGAATCGAGTTTTTCTTTTTTTCAAGTTTAGTAACAAAAAGAACATTCCTCAGAATCCTTTCTCACAACATCTTGGAATATATACAAACAAGAACTGAAGAATATTCCTACCATTCATCTAACTTGAGCTGCTCTAATTGCAATCTATTTTAGGGTATACGACATGTCCAATGCTTAATATTCTTGCTCTAACTGAGGAGATTAAAAAATAAAGAATAAAAAAGTAGGGGAGAATGTCCAATAATTGTAAATTTTTGTTATCAGCGAAGAAGAATTTTTTATTTAAAAATTAAATAGAAAATAAAGATACGTTCAAAAAAAACTCTCCTAACTAAGTTACTACTCTTAAGCCATGAGGCTTTCTCTAATACATATTATCCTATCTGGAAAGTTAATTAAAAACCTGAATCCACATCCAATAGATAACTCAAAATATAAAACAGTTCCTTTTCATGCTTCTTTAATTAGATCACTGTAGGAGTAACTTTACTCATTAATTAAATTTTGGGTAATATCCCAAAAACTAGAAAATTAAATTAAATGTAAATTTATATATATATGATGCAATGTTAAGGAAAAAGTGTAAAAGGCTTTATAATGCATAGTAATAACAATAATAAATTTGAAGAGACATTCATGAGATAACGATATGTTTATCCTAATCGAAGTGCTACGAGCCTATGACGTTCTCACACCACAATGAATTGAGCTTTTAGAAGCATTTTACAATACTTTATACACTTTTTGAAGGGCCATGGTAGATATTTATCCAAACATAAAGAAGGGAAAAAAAAAAAAGAAAAAAAAAGATGTAGCTATGATTTTAAACGAGAAAAGAGAAAGCATTTTGGTGATGCATGGGATGATGAGTTCAAAACACACAAGTTGGCATGAGTTCTGTTATACATCTATCTCTGATCCGTATCTTTAGATTATGGATGACAGGAGAAATTAAATAGCACAGTACAAATTTTGTCATCTTTTTACAGAAAAAAAAAGCCAATCCTCTCGCAGAAATGTAGTGACTATTGCCAAAATTCAACAATACATGCATATATATTAAACTACCTGTAATATATATAAATCTGAAATTCTATTTAATTATATGTTGTAAAACTTTTAAAGATACTGTATGAAATAGGTCAAAAGATATATTTTTTAAATTTTTTCTTGCTTTAACTCATTAATAATCCACTTGATGCCTTTTACCATTTCCAAGAAAATTTTTGTGGCATTGTTGTTTTGGTACTGAATGAATTTTAAGTTTTTAACCCATTTTGTCACAGGTGCAATTCCCCATACCCATACCAAACAAGAACTGGCTCTCCTAAATCTCAATAGTGGGGAATATATAGATTCTTCCTTTAGTGTCAAATGACTCGAAAGTAAAACCGAATGTCATCTAAAATGGCCCACCATATATCCTTCCTATACAGATACCGGTTCTTCATGGTCCTGCATTAGATTAACTTTATCCTGGTTAATTAATTGGGGTTGCATGAAACTATGAAGCTCTGTGTACCCAATATTTAAGACAGTAATTAGGCTAAGTTATGTGGACCAAAACCTGGAACTTGCACAGAAGATGACAATGATTACTGGCATTGGCAATCATTAAACAGGAGAGTTTAAATTATTAGAACCTGAGGTCAAGTATCTTTAGGAGTGGATTCCACTCTCAAAGCACCCTATCTAAATTGCTTCCCACCTGTATGGAGGGTGGGGTTGCACTTCTATCTATGACACCCCTTCCTTTTTTTTATTTTTTACAAAATAAGAAAATAAACAAATATCAATAGATTATTATATAAATAATATTAATTAGTTTTGATTCTGTGCATAAAAACAGAGATTTATTTTCTGATCGAGATTATAGCACTAGTTATACATGAGTATTGATTATTGCTATATGGGGATTTTTGGCATTCATTTGGATAAGATAAGATGGGGTTTGGTTGAACAATAAATTAATTCCTAATTAATGTATATAATTAGTTTAAAACAATAAGTTAATGGAAATTTACTAATCAATTAAGCAAATGCAGTTTGAGACTGAAATCACATACGCAGCACTACTATTTATAAACTTTCAGACAGTATATTAATTATTATGAATAAATAATATTGCTTTTACATATATATATATATATATATATACTTTTATAAATTCATGGAGATGATCTCTCTTATGGATAAGATGGGTCTAGTAGTCGTAAAAGCTACCAAAATATTATTTAATTAATTCCTCGTCAAAGATTCAAATATATAAATTTTGGGTCGAAATATTTTAATTTTTTCAAATGCGGTGATAAAAATATTATTATTTCATTGGTTATGGAGATTGTGTTTTATTATTAAACTTTTAATTACTTTAGATATTATAAACAATGGCGCCGCTTCAAGTTACATTGATAAAGTTATTACAAATGATGTTTTATGATTAAAGCATTTAAAGGTATTTGGCTAATGAACTCAATAATCTGATGAATTTTGTCTATTTCGATACTGATATTGTAATTAATCAATTTAATTTATTCTCTACATGTTAAAGTGCTTCTAATTAAATGCTTAATTAGAGTAATTATTACAAAATATACTCAACAATGGATGCATTAAAGAGTAATATTCAAAGGAAAATAATTGTAAATGTGTCACTAATTTTTTTATATTTTAAATTCTTTTAATTAAGATGTTTTTATTGATAATTTGAATATTGATATATCTATATTCTTGGGTATTCAACTTTGGACTATTTTTTAACACATTAAATTAGGGTTAATTTCTTGTTTTGAGTGATAATCTTTTAGCAATTTAATTAATTCAAGTAAGGCTCGTTCCTCTTTAGACCTGTACTGGTTCATCATCTTTTAGAATAATCCGAATATCCATATTCTTCATATTTTCGTGAAAATTGGTTTTCAAATTTTATTTTCTCTACAGAATCCTCTGATTGTTATCATCTGTGAACTAATACATGATACAATTAATGTTTTCAATTATTTTTCTTTTTTGCCAAAAAAACAAAGAATTAATTGAAATATGAGTGTTAGGCCTTGATATTGTAATTAGGTAAGTTATAACTAGCTAACTCAGTAGAAATAGATAGGATTGAATTCCTTGGTGGAGCGAAAACAATGAAGAATGTGTGAATATTTATGAACCACAAAGTGAGCAACTTGCAAGCTTTATGAACTCCATCACATGGGCTTGTCTTTCTCATACATGATTTTGTTTCCAAGAGAACCAAACTAAAGCTAAAATGTTTTGTAGTAACCAAACAAAATATGTTCAAATCCGAAACATTTCAAGATCGAGGTAAATGGACACTGTAGGGTTAAATTAAATATCAGTCCTTTTCATGTGCCAAACACATTATAGTCTTGTTGTCTTCTTCCAAATGCATTTTCTTTTTTCAAATAAAAAATAATTATGTTTTTTAATATTCTTTCTTATTCATAAATTTTTTTTTATAAATAATTATTCTACTTGGTCTCCTTCTCACATACCAAACTAGATTTGATTTGACTGTCGTTTTTGCATCTACTGATGTTTTTAGTGAAATTGAATATGCAAGAAAGAATACCTATCGATTGACCTCAGTCATGTGGAAGAATATAACGTTGACTTTGACGACTTTAAAGGTTATACTATGTCGTTTTAATTGAATTAATAAAATGGTTTCAAAAGGATAGGTGTAAACTCAAAACTCCAACCGCCCATGTGGAGTCAAAAAAATTTTCCCACCGACCTACATGAAAAATAATGCTTCTAGTCTTTAATTTCATGTTACTTTGACTTTCAGCTTTGACTGCATTAATTAATCAAAACTCAAGACGTATGAATTATATTCTCCCGACGCAGCCCACGTGAAAATTATTAATTAACCGTTTAAATGACACTTATTAGAAAGATTTTAATGTAAAAAGGCAAGGGAAAGGGAAAGTTAATTAGTTGGATGATGAATCCAAAAAGCACAAATAATCATTTCATTAGGTCACAACGAAAGAGACATAACACGATTAAAATTAGTGTTCAAACTGACTTTTTATGCAGTTTTATGGAAAGATGTTTTCTCAAATTAAGATATTTTCATTGGCAACTACTGGAAATTAACCAATCTTTTTTTTTAAAAAAAAAAACCATTGACATTTAGATTCTATTATCAAGGACCCGTTTAATTCGGCTTGGAGTTTAGTCACAATGGAAGCTTTTCGTCCCTCCGTGCAAGCGTGTTTAGATTAATCGAACTCGAGAGCTCTTCTCACATGTCAAGCATGCGTCGGCAACTCAGCCACAACAAACTGTAGGTGGAAACTAATCTATTGATTGTGTTATTGTACAATTTTGAACAAAATTTGATGCTTGCACACGTAAATAATGTATATTGTCCTTTCCCTTTGATTGATTATCAATATTTGTTTTCCTTTTCAGAATGCAATCAAGATAATTAAGTAAAAGATTTATCTAATTCAGATATAATATTATGAGATAAGTATTTCATTGGCATGTTAATTAATTCAACAGCATAATTTTTGAAATGTGTTCTCCAATAAGAAGATAAGTGTAACCTAAATATTCCCTCCATCTCATAATTTTTATCTTTTTCTTTATTCGTCTTAAAATTATTGTCATGTTTCTCTTTTTAAAAAGCGAATAATATTTAAAATTTATTATTTTACTATTATTCAATATGTTCTTTATCAATAAATATAATAGTCAAACTATTATATTATCAATTAAATCAATCATAACCCAGTAAATTATTTAAGAATCAATTCATATATATATCTATTTTTGTAAAAATAGAGACCAATATATCTATCAATGGGAGAAATTTTTAGAGTTTAATTAGAATAAAACGATGTCTCCACCATTTTTGTAGTCTGAGAAAAGAATAATAATCAATTATAATTCTGGCATAGTTTCGATTCAAATATAATGATTTTCTCGAATTAAATAAAATGATTAAATAAATTAATAAATATAAAAATTGTGATATTTTTTAATTAATTTAAGTGGATAACAGTGGTCTTATGTGTCACTGTATCTGAACTCAGAATGATATTCAAATAAAATTCTCCAAAGCAATGAATATGTTATATATGACAAATATAATATAATGTTTAAACACAAGCCATCAGGCATGATGTTATGGTATTTGTATAAAAATAAAACAAAATAATCGAAAAACATGTAAAAAATGGGCTGGACTGAACTATCATCTATTGGAAATTACACGAAAACGTTTGGGCTTAATTTCGGTCAGGTTTCATTTGGGCCATTCTAACCATGAGATCGGGTGTGGTCCAAGAACACTTTCTTTTCTTTTCTTTTTTTTTTTTTTTTTTAAGGGAGAAGATGGGTGTGGTCCCCCAAGAACACCTTTCTTTTTCTTTTCCTTTTTTTTTTTTTTTTATTAAGGGAAAAGATACTTTTTCTCCATTCTCTTTCTTCCTTTTTCCTTTTTTTTTTTTTTTTTTTTTTTTTATTAAGGGAGAGAACTTTTTCATTCTCTTTCTTCTTTTTCTTTTTTTTTTTCTTTTCTTTTACCCCCTTGATTGGAAAGGAGATGAAGGAAAATATTAAAGGAAAGAAAATAATAGAAAAATAATGAGAAATTATCAACTTTCATTCCACAGTTATTTTCATCACTTACGTTTGAATATATATAACACATGAAAGTAAATAAATTTATTTTTCTTTGATTGAAAAAGAATAAATTTCAAAGGATAATAAATTTTATTATTGAAAATTGACAATTATATCATCAAACTTTCACTTTTTTTTCATTATTTGGAGAGATTCAAAACCACGTGAACCTAAATGAAAAATAAGTGAAATATTATTTCGTCCAATACTTTCCTTTTCTGTCTCAAACAACCATAGAAATTTTCTATAGTTATTTTCACTCCGTCAAAAAAATATACCCATCCAAACAAAGGATTAATTATGTATGTAGTTAAAATTTTAATTTAACTACATTGATAAAAAAACAAAATATACATGTAAATATAAAATAAAATTACACTTAATAAACATGAGTAAATTGAAAAAAAATTATTAATATACTCTCAAAATTCTAAACGATCACTTAAATGAAATAAAATAAAATGTCTCTTTGTTGCTATTAAAGTACGGATAAAGTATTAAATAAAATTATTCTTAAATCACTTATAATATGAGAGAGTGGTATAAATTTGTAATAACAAAAATTTGATGATCATAAAGTCAAAAAAAAAAAATAGTTATAGAGTAATAGTAGCTTTGACAATTATGAATGTCTTGAATAACTGAATCTTTTCCTTTCGTTTCGGAATGACCAATCTTTTAAAGTAGCTTTCTTACCAATAACATTATGCTTTGATGGTCACGATTTGATAGCCGTCAATAGAGTCAAAGTGATAGTCTTAATAAAAAGAATCTTTCATTTATAAATTGTGGCATATTCCTCACTTTAAGTTGCTTAATTAAGCACTCTGCATTTAACATTTAATTATAATCATTTAACATTTAATTCTTGAACCACAACTGCATCATTTAATTATAATCACTTTGATTTTGTGGTTCTTGAAATCCTAGGTTTAAATTTTAGCTCTATCATTGAATTTCAAATGAGTGGTCATGACTCTCACATATTAAAAGTTTGGAGCATTCATGAATTTTCTTATTTATTTATTTATTATTAGGCACATAGATGTGAATCTAGACTTTAAATATTGGAAGATAAAAATACGATTAAAATTAAAATTTCAAGAGTTTGGAGGGCATCGCCCAAGCTTATACACAATTTTATCCTAATTTTCAGTTAGTCCCTTCATCAGATAATTTTAAAGGTGAGCTTTGCATTTATACGCATTAGAAATGTTATTTACTAACAAAATCAAATCCTATTCCATTTTTACTAATAGAATTAACTCGTTGATAAAATAATATTAATTTACCTAATAAATAAACGATTTCCTTGAGATAAATTTGATGATTAGGAAATTTTAATTACGGTTAGTATTGAATTTAACAGCGTTTATTTATGATTATTGGTGGTTTTGCAAATATTAACAGTATGTTTATGGTATCATTGATATTAAATTTTACTGACATGTAGACACAAAATGTTAGTTTAAAATGTCTCAGCCAAAGTAATAAATTGGACAAGAATTCCAAAAACTATTCTTTTGATTAATTAAATTTAATTTATAATTTCACATTTCTAAAAACATATCTATGATATTTCTAAGTTAGGAGTGAAACGTGATGTTAATATGCAATTGGATAAATAATAGTATACTTTATTGTCAACGAATTTTACCAATAAAATCATACGTGAATACCGGTAAAAGAAAAAAAAGAAAACAAACAAATAAGGGCGGCAAAACGTGGCAGAACGTGATAATTTATACTATTCTCAAAAATACAATTATTAGTTTGTCAATCCAAATTTCAAAATGGACCCAGAAAAGAAATACTTTTTGAAAAGTTATATACTTTTAATGAATGACTATATATATTTCAAAATGGACCCAGAAAAAGAAATACTTTTTTGAAAAAGTTATATGAACTGTTTAAATGAATGGACTATATTATATATATAATTATATTATAATATTTAGAAAGAAAATGATGACTTTATTTATGAATAGTCCCTGCCATCTAGTGGAGTTAAAATTAAAAACTTTTATTTTCTTTTTTGCCCATTTTTTACGCAAAAGAGCCCCTACGTACAACTTAGCTGCAAATACGAGGCAAGAGATTTTCACCCTGCCTTAAGTACTAGCCATACCCTCTCAGCTTCAGCTTCATAATATATATATTTAGAAGAAATGAATGACTTTATTTGAATAGTCTGCAATCTAGTGGAGTTAAAATTAAAAACTTTTATTTTCTTTTTTGCCATTTTTACGCAAAAGGCCCTACGTACACTTAGCTTGCAAATACGAGGCAAGAATTTTCCCCTGCTAAGTACTAGCCATACCCTCTCAGCTTCAGCTTCATAAAGTGCAGGCCACCCTCACATGGAAGCAGACGATTAGTAACTTTGATTAGACTCACAGTCATTCAACCAAGGAGTTTTACTGTTATTTATTCAAGAACGTTTTAGTAAAATAATTTAGGCTTATTTGCACTAATTGATTATTTCCATGAAAATACACAATTCATTTCTTGCTCATTTTGCTTAAACTATTAGTAATTAATAGTACTGTTTAAAATTTTACTAACTAACAATGTATTTATTAAAGTGATAAGCAGTCTCAATTTCCGCAAATGTGATTAGAGTGACAAGTGATAAGTATCAATAAGTTATTATTCTACTCTTTCATCTACTTAATTTAGATCATCAATTAGAATATATTAGGAAATGAATAAAATAATTATTCAACTTGGATAATTATTTTATGAAATAATAAATACGTAGTCTTTTAACAAAATAGTAAACATATAATCTTAGGTTTTTTATTCACTTGGGGTTAGTCTAATACCTTATTTTATTTTTAATTGAAGTTTTTTCTATGAAATATTTCAAACCCTTCTATAGCCTAACTTATACATTAGAAGATAAACACTCAGAATATTTACCCAATGGTTACTATATAAATATTCATTAAATACTTTTAAACTGAAATATATATTGGTTCTAATTTCTAAAACTTTAACCCTATACATATGTATTGCTTTTGGCACGTGTGGAAAGATCAGACACGAGAATTTTGTGTCCCTACTATGGAAATGGCAACAGCTTATTGTAGGCGATTGGACTGCTTTTCGTAGAGGGTTTTTATAAATTCATATGTGTGGCCTTATATGGATGGGCACTAGCCCTAGAAAACCATCATCCACTACATCTGCTCTTGTAATAATTACGAATTAATGATGTTATGACTTCTCTCATCGACCATGCAAATTTGATTCATTATTATATATGTGCTCTTCTCTATATAAACAGTTCATCCAGCTTCAGTTTCTCATCACTGCAAAACAAAGCTAGAGTTTCTCTTTAGGAAAACTACTGCTTTGATTTTTTTCATTCAGAGATAGAGTTTTCTTTTCTGTTTGAGCAGTAGAGATATGGCATTTCACCTTCCTTGGGTTTTCCTTTTTGGTCTTTTAGGTAAATTTATGAAAAAAACTCTTCTTCCCCTTCTCCTTCTCCTCCTCCTTCTTCTTGCCCTTATTGTACTTCTCCATTTTTGATCTCTTTCACTTTCATCATAACAACCTAGAGATAATCAAAGGACAGGAGAAATTAGTTTACTCTATAGAGATATATCTTAATTATAGATAAATGATATGTACTTCTCTAAGATAACATAAAAATGGTTGACATTTAGGATTACTAACTTCCCTTTTCTTCTCTAAAGAATCATTAGTTATACACTGAGGAGAACTAATTTATTCTGTTGGTGATCTTGTTTTTTCTTTTTTCGGTGCCAATAGGTAACATCATCTCCTTGTTAGTATGCCTTGCTCCTATGTAAGTCTTTCTAAATTTTCATATTGTTCATATATATGTATATATATATATATATATATAGACATAGACTTGCTTTCTTGCTTGTAGATCTTAATTAATTAATAATAATAATAATAATACATTTGTGACAGGCCAACTTTTTATCAAATATGCAAGAAGAAAACAAGTGAAGGGTTTCAGTCCATTCCATATGTAATTGCATTGTTTAGTGCTATGCTGTGGTTGTTTTATGCAGTTTTTGCGGAAGATGCTACCCTTCTCATTACCATCAACTCCTTCACATTTTTCATGGAAGTTATCTACATTACTCTCTATCTTTTCTATGCCATCAAGAAGGATAGGGTAAGATATACATTTGAATAATTTTCCAATATTTCTTTTGATTAAGAAAGTTAACGATCATTTTCATTAAGAGAACCTAACTGAGATTTTTTTTTTTTTTTTTTTTTTTTTAAGATATAAACAGTTTGAATAATTTTCCAATATTTTTCTTTTTGATTAAGAAAAGTGTTAAAACGAATCATTTTCATTAGAGAACCTAACTGAGATTTTTTTTTATTTTTTTTTTTTTTTTTTTTTTTTTTTTTTTTTTTTTTTTTTTTGGCTGCAGATTTTGACCACAAAACTTATCCTCTTGTTCAATGTATTTGGGTTTGGCACCATTTGTCTTTTAGCTCTCTTTCTAACCAAAGGTGAAAAAAGAGTCCATGTGTTGGGATGGATCTGTATGATTTTTTCTCTTTGCGTTTTTGCTGCACCTCTTGGCATTGTGGTAAGTAAATTCATCATAATTTAAATATAATGCATAATTCAGTGACAACAATGGAATTAATTATTAATACTTTATAAATAAAAAAGGAAATAAAGTCATAATTATTAATTGTACATTTGTTTGTAATAATTTTACAGAGAAAAGTCATAAAAACCAAAAGTGTGGAGTTCATGCCTTTCTCTTTATCCTTCTTCCTGACTTTGAGTGCAGTCATGTGGTTCTTTTATGGGTTTTTGAAGAAAGACCTTTTTGTTGCTGTGAGTTCACTACATTAATATTCTATAAAAAGATAATTAACTCTGCAATCCTCATTAACTTTCTTTTCCCCTTCTCTTTGCATTATCAACAGGTTCCAAATATATTGGGGTTCATATTTGGAGTTCTCCAGATGGTTCTATATATGATTTATAGAAATCCCAAGAATGGTTTGGATGAGAAGCCAAAACTCCATGAATTATCAGATCAACATATTATTGAAGTGGCAACTATCTTGAGCAAGTTAGACAGCTCAGTGGTTACAGTAGAGAAGAAAGAAGATATTCAAGATCAAGATTCCAAGAAACAAAACCAGAAAATCAAGAATCAAGAAAAGAATAATGTCTTCGACACCGTTTAACTAAACAATTATTAATTAATTAATTAATTAATTAATGTCCAGTATTAATTATCTTTAAGTTCTAGCTAGTAATCAAGGAGCGAAAAGGATACCGCTACTTGTTTTAATTTCTTCCACATGTCGTATTATGTAATTTATGTTTTTTTATGAGAAAATAAAATACTCCAAAAAAAAAAAAAAAATTTAATTTTCCTTCCAATGTTCGTATTATGTAATTTTATGTTTTTTTAATGAGAAATAAAATACTTCCAAAAAAAAAAAAAAACATTTTATCCTCAAGCATTAATCTAAGATGAATAATTTAATTATCACTTCAAAAAATTAAAAAAAAAAAAAACTAATTTATTTTTATTTTTTTTTTTTAAAAAAAAATACTCATACCCTTTAATTTTAATCTTTAATACTAGTAATTATTAAATTTTCGGGTACGTAATTCTCATCATCTTGTAAAAGCTTGAAAATTAACGGTGTGGGGAGTCACATATTACGTCGACAATAATGTGAACTGACGTTATGGTCGGTCAGAATGATATATGAGAATACGAGATCGGAGTGACTGTACCTTAACCACGTACCACGCTGATCGACGGTTTCATCACATATATATGCGATTAATCGTCACAAAATTGATTTGAAAAATTTATTAACATGAAATTTTGACCAAAAAAAAAAAAAAACATTTATCCTCAAGCATCTAGATGATAATTAATTATCATTCAATAAAAACTATTTATTTTTATTTTTTTTTTTTTAAAAAAAAATACTCATACCCTTATTTTAATTTAATACTAGTAATTATTAAATTTTCCGGGTACGTAATTCTCTCTCTGTAAGCTTGAAATTACGGTTTGGAGTATATACGTCGACAAATATTACTATCATTTCGATGTGATGATTACTATTGATGAATGACCTCCACACGGTAAACACATGTGATATATAGAAAAATGATTGAAGAAATTATTAACATGAAATTTTGTTTTTTAGTTTTTTGTATATACGAAAAAACTTGTCGGAAAGAAAAGGGTGGCTGCAATTGAAAGCTTTTAACTTTGTATGTGCAAGAGCAAGAGAGATGGACGATATATATAATCTCACTATCACTATTTGTCCAATTATTTGTACCTCAAAATCAATGTTGTCGAGTTATTTTCATGTTCAGAGGTTTCTGTACTCCTTTTAAGTCGATTTTTTTGAATTTTTTTTTTTTTTTCTGGGAACTCAAAAAAGCATTTCTGATGACTGTGTGATAAGTGACAACCCATAATTTCTTAGCATCCAATCAAATGTGAAAATATTGAATAATTGAAAGCCGCTATTTTATCTCCAAAAGCAATGTCAGTAATTTCATCAACGTGGTCTGCGGGGGGACAGAAAAACAAAAATGAAAAGAACTTTTGATTAGGCTAATATCATCCCAGTACTGGTGGTCTACATGCACTGAAACTCAAGTGTCAAGTTCCATTTTTTTCTGTCTCTTAAATTAAATTTAGTTCTTCATCGCAATTAAATGTTTACAACATATAATTTTAGGTTATTTTTATTCTTTAACTCTTATTTTTTTAAGTACCAACGGAATCTGATTTTAAGTAATTGCTTATCTTGGTAAGTATTTTTTTTACAAATTGAATCGTTAATTTTAGAAAAAAATAAACGCCTATTTTGAATGCAAGTATATTTTATAATGTTTTGATCGTAAAGATTTTAAACCTGATTGTTTTATATATACATATATATATATATATTATAAGTATTAGAAAAAGGAGATTCGATCCGAATACATTGTCAGATTATGAATACATTTACTTACTATACTTTGATTTTGCTAAATCAGATAATGTTGGAGTTTAATAAAAAGCACCATAGCCATGGATCTCGTAAGAAAAAACATATACGTACAACAGCCAAACGACAAGTGATCCCTACCCTCAATCTTTTCTCAAGAAAAAGAAGAAAGATTGCAATATAATACCGTCAAAGTATTAAGCCCCACTATTGATTCCCTCATTTTCGTTGGACGTTTATCCTTTATTATTATTATTATTGTTATTATTATTATTATTATTATTATTATTATATCTCTACTTTATATATGTAATGTCATTTTTATCCCAGAAGAAAAGAGAAAACAGATTTTTGTAGCTATTTTAAGAAGCTTTCCGCCAAAGATGAAAATAAAAATATGTAGGCTCCCCTGAAAAAGTGTTGGCAATGGGAATGTCCAAACTTTCTTCCGTATAGTAATGAGAACTTTAATTAACTAAATTAAATTTATTAAAAGGGTATCATTTCTTTTATCCTGATTTGTTGTACAAATTTCCTCATTACAATTACAGTTATATATTGCTTGAAAAATAGTATATAATATTACAAATATTAATTAATTCTGAATTTTTGAATTTAGATTTCTCATATCTTAATTATAAAAATTAGATTTTGTAAAACAAAAAATTAATAAACATCTAAAGCAATTTAATCCAATGCAAATTGTTTTGAATATTTAAGTGAATTTACACATTTCAAAGGGATTGTATCCCCCCAAAACCTATAATGTGTTATTGTCGCTTTATTTTGCAAAAGCACTGTCACTACAAAGCAAACTCACTCATCACTCAACCCTTATTCGATGGTTGGCACAAAGTCCAAATTAGGTCTGATTTTTTTTTTTTTTTCCAAAGGAACAAGGTAATGATTTTAGTATCAGCTAACATGAGCCTAACGGTAAGGACTTGCCTTTGTATCTTCAGACTTTGGGGGTTGGATTCCACTTTTACGGCACTTCACTTTTATTGTATAATTTCTATATATCAAAGTGCCACTTATCATCGACCATTTTGTATTTATTTTTTCCAAATATAATAATTAAATTAAATTATTATTGTACTTTCTATATATTATATATAAAAAAACCCAGTTTCTGATTGATTCCACAGCACCAAGATAGACACTACTACGCAGTATATGAATAATGAAAACATGTTTTTGGCGGCCTTGTGTTGTGTTGTGGATAAGATGAGATGAGATCTAAGTTCCTCAAAATTGCTAAATCATTAACAATTTAGCAACTAGAAAACTATAGTTGTTTCAGAAATAGATGTTCATAAGGTACCCGCCATATGTTTTCCATTTTAGTTTTGGATATCATAAACAATGTGATCCAAAATAGAGCATCATTGTCACAGAACACGCTTGATGTGTTTTTTTTTTTTTTTTTTTTTTTTTTAGCAATTAGAAAACGCTATAGTTGTTTTTCAGAAATAGATGTTCGATAAAGTGTAACCCCGCCATATTGTTTTCACACTTTAGTTTTGAGATAGTCATAACAATGTGGGATCCAAAAATAGAGCATCATGTCACAGAAACCTTGATGTGTTTTTTTGTGTGTGTTTTTTTTTTTTTCTCCTAAATGAACTGAAAGTATTCAGACGTCAGTGGCAAGTCAAATTTTCCTAAACATCAATTTCCAAATAATAATAAGTTTTTTTTTTTTTTTTTTTTTTTTTTTCTCTAAATGAACTGATATTCAGTAGTGCAAGTCAAATTTCCTAAACATCAATTCCAATAATATAATGTTTTTTTCAGTGTGTATTGTAATAAGGACCACAAGAAATTTAATATAAGATAACAATCTGAAGTGAAATCTAATATATTATCTTTTTCTAATTAGTTTAAACAGATTACAAAAAGTCAGAAGAGTTGCCTCTCTCTCTCATATAGCTCATTTCAGTTTCAATTTATCAAGAAAAGAAAATGAATACATTCTCCAATGTTCACAAAAATAAAAAGAGAGTGAGAGAAGAGGAGAAAATGATTAGCTCAGAGATGCCCAATCTGGGTAGGGGCAATCGTAAACCCATCCAGGTCCAGAATATCGCACGCAATGTAACCATAAACCCTCTTCATACACATCATATCTGCAACCAAAAGCAGAGTTTGTATAACTATGAAAATAGCATATGCAGCAACAATCTATAAATAATGTTCACAAGGGCCTATTGAGGGCATTGAATCCTCACAAGGAATTTGGCAATAAAAGAAGAAACAACTGAACCAAATATAGAGGGCTCATATTCAAAGAAAAGTTCCCTGGTTGCAAGCACAACCGCAGTGAAACTGCTAGTCAATTCAAATCCAAAATGAATCTTTTTGATTAGAAAAAAAAAAAAAATAGTACTGGACATAAATAAAGGGCAACAGCTTGATATTTTGGAGTGATTTACAGATTAAAAATGTTGCATCCAGGCTAGCAGTTCTATTATATGGCAACTACACGATAGGAAGTTGCTGTATGTTTGAAGTACCCAGTAAAGGACCCACTAAAATTGGTAAAACAAAATAAACCACCATCTGCTACCTTGGATGTTTTCTAGTTTGTTAGCAAGTCATCTCAGAATTTCAGCTTCGACTTTACATGCATTTCCAAATCCCTGATATCTGTCTATGCTAAGAGGATGGATATGTCCTATTTGATGATGACATGTCAGCATTTCAGATCCACAAAAAAATTTCCAAACAGTTGTTAGGAAGGAACATTAGATATCTTATCCACATGCATAAATTGGAGTAACTTATGCGGCAGTACTTTCAAGTCCTAAGACTTTGTTTGGATGGGGTGAGGGAGAATTTATCAAATAAAGTAAGGTAATGATATCTTTTTCATATTTGGGAGGAAGGTAAGATAAATGAGGTTTAGTAATGTTGTATGGTTTGGATTGAAGGTATTCGAAAGTTAAGATAAAAAAAATTATAAAAATACTCTTCTCGTGAAAATTTTTATTTTAGATATATAAACTTGTTAGAACCTTTTTTCTTTAATAATATTAATTTATAAAATATTAAATAGTTTTTCCTAAATTAAAATTACAAGGATATTAAAATAAATATTTTTATTGAGAAATAATATAAAAGGGGTCAACTTGGGATTTTTATTAATAAGTAAATATAGATAATATGGGAAATTAAAACTTTTTAACCCTCCCCAGTTACCCAATTTGGTGGGTTGAAAAATTGGGGTTTGAAGGGTTTTTAACCCCTCAAATAACCATCAAAAAAACCTCCCACTCCTTCAAACCATTTTCCCAAACAACCGCTACTTAATGTTACCTTACCTTATCCTCCAAAACCCCTAAAAACCTTCCTCCAAACAAAGAATAAAGAGAGTCTTCCTATTGTATTGGTTTCATAACATGACTGCATGAGATTTGAGAATTAACAAGTTACATTGGACAGTGTGATGTGATTGTATGCCACAGAATCAAGACATATAGAATCAACCATATGCAATGCCCATGGTACCATAAAATTCATTCATAAAGATTCCAGCAACAAGTGTTCATATATTCTGCCCCATAGCAAACCCCTTAAGAGACTGGATACTAAAAAAAAAAAAAAAATATGCCAAAGTGCCCATGGTACCATATACAAATTCATTTAAAGATTCAGCAACAAGTTGTCAATCATATTCTGCCCCATAGGCAAACCCCTTTAACGACAGTAGTCTCAGCATAGGTGCGATGCTTAGAAAAATATATTAAGATATGTATCCGAGATTGTGACGAGACAAGAGATCCTGACCTGACACCTTGAGATTTGGACACAGTGCGCGAAAGTGGGCATACGACGACTGTATTCACAGAAGACGGGAGATAATCTCGGACAATCGTGGTGTGTAACCTAAAAAAAAAAAAAAAATATCACGAGACAAGAGCTTCTTACCCCTTTGGAGCCAAATTAGGACAGTTAGTACACATAGGATCAACGTCGAAATCTTCTGTGGAGTTCTCTTCACATTTATCATAATTATATTGGGATGCTAGACAATAGCTTGAAATACGAGCAGCTCTATCAGCACTCATTCCTTCAACAGAACGAGTGGTAGCATGATCAGAGAGGTAAAGAAAGTCATTGGCTATGGGATGGCCTGTATATTGCAAATGCACGCGTATCTGCACAAGAGAAGAGATAGAATTATTGAACATATATCATATCCAATCCCATATAAGAACAAATGCAAACTGCACACTAAGAGATTTTTTTATTTTTTCTTTTATGACTGATTGTCATGTTATCTACACAAAAGATGAGGTGGATCTAAATAGGTCTTTGTCTCATGCCATTAGAAGTAGGTACTCAAAGAACTTCAGCCAAAAAATAAAAATGGTCAAACAAATTAACGAAACAATAGAAGAAAAATTTTTATGATTACGAAACATGAAATGCAGACTTAAAAGATATTAAACAAGAAGGAAGACCACATGAAATGTTAACAAAATCAACTGCAGACAAGGTCTTAAAACTTTCTGTGCACCACATGCATACTTCTGATGGCACTGGTTCAAGCCATTGAAAGAAATTCATATGTCACAAAAAAAAAAACAATTTTCTGGTCAGGAAAGTACAACAACGAGAAGAAGTTGGGGTTGGCTTCATGAATACCTCTGTTCAATTAATAGCAAGAAGTAAGCAAAGCATAAAATAAGAAAAAAAAAAAGGATTTTGAAAAAAGAAAATAATTTTGGTACAAATTTAGAAAATTTTTAAAATCATTTGCTTTATTAAGTAATAAACAAGCATCAGATACAACAACAAAAAGCCTTGAGCCAGAGGGAAAGTACAAATGTGCCAAAAGTGTCAATATCAGCTGATCAATTTGTTGCACGGAGGGAAAGCTGCTTAGCATTTAGAATTTGATGTCCAGAAATCAATGTCAAGAGATGTATGGGGTGTTCTTCTATGTAGTCTGGTGTCTCAAGATGTTTTAGCGATTAATATATGGTATTTACCAAGGAGAATACAATCTCAGAGTTGCAAGTCTTAGCTTGCTGCTCAAACAAGGTTGACATAGTTACATATATCACAAATTGAGAGAAGAATAGCAGATTTCATATAATGCTTATCATAACCAAAAGAACGCATATTCAGCAATAACAGAGCGTATGAGGTAAAAATTTCACTGAGTTCTTTCAACAGAAATAGGATTCTTTTAGTAACTGGATCCGAACTCCCTTCCCCTGCCGAACCACCATGATTTGTGCTCAGTTATTGAGAAACATTTTAGTTTCTTGTCTTCCAATACTTTAGTTTATCTTAGAACCTAGCTCGTTTCATTTCAGGTTTTGTTTAGCTGGACCAAGAAAATTAAAACAGGGAAACAAAAGTCAGTTAAGGTTTCTCCTCGGCCAAATCTCTGTGGGGACAGGCCCACGTTCAAATTTCCACTGTGAGATCCCAGTTTCTTTAATCCGGCTTAAGATTTGAGCAGAGTTATGTGAAGAAAAGAACTACACCTAGTGCAGCTCATCCAATGAACTAAAAATAAAAGGTCGCTTTGTCCAAATCACAACTGATAATAAATGTCATCCTAAACATTGTCTACTATTGCTCCTTTAGTCTGTATATTCTCTTACTTGATGTGTTCGGCCTGTGATCGGTTTGCACAAAACAATGCTATGAGTTCCATTGGTACTAATCCTGGTAAACTTGGTACATGCAGCCTTCCCCTTTGTGGGAGAATCACGACATGAGTCACCCACCTGCATAGACAACAAAGTTTAGTAAGTCGATGAGCCATTCATACTTCCAATATCTTAGATTAATAAGAGGAGAAGAGAAAAAATAAGTAGTGGAAGTGGTTATAGATACTACAGAGATTCACATACAACGTCAAACTCAAACTCAAGTTAAACTAACTTGTTAGCATTAACCATCAGGCATTCCAACATAATGGCATCAAATGCCAAAACCATTTTCCCATACTTCATAATTTATCAATTTCCAGAATCAAGAGCATGAGTGTTTGTGAAATACAGCTCCACAGAATTCCGGTATGACAAAGAAGGCAATGATATTGCCACTTCATACAGACAACTAAATCAAGAAAAGAAGAAAACAAGTGCATTTATTAGGTATGAAAAACTACCAACATTCAATTGCCCTCAATCCCTAGATAATGTTTAACTACCTGATGCAAGCATTGTTTACTAGCACTGGCAGGCACGAATTGAATGTATTACTCCCTAAATTTATACAATGAACCTTCAAGTGAATATGGAAAATCGACTCAATCATATGGTCCAGTGTAAAAGCAACTTTGTATCAGTTTCATATAAGAAATAAATAGAAAGTCTAACCTCTGCCATGCTCCTTCCTTCACGAGCATTATAATTTATGTTAATGTCGACAAGTTGCTGAAATGAAAATTCTTAGCAAATGTCAATAGATTTTGAAAAAAAAAAAAAAAAAAAAAAAAAAAAAAAAAAAAAAAAAACAGTTTTCTAATATAAGAAAATAAATAAAAGTCTAACCTCGTGCCATGCTCCTCTCCTTCACGAGCATCTATAATTATTGATATAACTGTGTCGACAAGAGTTGCTGAAAGATGAAAATTCTTAGCAAATGTAAAGTTTTGAAAAAAAACAAAAAAAAGAAAAAAAAAAAAACAAAAAAAAGAAGTAATGTCCTGGTGGGAGGTGAGTAAGGAGTTTCAGTGAGCCAGAATGTTAGCTAAACAAAAAAAAAAAAAAAAAAAAAAAAAAAAAAAAAAAAAAAAGAGTAAGCCTGTGGAGGTGAGAAGGAGTTACAGATACAGAATTTAGCTAAACTTTAACTTAGAAATTGATAGCACTAGCAATCACAAGTCCTTTTATTGCTTACCAGCTCTGCCAAGAGGTTATATTTTCTAACTAACAATTTTAAATATTTGAATTTTACCCGTGCTTGCATTTTGTTTTCAAGCATTTCAAGTAAAATGCCATTTTGCAAAAAGATGTTTCCAGTGTGTAGCTTAGCTAATAATAGCTACACTTATTGAAACTTCTTTTTTCTTTTTGTCATTCCTGGTATTTTAGGCATAATTAGTTCACAAGGATTAGAATATTATATAATGGATACCCATTCTAGGGTTACTAGGATAAAAGATCATGATGTCCGAATGTGAAGTGTGTAAATTACTAGTCTTAAACAATAGTGTACCTCATCCTCTGGAAAAATCCCAATGACCTTTGCTATATACTGTTTCTGCACCATCCCAGCTTCAATCTGCAGCAAACACATTATAAACTGAAGCATGAAGGCAGCATTGATTCTATTACCCACAAACAATAGTATAATCCCATGAAAAACAACAGAAACAACTACTGTCAAGCACGTGTAATGTGATATGAATTGTTTCAGTTTGAAATGTCCTCCAAACTCTGCAAAGCCATACCCTATACAGTCGTCCAGAAAACTGTGCTCATTCTTTTAGTTATTACATTCAAGAATGGAAACATCCTATTCTTGGCAACATTCCAACATCTTTGTATATTTTCCACCGCAGTACATTTTCATTCTTGGAGAGAGAGAAAGAGAGAAAAATCAAATTAAAAATCCATCTGTGCTATATTTACTGACACAGTAAGATTCTATATAAAACATGATTCGTTTAAAAAAGACTGACTATCACTTGGTTGATGATAGAATGCAGAAATAAGATGTCATGCATGCTGATTTTTACATTAAAATGTACCTACTAAAGCTATCATAGCATGCTCCTTAGGAGCTTTACCTCTTGCCTAAAAAGGTCAGCCTTCACAGAATTTCTAGCCAAGATAAGGAGTCCTGACACAAGCCGATCTAGTCGATGAACCGCTGATACGATCATGTTAAGCGGAAGAACAATAAAATAGTGAAGTTTTCCCAAAAGGAAAAATAATATGAAAATAGATTAACTCGAAAAAGAAACTATATCTAATTTCCACTCAAAAAAAGTTGATAACCACAATGGAACAGTTTTCGTGTATAGCTATTTTAATTGCTCCAAAAGTATCATGTTGGATACGAAATAGAGGTGCTAAAGAATGTTCAGCCTGAAGAATGCCAACAATAGTGTTCTTACGATATTGACCACATGGATGCACCTGTGTAGTAAATAAAAACACACATATTCAAGCTATGTAAAACACAAAGAGACTAATCTAAATAAATATTTAGGCATGGAAAGAATTTTCGCTCTCTCCACTACTCAAATGTAACAAACACAAAGATTTTGGAGATATTCCTATCACAAACTATTGGAGGAAAAACAACGACTAGACAACTCAACTGTCCTATAGAACGTAGCATCACAATACCATAGCAACACATTTTCCTGTAACCATGAAGCAAAAAGCACAAGAGCCCAAAAATAATATGAAACATTTGCATGTATATCCTTTTTCTCAGTAAATGTTTTGCAGTAATTTTACATAATAATACACCGTGGACTAACTATGTTCTCCCTTCAAAATTGAAAAGTTCAGGAGTTAGTTACACATAATAAGGCCTACTTCATACTATCTTGTGTTCTTGTATGTGTTTGAGAGAGAGAGAGAGAGAGAGAGAGAGAGAGAGAGAGAGAGAGAGAGAGAGGTGTTTGAGAGAGAGAGAGAAGAGAGAGAGAGAGAAGGAAGAGAGAGAGAGAAGAGAGAGAGAGAGAGAGAGAGAGAGAGAGAGAGAGAGAGAGAGAGAGAGAAGGCAGAAGTTAAACGAGAATTGCATAATCAATTATCATCCATTATAGTGGAACAATCTCGGCGCCCATCATTTTCCAGATAACAAAGTGCAATCAATCCCAAACGAAAATAGATAGTGAAGGTTGGGTTAGAAACACTATACACACCCCTAACAGCCAACAAATCCACATAAAAGTGATGAGTAATTGAAGAAGTAACAACATTTTTACCTTCCAAACATCAAATTAATAATGAGACCATAAGAAAAAAAAATGCATTGACAGACTTACAGGAACAGTAGCAGGCTTGCAGACGGTTACAACATCTGGATCGTTTTGTAGGATAGAAACATCCAAAGCCATCACTGGCGGTTCATGCCTACAACCTTTATGACATCAATAGAACTTCAAAATACAACTTGAAGCATAAATAATTTTAACCAAAAGATTATCCTGAAAAGAATGTGTGACAAAGCGCCCCTGGCCCAGTGAATATCGCTTATTCTGGTGTTTATCAATGGTGGTATACAATCGGTTTACGTAAGGAAAAGGCATCCTATAAAATGACATTTTCTTATCATTCAGGACCTTTGGTTCTGGTCAATGTTAATCTTATCCAGT
Source organism: Jatropha curcas (assembly GCF_014843425.1). The sequence continues at coordinate 67,517 of NW_023590567.1, forward strand.
AAAGCATATTATTTGAAATTAGCATCAAACATTGCGAACCTGTGTACGAAGTGGCTTATCTTTTGTGATGATTTAACTATGTAGGAAACGGGAACCATCTCTCCATCAACTTGTATCCGGCCACATTTGACGGCACTAACCTACAGTACTCCATGCACTATTATTAAGCTCAAACTATCACTAACAAAAAGCTAATTGATAAAGTTATTCAATTACTAAAAATTTGAGCAGGACGCAGAAAATCCACATCAATTTAATAATTCAAAAAAGGAAGACACAAATCAAACAAACTGAAGACATAAAGTGAGAGTGAGACGCCTTTGATACAATCAATTAACGAACATTAATATCAATAATAATTAAGCACTGGAAACTTACATAGTACTCATAAGGTCGGCCTTTGAACTCTTCTGCAAACAAATCAACTATGGTCTTTCCCGCCCAACGATTCTTAACCTAATACAAAACAAAAACAACGATTAGGGTTTTGTATAAAGGTACATATGTAAGTTATGCACAAAGAGAGTGAGAACAGACATGAGAGATGAACTCGAAGTGGTAAGGTCTCACGTGGCGCCTCCCTGAAGAATTCCCGCCAAAAAAAAATGAGCTTAAATTGCTTATCAAGTGAAGATACTATCAAATGTAATTTCATTTTAGAATATGAATTAATATATTACCATCGCGAATGATGTAGTCTTGTTTTTCCGGTGGGTTCGCTGGCGTTTGCCACACAATTTCCATGTCGTTTCTGTTTTCTTCTTCCCTCTTTCTCTTCATTTTGTAGAAGCGGCGGGCGGTTAGTCGGGCAGAGGAGCTCAGATAGTAGGATAAAAAAACGCCTTAAAGCGACATGTCGTCTTCTTCAATCAACCAACATTAGTTGCTTTATACGACGTCGTTTATGGTTTTGGTTCGCAAGAGGCGAAAGGCGCTTTGGCTTTGGGGAGTTGAAAACATCAAAATACAGCAATTAAAAACTGCGTCGTTTGGTGTCGGTTTGTCTTCTTCAGTTCACCAACAAAGCACTAACATTCTTCTCAAAAACCAGCCATAGAAGAAAAACTAGATAAAGAAAGGTGTTTGTTTCACTGAGCCTTACCGGAAAATCTAAAAAGGTATGCTTCAACTCCCTGTTTCTTTATAATTATATAATCGAACATTGATCAATTGTTGAATTTACAATTTAGATCTATTAAACTTGTTTGTTGGATTTTATTAATTCAGGGTCAAAACTTGATCAGCTTAGCCCTAAATCCTAATCAATTCAGATATCAGAGGTGTATTACGTGGAAGTAATAGATTGGAGAAGAAAGTCAAGTCAAATCAGATGCCGGAGGAGGACTTAGTTGATCTAAAGTTCAGGCTTTACGATGGGTCCGACATCGGACCGTTCAGGTACTCATCGGCGTCGACGGTGGATATGCTTAAGCAGAGAATTGTATCCGATTGGCCCAAAGGTTTATTACTTGTCTCACTCCTTCACTATTTCTTCATGAATCGAGTGTCTTGGTTTTTGTCGCTTTGGTCTTTAGTGTTTATTATTGTTCATTGAATTGATTATACGAAATAGTTAAGATTTTTTTTTTCTTTTAAATTGTGTGAATTCCCAAGTCTGGGTAGTTGGTTTATACTTTTCAATTCTAAAGATTATTGATAATGCAGTGGTTTCTATCAATAATTCTTTAAATCTGGCCAAATTTGGGGTGTAAAAAAATATTAGGACTTGGCTGAATATTCTTGGATGTGGTTCAATTATTTAATTTGCTTTTCTTTTCTTTTCTTTTCTTTTTCTTTTTTTCTTTGTTAATTTCTGCTACGAAAATTCAATCCAAATCTAATTTTTGCAATGATTAGAATTGTGCTAAGTAGTCATCTATTAAATATATCAAATAAGTAAGTGTAACATTAAACGAGTGTTTGTTTTGGGATTGGTCCATGGACTTCGATATTCAGTAGAGGCTGTTTTTTTGGGCAATTTTTTTCAAAAATGGAGGCTTCCAGATGTTTGGTGCAGATGCTTTTTTTTTCTTCAAAGTGACCACAATGCTTTCTACAGAAAGTAGTTAACCCATATGATATTGTTGTTTGGATTTGATGCTTTAAGTGGATGTTATGTGAAACGGGAAATATGTGCAGAAATAATTTCTCCATATGAAATACAATGTACAATTTTATTGAATTGCAGAATATAAGCTATATGAACTACTTATAGCAGACTGGCTTTGGCGTGGATAAGATGGTTATTTATCTTCTTCATTGCCATCCATTGTTATTTTAGATAACCGATTGCAAATTCTGATGAATTATATTATTGTTTGTGGGTTAATGGTTGTAACATTTGAAGGGCGGTTCACACTGTGTACCTATTTATTTGGTTGAAGATGGGATTCTTGGATCAAGGAAAAGAAAAAGACTAGTGATTTTTTTGACAGATTTGCTCTATTGATATCGGAGAAACAATTGAACATGCTTTGTTGCAGATGTACTTTATTGTGCTTGAAGAACCTGTAACTCATGTCTCCAAGCACAATCAGGGAATTTAAAGCAGCATTGAGTGCTCAACAATCTTTTTTATATGGAATAATATAGTATAAGCACCTTGCAGTGTTAAACCTTTGAATGATTTGATTATGGGATTTGGTTTTGGATTCATAATGAAACTTGGTCAGAGGAAAGCCATGCATGTTGAATCATGTCAACAACCTGAGAAATTGTGATGCTCTATAAGCCTTTTCAATGAGAAAGTATGAGCTCTACAGGCCTCTCAAACTAAGTTTGGCATGAATAAAAAAGTCCTTTATTATGATTTGTTCAAAATTCAAACTATGGTCATCCCTGTGAACTTTGCTTGGCTTTTTTTGTTTTTATCTTGTTCCAGGCAAGCATGAATTGGTAGATAGCAAAGGTTATTAGTTTCTTCTGGTTCAGAAAAATTACTGACTTTTGAGATGGGAATATATCTTCCAACATATTTCTCTTTCTTGTTGCTTTGGCAATAATTCTAAAACACGTCATTTCTTAGGTAAAACTGTCACTCCAAAAGCAGTGAATGAAGTGAAATTGATCAACTCAGGTAAAATTTTGGATAACAACAAAACTCTTGGCCAGTGTAGAACACCTTTTGGTGAAGCTGCTGGGGGGGTCATAATAATGCATGTCGTTGTACAGCCATCTCTAGCAAAATCGAAAACAGGTATCTTCTATCTTATTCATCTTTCTATACAGCTTCCTTTCTGACCTTTTAATTGTTGTGAAGCTTATCTCAGTAATTAAATTTGGGCTTGATGGTTTGAATGAGATGATCTAACAGATAATTTAGAGTTGGGAAGGCGGTATAGTTCCTTGTTATGCCAGTTCTTTTAGCTAGAAATTTCATATTTCATTCATTTGATGTGTAAGAATGTCATAATATCAGTTTTTAAATTTAGGTATCCAACAATTTTGCAATCTTTGTTATACATTTCATTTCATACCATTAAGTGAGATGTGGATTTCTCGAAATGGTACTTAAACTTTATTGGTGAAAGAAATGTAATGTCAAGTTGACTGGATAAGTTACAAGTGCCAGTATCAGAGGGGTGCTTCCTACTTAGTTCTATTTGTTTTCTCTTACATATCTTCTTGCCTAGCAGTATCTTTCCAGAATAATCCAGAGAACCCGTTTGTACTGAACAGATGAGGCAAAAAAATTTTAACTGCGGTGATTATAGAATGTAACTGTAAACCAAGTCAGTACAAAAAACCTAAATTCCGCCAGGTTAATGCCTTCCAAGTGCTTCCAGAGAAGGCATGTGATATCATGCAAATGGAAGAATACATTTAAAAGATCCTCCTTGTTTCATGTTAACTTATATCAGTGGGTGGTGATTTCCTTTTTGGGGCCAACAAGTCTGCTGCTGAAATTTTAGTGGTTACTGCTTATCTTGCAGTCGAATTTTCTTCCCTTGGAGTTTTCCTTCTTTTCTCTGAAAGATAGAATCTCCTTGTGCCCCGAGACACCCATTATTTCCTGTTTTATCATATGATAGTCAAGTTCTTGTGTAGAGTTCCTTGTCAAATAATCCCATTAGTTGGTCACTTTTTTGCCCAGAGCCAAAATGGTGGGACCCAACATTTTGTTTCTAATGAAAGCCTATAACAACTGAAGTATTTTCTCCATGCTCCTGGAGTATGTGCTAACATATACAGTGAAGTAGCAAAGTGTTCATGTGTCCATATGCTTGGCACTCGAAATGAATTTACTTGCTTTGCTTGCTTAATTCCTCAACTAATTAATTTGGCATAAAAGTTTAATCAGCCTAAACATTAACATTACTATAGAACTTTGTTCTTGCTTGCAATTTCCGTATATTTTGTATTGTTTTTAAGAAGATTTTGATTTTTGTCAAAGTTTGCAGCTTAACATTGTACAAATATGTGCTTTTTTTATTCTTAAAGCATCTGGGACTATACTTTGGAGTTTGGTTGAGTTGTTGCATTCACTAATTGCTTTAAGCTTGTTGCTAACTTTAGTGTTGACATATTATTCGTGACTTTTTTGAACAGAAAAAAAGATCGATAATTCTCCCAGGAAACTGGTGTGCTCCTGTTCCATTTTATGAAGGCAAATAAGTAGATATATGGGAAAATGCTTTAGGTACAGTGATTGTTTTCTTTGAAACATCCCGTCTCAGATGTTGCAGTGTTGTCCATAAATACTTCCATCAAAAAAGAAAAAAAAATGTTGATGTGTTTATATTTCCTTACACCGTAACCCTCTTCTTTGGTTTGTTTGTTTAAGACATTCAATGCTTTGTAGTAGTGACAGAAAGATGTATAGAACCATTGATGTAAGGACAAGATCAACAATCAAATTTCAAAGATTAATACCTATATTGATGTTATTACAGAATAAACAATTTGATTGGATTTATTCAAGTCATATTATGTGCTGTAATTTAAGCAAATTGTTCATGCCAATATAAGATTCTGTGCACGGCCCAGGGGTGCCTGGATGAATGTCTCCGGAGAATTAGTACAAGCCAATGTCATTAACAAGCTTTAAATTTGAATGCTACGTAAGCTACCAACATTGAAAGATTCTCATAATCAGGGGAAAATAAATACAAACTCTTCACTAGATGGAACTGATCAAAAGAAACTGTTAGGTGCGCAAAGGGTGATCATATGCAAAAAGGACAACCATACAATGGAAAACTGGGATCACAATCAAATGAAAAAAGAAAATAAAGGATACATGTATTGCCATTGGTACAAAGGCCTATGCACTAAATTTGCCGGAAAACCTTCTCCGCTGCTGATATTGTATGTTGAACATCTGCAGCAGTATGCGCCAAGCTTGTAAACCCAGCCTCAAATTGCGAAGGAGCAAAATATACACCTTCCTCCAGCATTCCTTGAAAAAACCTAGCAAATTTAGCTGTGTCGCTTTTCTTTGCATCAGCAAAGTTGTGAACAGGTCCTTCTGTGAAGAAAAAGCCAAACATCCCTCTTATATTTTCGCCACAAATAGCATGCCCGGCCTCCTTGCCAGCTTCCAAGATGCCTTGTACAAGTTCACCTGTGATCTTATCCAAGTATTCATAACTTCCTGGCTCCTGTAACCGCTTTAGTGTTTGTATCCCTGCAGTCATTGCCAATGGATTCCCACTCAAGGTCCCAGCTTGATACATTGGTCCTGCAGGTGCAACCATCTCCATAATCTCCCTCCTTCCACCATAAGCACCTACTGGCAAGCCACCACCAATAATCTTCCCAAGTGTTGTTAGATCAGGAGTAATGCCAAAGTACTCCTGAGCGCCTCCATATGACAAACGGAATCCAGTCATAACTTCATCAAAGATTAGAAGGGCATCATTTTCTTTGGTAACCTTGCGGATAGCATTGAGGAATTCTGGTTTAGGTGGAACAAAACCTGAATTTCCTACAACAGGTTCAAGGATTATTGCTGCAATCTCTCCCTTGTTTGTCTCAAAAAGTTTTTCCACTGCAGCCAAGTCATTGAAAGGGGCTGTTAAAGTTTCATAGGTTGCTGCCTTCGGGACACCAGGGGAGTCTGGCAACCCTAGTGTTGCAACACCACTTCCTGCCTTGACGAGGAAAGGATCAGCATGGCCATGGTAACAGCCCTCAAACTTGATAAGCTTCTCTCGTCTAGTGTAAGCACGGGCCAGGCGAAGCACACCCATGCAAGCCTCCGTGCCTGAATTGACAAATCGTACCATTTCTATAGATGGAACTGCTTTGATGACCATCTCCGCTAGCACATTCTCTAGAAGACAGGGGGCACCAAAGCTCGTCCCTTTCTTCATTGTTTCAGCCAAAGCTGCAAGCACCTGTAAGTAATCGTTAGTCAAAAAGAAACAAATTAAAAGGGCGTTCAAAATAAACTGCCAATATATGAGACACATCCATGACAAATCGAATTGGCAAAGATATTCAAGTCCTTTATTAATTTGAGCAAAACCAACAACGAAGATCATTCTTTAACTCAAGTTTTGGTCATTTCCAACCCCCAAAAAAAAAGAGAGAGAGAGAAAGGAGAATAGAGTAGAACCTGATCATCTGCATGACCAATTATAGCTGGCCCCCAAGAACCAACATAGTCAATGTACTCATTGCCATCAATATCCCACATCCGAGAGCCCTTCACAGAATCCATCACTATTGGTTGTCCGCCGACAGATTTAAAAGCCCGTACAGGTGAATTCACTCCTCCTGGCATCAGCTCCTGCCAAAAGACTTACGCCCAATCAAAAATCACATAATCATAAAACAACAATGGAAAGAAAACATAATAAACAGTGAGAAATTGCATCCAAATTGAGGTCAACCGGACAGAGACAACAAATTTTCAATTTCAATTCAATCTTATGCCTTAAAAATTGAAAAATTAACAGATTTAGACGTCAAATTTACCAAGGGAAAGGTTAAAAGCGCGAAGAGTTTACCTTAGCGATACTGAAAGCTTCCTCGGATTTTTTGAGAGTGAACTTCTTCTTCTCTTCTACAGAGACTGTCATTTTCACACTGGAACGAGATGGACTCCATGAAGGAGATCTTCTTTGCGAGAGCTTCCCATTAGAAGAAGAACATGATAACCCTAATCCAATCCCTACTCCTGAAAATGTAGCAGCCATTCTTGACCGTTATTTCTCACCTCTTTCTCCGTCACCCTTTCTCGGTGTCAGTGTTCGGCCTTGAAGATAAAGAGATTGAAGGAGATTGCAGCAGCCAATGGACTTTTTAGACTTGGACTTTATATATGGGCTAAATCTCAAACGGGTCGGTTCGGGTCGAGTCGAAGGTCGAGAGCACGTGGGACATGAATTGATCTTCAGTCTGCCGAGCCCATTGCTGAGAGGGTATTTACTAGAAACTAGAAACAACTTAACGCTAGGCCAAGGCATTTTGTGGATAAGTCACTTTAAACATGAGTTTCTTGTAAAGAATATGTGTTCACCAATTGAATTGACACTTTGTTTTTTCCAATTTTAAACTTATTTTCAACGACAAAATAAAGACTGTCTCTGTCCCATAATTTTGATTTTGGTTTAACTTGCACATAAATTAATAAAATTTAATTAATATAATTTAAACTGTCATTTTTGCTCTATTTTTCCTAGTATCCCTTGTATTAGTATACCATTTAAATTAGATGATCCATATTAAATTATCGTTGCAAATAACCAAATTATAATTATTTATCCAATAATCAAAGCTTTCAAAGAGTATTTTATCTAAGGATTTAAGTTATTACTTAAAAAAGAAAATTTGAATAAAGGATGAAACCGGTTCTACTGACTAAATAAGTGTATGATTAAAAGTTGATATTTTAATTTTATTTATATTAAGCTTTGATTAATAATAATGTAGTAGTTGATTAATTTATTTATTGATAAAGGAGCATATTAAATTAGAGTAATATAGTAAAATTCAAATACTATTTACTTTTTAAAAAGAAATAAAACAATAATTTAAAATTAATGAAAAAGGGAAATTGTAGAATTATAAGACAAATAGAATATTTAAATCTAAGATATATAGTTGAAAATATATAAATGGAGGAATATAGTTGGAATTCAATTCTTTCCCTGCCACTTACACTGTGTTTAACCAAAATAAATCATGAACGTAGAATTCATTTATAAATGAAATTTTATGTTTGGTATCCATTTATAAATGAAATTTCATATTTGGTATGTTATAATTTAAAATAAAAAATTCAACTGAATTCTATAAAATTATGCTTAAATAAATTATTAAATGAAAATTCAATTATCTTTATTTTCTAAAATCTAGCGACATAATAATTTAATAAAAACAAATAACAAATACCATTATATTTATAATATATATGCAATATAAAATTTTATTATTTATATTCATAATATAAGGACTTTTTAAAAGCAATTTCCTCGCCACCCTCGGCAAGTTGAAAAATCAAGAAGAAACTGTAAACCATGAAAACCTAATTATTTTTTTCTGTACATCAAGAAAACCAATAGTCACAGTTGGATTATCAAACGGTAAAAAGAAAGACTTGCCTAGTTGACAATCACCCTTCAAATATTTCCAAGCCAAGCCGTAATTTTTTAAATTATTATTATAATTATTTGAAGGTGTTAAGCAACACTTCTATTAGACAGCCCTTGAGAGGGGCAAAAAATGTAAGGAAGAGGCTAAGCTAATATTAACCGTATCAATGTCCCACGAAGCGGACGCTTGTTGAGCATGAATGGCTTGCATTTGCATTATCTTGAGGTAAAATTAGGTGATGACACCACAAACATAAAGTTGACGGAAAAGCCGTTATTACGACCACATAAAATGACATTATGTCCCAAGGCATAATCAAGACAACCAAATCATTTTCCCCTACACTAATTCTCATCAACAGAACTGAAACCACAAAAGAAAAAAAAAATCCTGTAATCATTTTCCCATCCGCTCACGTATTAACTATCATATAGACTATGTACAGAGGGTCATCACAAAGGAAGTTTCAAGTCTTTTTTCTGCCGGCTCTCATCTCAGCTTGCAGAGATCAAAGACCTACATTGTCTCAAATGGACCTTCCCATATCCCCACAAAATACATCCAAGACATAAAGAGAGAAAGGGGGAATCCAATGGCTGCTATATCTCTGTCCAATGTTTGCTTGTCTTAGTAAATTTTTTGCCTTAATTGTTCAGGAACAGATTACTGAAGAGACTGAAAGTGGGTAATGAAAAGTATTGGCGTACTCGAAGGAGAGTGTACCACCATTGACCAAAGGCTTGCCATCATTAACAAGGCAGTCATTGTAGCGAAGGCGCTTGAAGATCTTCGGGTTGATGAGGCGAGCAGAACTGAACCAGCCACATGTAAGGTGAATCCCAGAAATATCACAGCCGGTGACACACACGTTCATGATCTCAACAGTGTAGGTAGGTATGCCGCTTGGAAGTGGAGCTGTGGGTCCTTGATTTATAACAATATCGGCCTTAGTACACTTCTCTCCCCATATTCTATTAGGTTCCTCCATTGCTAATGCTGTGCAAAGCAGAAACAAACAAGAAAAGGGACCTTTACAATAAATTCTTGACAATGATAACCTGTGCTTTTCAAAAAAGTGGCACACTTGGCACGTCATTAACATAACGTGAACACACCCATCCAACCCACCAATAAGGGAAGCGTCAGCAGACAAAATATACTTTTTTGGAGGTGGTTCACAGGAATTATACGGTTAAAAGAAACAGACAAAATTAACTCAGACATGCAAGGAACATTATTTCCAAATTTAGCCTTTTCCTTTCCACGTATTTCCATGTATGTGCCATATTACGCTTTTCGATCTTCACCTTCTTTTGAAAATGAAAATTCAATCTACATTAAAAAATCGCTTTTCTTTGTATTAATTAATATGTATGTAAACATCAAAATAGTTAACTATCCAGAGGCACATTGCCAAACAGACAACTAGCAGTTTGCATTGTGAAAGTTGCTAACATGCGCCCTGGAAAATACGCGCACCGGTTAGGAGCTGACTAAGGGCTTTCAAATGAAAAAGTACTAGAAAGGTTGAAAGAACCCTGATGGGACATGAGGATCCCATCGAAAAGATACTCTCTATAGTTAAGTTTGATGTGCCTTAGAGCCAGCGGCGCAAGTTAGTTTCCATCATAACGAGAATAAAACAGACGTGCACCTCTGACACTCTTATCGTACGCACAGCTGGAAATTTGCCATGGACGCTGCTAACTAACACACATCGAGCAAACGCGCAAGGAAAAACTGATCATTTCCGGACTCTCCTAACGCAGCCAAGAAAATAATTGTTGCAAAATCCATATTTCCCGTCATTAATAAAATATTCTTTCGTTCGCTCTTCGTTTAAAAATCAAAAACAGAAAACGCAAAGCAAATAGGAAAATCGGAATCATCTTACAGCGGCTAAGCAGCTTTCGATGTGGAGCAGATAGCGTATAACTCGTTCCCTTGGAGATTGGATGGCTAGATCCCATGAATCCACCTAGGAAGCCAGAAGACCCATGAAAGGAAGGAAGAATTAGATAAAAGCTCGAGAGAAAACAAATAATCCATCACTACTAATACAGACGACAAGAGAACAGGAAAAAACAAAGGAATCGAAGAAAAAAAAATGGAGGCCCCATCTAGTTGAAAGAGAGGTCCCTCATCCATTTAAAAAAAAAACGAAAACCGACAAAATAATAGAAAAACAAATACAAGGAATATCTTAGATCCATGGAATAATTATCAATGATAAGGGAGATAGTAATTAATATTTTGCGACATACGCACCTGTAAAAAAAGGAGGCATGAATGTTAGCACTGTGAAGAGGAATAGAAGCAAAACGACGGCTAATCTGTTCTTTGAGAAGTCTCTCATCTTCGAAAATGTATCACTTACTTTTAAACCAAAGAACTTTTCGATTCTCCCAAAACAGAAGAGAAACAGAAGTCAACTAGATCAATAGTTTGGATCGAGAACTCGGTAAAACAGCGAGTCGGACTCCGAGCACTAAACCACCATGGACATGATGCGTCACTGGAAACGAAGCGTCTCTCTCTCAGATACTGAAATCTGCATAAGAGAACGAGTTTTGCATCTAAATATGCGTGGTCATCATATCACATCAAAAAGTTAAAAAGAATTCAGATATACCAACCGTCAGATTAGAGTACCAGCGGTTCAGATTTGACTTCAAAAGTGGCTATAAACCCCTAGGACTCACGAGCTAAATTTTAGCTTAAAATGACCTAGAAACGACGGCGATTTGTACCAGTATTAAGCAATTTGGTTAGCATAAAAAAGGCAAAAACACGGAAAAAGCAAATACTGAACAGTGAACACTGCACAGTTAATATTAATGTTCATGTAATGCTTATTTTTATCATTAGAGGATTTTTTTAAGACTTAGAAATTAAAATAAAAAATACTAGTTCTCTCTCGAAACGAAGCGATGATGTTAAAAGAGGATGTTATTGAAGGAAGGGAAAGGTATTTTTTCTGACAGAAAAGGAAACTGTGTATTTTCCGGGAAAATTTTGGAAACAGGAAAATTTGGAAAAAAAAAAAATCGCACCGGCAGCAATTGCAGCAGCAGAATTTACTGCGCGAGAACAGTGTCGACAAAGCAAAGAGTACCGTACCAAAACAACAGAGACAGAGAGAAGAGAGAGAGAAAAAGGAAGCTTAAGAGACAAAAATGGCAGAGGATCGGCAAAGCCAGAAATGACAAAAAACACAAGAATCCTAAAAGTTGGTCGCCGATCAAACGCATTAAATATCCGTTCAAAGAGCTGTATACAGGAGTTCAAACCATACAATTATACATCAGTTCGTATTTATGCAAGGACGAGTACGAGAGAGTTTCGTTCACCTCTGCAAATGGATTGGATGGACCGCAAGGGCAAGAGAAAGAGCAATCAACACCGAAACGCGTGCGTTTTAAAGGGAGAAAATCTGAGTTTTTGGCTTTATAGGAACGGTAGAGAGAAAGGAAGGGGGGGGAGAAGGGGGGGGGGGAAGAGTAAGATTAGGGTTTTGTGGTTTTTGGGGGGGGGGGGGGGGGAAGAGTAGATTAGGGTTTTGTGTTTTTGTCCCGTTCCTTGAGGTGGAGACCAAGAAGGAACTGTATTTATAGCGAGATGGGATACATTAGGAATTTGATTAACCATGGTTACGGGCGCACGTGGCAGTGTTAAAAATGGATGAATTGACCATTGGTAAGTGCACGTGGCCGTGTGACAGAGGGAGATTATGATGGTTACGGTGATTAGGGGACGTGTGGGTATATTTAAGAATCTAATAATATTCAGGAGAATCATGTCCACGCGCATTAATGAAAATTGAAGAATGAGGATTAGTAATAATTGAAGGGGTAATTATGACAACCGGGTTTATTGGCTTTTTGGTCTCGAAGCTTTCAATCAAAGTTAAGGTGTTTGTTTGGGAACAGGGGTAGAGTTACGTGTATTATGGTTTTAAAAGAAAATCTTTAAATAAACAAACCTAAAAGCGGGATCCGCAGTGTAGCAGCAGTAATAACTAGTAAGAGTAACTAAAACTAGTGACCACATAACATAGAAGGAAACAAGTGATTATCGGTACCAAGTAGCTGCTTACTCGTCCAATGCCTACAATATCTTATATTTTTAAAAAAATCATTCAATTTATCTTATTTAAAAAATAAAAGAATTAATTTATTTTTTATTAAATTAATAAATATGACAAATGTTTAAAAATATATTAAATCAATATGAGAATATAACAAATATTTGAAATGGAGACAATATTCAATATGAGAATTTCATTATTAATGCACAGTTTCAACAACAAACTAAATCAAATTAATATAAGATAAGATACCGTAAAAGGCATTGTACTTAAATTAAAAGCAAAAAAGTTAAATGGTTACCAATTATAACAATTAACAAGTTGTATTTTTCATTTTTTTTTAATTTGAAATTCTTTGAATGGGGTGTTCAGTGTTGAGGACGGAAGTCTTTTTTTTTTTTTTTTCCACCAAAATACATTAATTAAGTCTTATTGTATTAGCCTTGTCCTCTTCATAAAAAAAATGTAATCGCATTTCACTTTTTTTTTTTTTACACTAACAATAAATTTAAAAATTTTCCTAAAAAAAATAATAAATTTAAAAATGTGCTTTTATATGAAACCAGTCTTTTTTTATGGCGTGCGTTGCACGTTGATAATGCTCGTTATACTTTTATTTTTTATACTCTTTTAATTTTTTATCTATATAATATTAAAGCATAAGTTTTTGTTTAGATTACCATAAATACAATTGGTTAATTTGTATAAATTTTGACATATAAGCTACTTGCAATGTTATTTCTTATGTACGTTATTCTATTTTTATATAATGAAGTGTTTTCAAAATAAAGTTTAATCTAATCCTTATACATAATTATTCAGTCCATAATATAGATTTTTAAAACTCTAATAGTGCTAAAAAAAAATCAAGTGATCACTCAATTTCTAATCATTATCATTGATCCCAAATCAATATTTGTATACAAATAATGAATAATAATATTTTTTTTCCCGGCAGATAAAAGAAAAAAAATGAAAAGATGATCTTAATTAATAATGATAATCATTTTGACTACATTAATAGTATTACTTATCCAGTGCATTAGAGAAATAAATATATGAACATACACACAAACGCTTGAAACTCAAAAAATGACCCAAAATAGAAATATAAAGTTCTATTTTTTTTCAATTTCATAAACACTATTTTGTTTCAAATTATATGTATTTAGGATACAAAAGAAAAAATATTAAAAAATTAAAAATGTTTAATCAGGAGGCCATCTATTTATTCTAATGAAAATATAAATATCTTACTAAATTAAAGTGATAGTGATTACAAATTAATTCAATAACAAAAAAGAAAATAAATCACAAATTTTTATTGAGAATAAAACTCAACTTATAACAATAAATAAATTATATTAAAAAGATTATCAATTTCAATTTCAAAAATAACTATGAAAATGCTATAATTTAATTAAATTTGATTTTGATGGACAAAAAAAAAAAAAAAAATAAATTTGACTTTTTTAGATGGACAAAAAAAAAAAAAAAAGGCTTAAGTCAATAAATGAAAAAAGCACCAACTCCAAATTAAGCTAAGATCTAATATTGATAAGTTAATGAGTTATTCAAGTATTTGATCTCTATTGTTGCTAAAATTGGAAATAAATAAATAAATAAAAATTAAATTAAGTAATAAAAAAAAAGATTACAATAAAAGAAAAACGTTACGTCTTCTCCAAATAAATTCACAAATTTCCTTAAAAAAAAAAAAAAAAAAAGAGCATACTTTTTTCTTTTTTATTATATATATTTATTTATTTAAAAAATAAAATTTAAAAATTATGTTCAATCAAATAATAAAATTTTTTTTTTTTGTTTTGTCTTAACCACAAGTATTCCAAGCCCACTGGGTTAGAACTAAATCATGCTCCCACCAGATCAGTCCAAGAAATGATAAAATGTTCCTAGCAAATATTTATTTCATTCAAAAGGATCAAACCTTCAACCTCACTTAAGAGAAAAGAGTATCAAATCAATTATCCAAACACTCGTTGATATAAAAATATAATTTTCGAATTAGCTACGACTAAAGCTATTTTATGATATTCTAAATTTCATTAAGATGATACCGGCAATCATATTATTTTCCATATTTTCACATTTATATATAACATAAAAAATTGATTTATTAAAATAATAATTTTTGTAAAATTAAAACAAAAACAATATATATATATATTTATATATATATATTATATATATATTATATATATATTATATAAATTTATATAATTGAAAGGAAAACAAAAAAACTAAAGGTGGCCACGAGATCTTTTTGCGCCGGATATTATAAGATGATAACTTTTTGGCGTATATATAATTTTATAAATTGAAAGGAAAACAAAAACTAAAGGTGCCACGAGATCTTTGCGCGGATTATATAAGATTGATAACTTTTGGCGCTCCTTTTCTTCTATTTTTTAACTTAACATGATGAAACTTTTAATTAAAAAAAAGTAGAGATTTTTTTAATTAAATGTAAAATCGAAGCTTGCTTAAATATAAGGGTCGATATTACATTTTTTTTTTTTATCATAAATATTATAACTCTTGGAAGTGCGTATAGGCACCATACATCTTCATCTATATAGAGTTGTAAACCGTAATTGCCTAAATGGGTTACTCACTTTATCCCTACCAATTTACTTGGGCTTAACTAGAAAAATAACAAACTTGTGAACGCAAGCTCTTTACCGTCTTCTCTTAACTTTATTCCCCATGATAAAGTTAGAAAGAAAGTAAATTTGATCAGGTAATGAAAATGAAAGTAAATTAATCCCAAAAAAAAGGTCAAATAGACCTTTTTAATGGTCTTCAATCGTCATTTACAGCATAATGCTTTTAATGGAATTTCAAAAAACAAAGTAACCAAATCGCTTTCGAAGACGCCCAGTCAGTCACTTTTCTGATAGGATATCCAAGGCAAATGCATCATGCATTAGAATTATGAAACTAATCAATCTAATATGCAGTATCATATACAAAATTGTGGTGATGATGCCACACTGCAATTCAAGAGCCGCCAACAGATAAATTTACATATTAGGAGTGTAGTTAATATATATATTCCTCCCACCCATTAGCCGGCTAACAATTAGATCTAAACATTAGAGATGCCACTAAGACAAAATTTGGCAGCTCTACAGGTGAATGCAATTCAATATTTGACCCGGCAGAAACTATTTGGCACCAACTTACAGGGAGAGAAAGCAGGAACCCAGAGCTAGAGAACAAACAAATGAACAATTCTAAGACTCTCAGAAATGTTCAGCACCAAAAGATATATTCCGTCAGGAGCGTAAAAAAGGGAGGAAAACAAATTCTGTACAGCTCTCCAGGACAAATGAAGTGTAAGTCATGTGAATTTTATTATGCACTCATCGGACAGCTCTGTTGCTTGGAGATTTCATCTTTTCCAACAGCCTTACCTTGTCAAGCAACTCTTGGATGGTATTAGATGCATCCTGCAAGAAAAAGAAACTCATGATAAGCAGTATCCAGGTTAAAAAAGTTAGAAATCGAAAATTCGGAAAGAGGACAAGTACCTTCAACTTTTTCCGCAAAATTTCCTCTTCCTTGTCGCAACGGTCCCTCTCCTCTGAAAAAATATCTATAAGACTTTCTTGTTCCTTGTTCAACTCCTCAATTTTTTGCTGCGCTTCCTGCAACTGTAACAGAGAAAACAGAGATTTCAGCGGTTAAAATCATTTGAAAGAGCAAGAAAAAAAAAAAAAAAAGCAAACAGCTGAAGAACTACCAACTTGCTTTGCTTATTTTTCTTTGCTTTCTTGTATTTTTTCTTCAACTGAAATGAACTTATATAACTTTTCCTAATCAATACTATGTATCCGTCTTGCATACCTTTGTCCCATTGACAGAAATATCCCACCATTACTACAAAAACTCCATTTCATTATTTAATTTTGGGATGGGGATTCGGGATGAGATGAAATCCAAAGTTACAGTCAAATATGTCAATTGCTGCTAAAATTAAGGAGTCACATTTCACATAGCACAAATAACACATGCACAGACAGATGCATTGATCACTTGGATTCTGGTTTCCCCAGATCATCCTCCAGCACAGTAATTAATATAAGATGATAAATTCACAAACCTTTGTCTCAATTGATTTACACTTCTCACACTGCAAACCATGAATCTGCTCACTTTGAAACCTTTGTTCCCTTTTCTCTAATCTAAAGAACGGACAAGAACGAAGTTAAAAGGTGAAAAATGAAGCACAACACTAGAATTAAAGAAGCAAATTTAAGTAACAACCTTTCCTTCAGCTTACGATTTTCTTGCTTCAACTGATCAATGGTACAGATATCAGATTCTGAAAGGGCATGCTTACTGTGATCCACAGTACCATTCTGTAAATCAAACTATAACTATTAACATCATAAAAAGACCAACTGTAACAATGTTACATAAATGAATGGTGACACACACCGACACAAGGATGACAAAACAATCTTATTGATTTTTTATCAACAGGTGATCAATCCATATGATTCAGTCCATTGAAGATAGTTTCATCCAAATCTCAACAAATGATAAATTTCATCCAATATTTAACATTAACACATTAAAGATTTAAATAAACTTTTAACTAGAATTACATCAAATCTAACTCTTAAAAGGGGGTAGCATGCTAAAGCCTTTGCATTATAAAGAAAAAATAAATACTGATACTTCAAACCCTGTTCAGCTGCTTATGTTGTTTAACAACTAGCAAGTGTGAAATCGACATAAATCATCTTGCCTATCGTACTGGCCGTGGAAATTGTCATTTGAGGTTTGATTCTGGGAGAATACCACTCAGGTAATCCTAAAGTCGAGGCTCCAAAGTGGCTATATTGATACATGTTTCTCACCATGAAACTTAGCAATAATGTAATCTGCCAATAATACTACACATCTTTTCAAGCTTAAAGGATCCATATTAATAGATGGGGCAAGTAAAATAGCATAATTTTCTAACCCAAAAAAAAAACAGAATATAGAGATTATATTTCGGGATATGGAACCTTAGACTTGGACTGTGTGACAGCTTGCTGAGTGGTATCTTTCAAGCATGAAGATGACCCAGTTGTATAGATCCCATCCTTCCTTGTCGGAAGGTGAATATTCACATCATCATCAGAAACATCTTCTAAGGAAGGTGATGATGGTACAGAAGACCTTGCTTTTCTTCCAGATTTGGACGGCGTCTTTCGTGTGTCTGTTCCTTTACTAGAGACATGACCGTTCCTGTCCCCATTTCTTGCAAATGTCTCCAATCTCTTGCCTCCTTTCTGAGCTACATGAGAAAAGAATTTGTCTGAATGCGAGGATCCCTTCCCACTCAAGGTAGTATACTTAGAATGAGAATGTATGTCTGGACCATTATCAGGAGAAGTTTCTACAGAACAAAGACAATTTTATGCAAGATTACTAGCAACTTTCCATCAAGCATTCATAACCACCAACCAACTGTAACACAACAATGCAATTGGTACCAAGCAACTGTAACACAACAATGCAATTGGTACCAAGCAATTAAAAGCAGTGAAGGTCCCACAACATACCTCCACCTGCACTCTCATTTATGAGTTTCTTATTTCGCCGAGGAGCATAGCCAATTTTGTGACATAAAGTGGACCTAAAGCAATGCAGTATAATTAGTCATGGATAAAAATCAGAAAGAATTTAATACATTCCAAAAGAGCAATGATAATAGTTAAACAAGAAACAAACCAATAAGTCTTCTGCATTTGTACAAGTCGAGCCTCAAGTCTTGCAAGAACTGTTGTACGTTCAAATCCTTGTTTATCATGAGCTGGTTCAACAAAATTAGCTTCTAGTACACCTGTCAAGAAACGATTAAAAGGCCCTCACATACTTAACCGAAAGTAGTGTAGATACCAAGGAAACCTCAAATATATAGCATACCTATAACTCCTCGGCCATCACTTCCAGTTGCATTCCAAAGCCTCCAAAAAGGCTGAAAAAAAGCAGTGCTTAGTCCAAGAACAATAGTACACAATTTAATCGTTATCAACAGCAGCAATAATGAGCAACTTGAAGATACAGATAAATTGGACCTTATTGTTGATGATATTTCAGGAATAAGTTATGCTGCAACTCTATGGAGGCATTAGCCATATTTTAAAACAGAACAAACCTTGATTAGTCGATTTTTATGATAAACATTGAAGCCTTGAACATCAACATGATATTTTGCATCCTTCACAAAGCCAATAGTTACAATAGCCGCCATCTGTTTTCAACAATTGCAAGCAAAAAGCATTGAAATTAAGAAAAGCAAAGAAATAATATCTTAGAAAAGAATGAACACATATTATTACATTTGAGTCTTTTGGGACCCCTTCAGCACCATGTTGTGGCCGATAAGTTATCTCCTGAGACAGCATCATATCGTTCACTATATTGTGGTGATCAACATCTTTTCCACGAAGAATGATTCGAAAGCCAGGAGGAAGTCTCAAGTAGAGAATTGAGGCATAACTCTGGAGGATGACATGGAGCACCACAATTACCAATAAGTCATAGAAAAGATTGAATCCAACATCACTAAGGAAGGCACCTAATAATGCATAAGAGCTCCTTCGTTTGAAGAATTCCAAGTGTAACGTATCGCCCATTTGGATTTACTTGAGTACAAGTTACACAAGTCATAGGCAATGGCCCCAATAAAAATTGGAAACTCAATTCAAAATCAGTGGAAGGATCTTAGATTGAATAGTACTGTTTTCATTCTTATTAGTAATATAGGTAATTTAGACATCAAAATTCACTGTATCAGTATTTCATGCATTCAGCCTCAGAATTTTCTTCTCAGGAAATAGTTCAAAATTTCACCTCTTACAAACCACAGCTCCACCTGAATAATGTAAAAGATGAATATATAGAGAACAAAACATCAGTCCTTGGGGGGTTTATCTTAAACCCTACTTCCGATAGAACATAATAATTTGAGGTCAATCCAAAGAATTACAACTGAAAGCACAATGCAGAAGAGCCAATACCACTTATGTTGGTTTTCCTATTACATTAACACCCCAGATGAAACTAGGAAAATTATGCTAAAATAAAATAATGACTGAAGGACACCAATATGATAAGACGGCAACAAAAAATAGAACAGGAAAAAATTCTTCAATTTGTTCATTTGAATAATACAAAATAGTCATGCTAAAAAAAATTGAAAATCGTGTAAAGAGATTAGCTACCCTTAATGAATGTCTATAAGTGAGGAAGTGCCTCGAGTTTGGAAACTCCCTTGCCATTTGTATATTCTTCTCATCTCGATTGACACCTCTAAGCTGAATATCCTGCCAGATGTAACCACATAAAATTACCCTCACAAAAAATCCTATTTGAAATCACTGGTCACAAAAGAGAAAAATATAAACAAGGATGACAGATATTGATAGCATACAAGAGGATCAGTGTCAAAATCAAGCTCCAGTAATCCTTCATCATCCTCCCATAGATTGTATATTATTATTTGAGTCCCGTGATCTGACATGAGATTAAACTAACAGTACAGAACCATATGTTAATATTTAAAGAAAAATATGATCACACAATCGGTAATAACAAAGATGCTCCACAGGAAATGGTCAGAAACAAGAAAACTAAAAACACATTAATTGTTGGTTGTTCAGCTATAATTCTCAAAAAACATTGCGATAAAAAGGGAAAAATTCGACATATAGCAAATCTGTAGTGTGTACATGTCTGCGGACACAATAGTGTGTGTGCACCCATGAGTGAAATACTAGTACATATAAGCAAATTCAAGTGCTTATGTCCCATCTAGTGCTAGGGGCCTCTATAGCTAAGAATCCCATACCTCAACAGTTCAGAAGAAACACGACATAATACATAGACCAGTCCCCTTTCGAAAAAATTAAGAGCATAGATGCAACAACTAGGCCACCTGCCAAACTTCAATTTGTTGGACTTACAATGCTCCTCACCCATATTATTATTTCTCTTTCTAATTGAAGTATATTATCTTACTTTACCCACAGAAATTATGTATCTAACACAATATACACTAATGCTAAGAAAAAATGAGCATGTTATCTCAGTATCTTTATTTACACTTTGAAAATAGAAAATCACCTGACGAAGAAGGTCTGCCTCGCTGGAAAAAGGGGACCATTGAACTATTGTTTCTGCATTTATATTCCAATCAGAACTAGAGAATCGCATCATCTTGTTCCATTGTCTACCTTTTTTTTCGTAGTCAAGCTTTACAGACACATTCACAAAACAGCAAATACTGTAAGTGCATAAAGCCTATACGAGAACAATAGGAATTTAACAGCAGGAAAAGACATGATTCACAATCCAGATGCATGAAACAGAAATCTATTCGCAAACAGGTGGAAGCTTGTGGACCAAGGCCTAGCTTAGGTGCATCATATAATCCATACGGCATTGTGCAGTCAAGAACAATAAAAGAAAAATGAGAGGCTTCAAACTAAGCATGAGGATTTCCAAATGCCAAGTTAAGATTTTCTTTATAATGATTGTAATTGTGGTTATCAGGTTTAAAATACAACCATATACTCAAAGTGGTTACACTGTAAAACTATCAATATATTTAAATTTTGATACTTACTTATTATTTTCAACAACATAATGCTTCTTTCATAAAAAAGGTGTAGAAAAAAAATATCAAAATGCTAAATGTAAAATAGGAAATCAGAAAATAAGACAACCAAACATATTTCCCTTTTTCAGTTTGCAATTAGAATTATAGAAAGTAGGAAAATTGAGAAGCGGAAGAAAACTAGAAAAATGGAAAAGCAATGTGTTCTCCACATTCAGGGTTGATTCTATGTACCTCCCACATTTTTTTCAAAAGATATAATATGGAGAAGATAATGGATAAAGTATTCTAATACATAACAACTTAAAGTTTTTACCATAGGCACCACAATATCTTCTTTGCCTGTACTCCTCAAGAAAGTGTATGATAGCAACCCAATGCTCTGCGTAGGACTAAAAGCAAATAATCTAATTACTTCCCACGGAACTAAAAACTAAAATCAGAAATGAAGCACAATAACATCCTTACTTTAATCAAAAAAGAGAGAATAAACAGAATGCACAAGGCAAAGCTAATGAATTTGCAAGTGATTAATGACTGATAATATCGACTAGCAAATCAATGTGAGAAAAGTAAAAACAGCCACAGTCAAAACCTATTTTTGACAAAATAACCTATACAGGCTATACTAGCAAGTGAAATAACTGGATAAAACAATACAGCCATGAACTCCATATTCTTCTCTGAAAGTGTAAATCACTATTATTTTTAACAAAACCCTAGGCAAAAGAAGCAATTCATATGATTTGCTAATTGCTATCAACTGGAACAAAGAATGTTCTTAATTATATTAGTTGAAAGTCACCTTCCATTTTTTTTTTTTTTTTTTTTTTACTCTGGGCCCACGATTTACTGTAGGAGTTGAAATTATTTTTAATCTCTACATTCATATTGCGTATCGGACTCAGACATTTGGCAAGACCGTTCTCTAAAATTTCAACTGGAATTCTTTCATTATCCTTGGTACCCTGCGCTAGTATGTTAGGTAAGAATACCAGCAATTTTAAACTTGGTATATTTTACCTGCATCATTCTATGAAGAAAAAGTTTTGTCAAACTATACTTTTTAGTGAAAACTTTTTCCTAGATGGTCAAATACACAGACTAACTCTGAGGAACATCTCAAAAAAAAGTTCATGGATTTAAAAATCGAAAGTGGGTTGGCTGGGCTTTATGACCGAGATAATTTAGCAGTGTACGAGCACTACAAGAGGAAATCACTGGATGTTCTAAAAAAAGATTCAATGAGCGAATCCATGAAGGGAGTGCAACACTCGTCCAATATCTTTCATATCCACTACTTCACTGCCAAGAAGTGGCAGGAGATAGAAGGCTTATTATTTAACTTTTATGTATGATATGGAGTTCGCCTTGGTTTGAATGTTCTTGCAACATTAAGAAGGATATAAAAATCTCAACTAACAAAGGGTTGCCATGAAACCATTGATGATTAATATACTTTTAGAAGGCATAATAATTACCTAATGGTTTTCTGCGACCTTTTAAGCTCCATAGACCTAATGGATTGTGAATGATAATTGAGAAGCAGCCATTATTACCTTAGAACTTATAGGAGCCATGGGGTAGAGTAACATAAAAAACAGATATTTGACCTTCCCCATCTATTTTACGCGCGAAGATGATGTTTACGAATGGAAAATATCTATACTATAAGTAGAATAGACTAGAAAAGCATTTCCTTATTAATTGGGATCATGGGTCATTAAGATTATCCAATGACGCATAATACATTTAGTCGCGTGGGCGAAGAAGAGCACTTGTCACGGGAAATAAAACAAAAAGAGGAGAGAGGGAGAGAGACTAACACATAAAAAATTCGTCCTGTATACACTTTGTTTGATAGCAAATTCTGTAGATGGTAACTTAAGGTGGTTCATGTCGAACTGAGTGCAAAAGCTGTGTCCGTGCACACCGCCAGAATAGAGAGAACCCGTGAAAAATAACTAGATAATCATACTTTCAATAGGCCATGAAGATTTTCAAGTCGTCTTTACTATTTGACCCACTCTTGTCATAGAGACTACAAATGGGAGCCAGCTGGACTCACTCTTTCCTATATTAATGTCTTGTATACCAAAGATAGAATTCTCCATATCACTCAACTAATTTGGTATTTCATGATAGTTATACAATCGAGCGACAAATTAAATTTATTCTATACTATAGACCAGTCCCCTTATTTTTCGGAACAAA
Source organism: Jatropha curcas (assembly GCF_014843425.1). Next base: position 91,000 of record NW_023590567.1, read on the forward strand.
AAAGTAAATTGTCTAGTAAGAATACAAGAGAGAGTATACCTGGGACAGGCCAACATATCAATACGTAGGCACAGTCGACTGCCAAAACTTCAATATGGTTGGGCACTTACAAATGGACTCCTCACCCATATTATTATTTCTCTGTCTAATTGAAGTATTATGTATCTTTACTTTGTACCCACAGAAATATGTATTCTAATCACGAATATACACTTAATGGCTGAAGGAAAAAATGGAGCAATGTATCTTCGAGGTGGGATTTTGATACTTCTAATATTAACACATTTTGGAAAATTTCTTTAGGATGATTTTCAAATTTACAACACCATAGGCACAGAAGGATACCAGGGTTCTCACATATAGCGACTCGGGTCTGGGAAAACAAAAAGATGGGACTCATGAAGTCAATCCTATGATTATTTGAGGAGGACTCCCATAGTTGTGTTGTTTGCAATTCGCTTTTGATATTTCGCCAAATTAACACACGGTAAGCTGGAAAGGCACATAGGCCAATCGCCATTCATGGTACCTATATAAGTCCCTCCAATATGTTCTCACACCACTCAGTTGTTAATATATTATACTGCAAGAGTGATCAAGTTAAGCCTGATCACTCCACAGAGAACCCACGTAAAATTTATCACATAAACAGAGGCACACTCATCTCTAGTCTCCATGAGGACTGGAGACAGATATAAAGCAACGTTATTTAGCTGTGTTATGTTAATCTCAACGCTATGGATAGGGGACAATCTCAAAACAGGCAAGGTGGAACTCTGCCACGATTTAAGAAGCAGCTTTGGTGAATTTCTATCACCAATCTCACACTTGGCGTCACATTTCAGACTTAATACTTCGACCACAATCTATCGCGGTAATGCACAGGGTAATCGCAGAACCGCCTTTTTGGTTGGCGACCAAGGGCACGGTTGTTGCTTTCTAACTGTGTCCAATTTGGATCACACCAATACCTTACCAAATGTGATTTAATTACAAGTACGGGGGTCTTTCAAATATGGTGGCTAGTCTATGCTCAAAATATCTGTCATATTATCTCATAATATACATACCGCATGGTACTGAAGTATATACTAGAACCATCGGTAGGGCTGAACTTCTTTTCAACAAACTATCAAAAGGCACAGTGTGGTCGTGGTTGGGTGTCTCCTCTTTTTTTTTTGTTTCCATATAATAATTTAAATTGGTCTCTGTCAATTGTTTTTTGTAGGTATTTTTTTTTCTTTTCATGTTAATCAGATATTTGATTGTAGATGTGCGGTTTAATCACGTTTAAAAATAGCAACCATATACTCAAAGGTTATAGAGAGGATTGAACATTCTTGTAAAATAAAAATACTAATATTATACCGTAGATTTATATGTTATAATTTTGATACAGTTAGTTTGAAGATGGAGTCTTGATTTATTTTTATGTCTTCAGACGGAAGCTAGATACGTGTGGACTTTCTTTCATTAAAAGTGAATATTTATTAGTTGGGTATTTGGAAAAGTTGAGGTTGAGCAACATGGATACAGAAGATATATATATGTTCACAAGAATTCAATGGCACCATGTTAAAAATTGTTATATACATAATTGTAGCGAATGTTATGACAGAAAGAAAGATTAGGTTCAGAAGTGAAGCACATATCCAGTAAAGCTATTTTAGTTTGCTCTTTCCTTTTATCAAGTTTATTTCGCTTAATATTCTGTAGATATTAGTAGAGAATAATGTAAAATGGAGGGAAATTTTTAGAGGGAAGAAGAGGCCGGTAACGCGAAACAAATCTATGAAAAAAATTCCAATTTTTTCTGGTTAAATTAAGAATCAATGGGTGTTCTCACATTCAGGGCAATATCTTAGTACCTCCCACATTGTCAAAAGATATTCATTATACATTTTTAGTTCACTATTTTGCGGGGGGTAGTGATTCTAGATTTCGTTCATGAGAATATTGTGGGATTAGAGAGTTATGTTATCTTCGTGAGGATTTCTAGCATTTTAAGAGAACATACCTTTAAAGTTTTCCATGTTAAATCCAGTAAGGGGTTCATGCTCGTATCACTAATATCTTCTTTATACTGGTCACTTAGTTAACTACCTTAATTTAAGAGAGAAAGGATGGAGATCAATATTAGGTCAGTAGGATACGCAAATTCTGTATATGATCTGCCCTCTTAGATCTTCTGGCGTAAGGATTTGCTAAAAGGCAAATTAAATTTACATAAATTAATTTATGACATCATGCTCCACACGGCTTGGTGGAACGTATAGAAAAAAACTAAACTTGGGGTTATATAGTCTCGCTGAGAAATTTTAAGCAAGAGCAATAAACAATCTCGTTTACTTTAATGGCAAAATAGACGCGCGAGTTGGATGAGTAGTTGAAACGAGGGAATTGGGTTGGCACACTAGGGGGCCAAAGCTAAGTAGTAGATAGTTGGGATCGAAATTAACTCTATGGGTGTTGGAAATTAGTGGTGGGAAGCGTTTAGGATAAATAAAGGATTTTATGTTCTGGACATTAAGAAGAGCATTAGGGTTCATTGATTATCACTCATAGGGTTGGAGAAAGTTATGAAAAAACCAAATACTGTGTGCTCAGCAGCGCGCTATGCTCTAATAAAACACCCCTCCATAATTTTTGACAAAAAGAGAAATAACCTATACAGGCAGTTAGTCCTTAGATCACAGTGAAATAACGGATAAAACAATTTTACAGCCATGGGGTCAAACCTCCAAATTTTATCCTTCTCCATCCGAACAGGTTTGTTACTCCCCTAATATTCGTTCGTAATTTGATTTTGTTTGAAACAAAAACCCTAGGCTACGAGTAACGCGCGCACAGGCATTCATATGATTTGCTAATTTGGCTATCAACTGGGGAAACAAAGAAGGTTGGTTATTTCTCTAATTGTGAGAGGTTATATTTAAGGTACTGCTAGACAGAATAATGCTCACCCTCCATTTTTATTGTATTCTTATTGTAATATTCTCGAAGCGTATGAAGCTTGTGTGATGTGCTGATGGACCCCAAATTTATGCCTCCAATCCTGAAAGATTCTTTACACTTCTCTAGATGGGCAGAGTGCTGCGGAGGGCAGAGTGCAAAGTCTAATATGGGTCGCGCGAAACAACCAGTCAGGATAGTGATCGAACATTCACGCGCGTTTCCTTTATAGTGTCCTTATGTAGCGCAACATAAATAAAGCAATTGCGTCTAAGTGCAAGTTAAGAGCAACGCTAATTGAATTAAGGACAATAATTTGAAAGCCGGATTCTGGAGCTACAAATGTAGCAACACCTCTAGCCAAAACCAGAAATCCATAGGACTCTATCCCAAACACATTTTCAGCTTGTGGCTCGCATATTCTCGATTATATGCTTTGGAGAAAGAAATGATGGATGGAGAACATTAGGATAATAACGTGGTGGTTTTTCTTATCATACTTTAAAATTTTGTAAAATACTAGTAAAGATGGTCTAAGAAAAGATGAATAAAACTCTCATTCTTAGGCTACTTTACGCGTCTTTTCTCTCTCTCCCACCAAAATTAACTTTGTTGCCCCACTAATCAATATCAACAAATAGCGTACAAGAAAGGAAGAGAAGAAAGTCAAATCTCGGATAACCATCGGCTCTCGCGCACACGAGCCTCATTGGCTGTTGCTTAGGTCTTTAGACAGGTCTTCACTCTCACTTCGTCCATATTTTCTGAGTTAAGAAAGAGTGCCAAATACAAAGAGCTGAAATGCCACTACGAGAGAGAAAGTATATCGCACATCATTGAAGAAAACTGAGACTATTCACTTAGATTTAAAAAATGAATATAAATACTAACCTAATTGGGAATCAGTTGATTTTGAGTACACGTGGAATTTCGCAATTAGAAGGTTAGTCAGGAGCAGACCCCTGATTGTTCTATTTATCACGGAACCGCGCATTCCTTTTATAGGTCATAGGGTGTGGCAGGATCGATAATGTACCCCTAATATATGGACACTCTCATCTATAGATCAGCATTTCATTATCCTGGTTTCCGAATTTCTGCTAAACGGCAAATACATATATTGTAGCGTTAGCTGTCAATTTGTGGTGAAGGGTCTCTCACAAAACAGTTTTGAGCAGACTAGAATTAGCAATGATAGTAGTATTAATTAATAAATATCTTTGTAGGACACTTCTATTCTAATGGCAATATTGGAACAAATTTATTATAATTATGGTATATGGAATAAAATTCACGAGGAGAGCATCAGAACAGGATTGAGAAAAAACTATATTTTATAGAGCAATGGTTAGAGGGAATTTATTTATAGATATGGGATTCTTGAATTAAGAAGGAAGGGCGAGGGCGGGATTTTCTGTCCCTACGTTAGCCAGTTTAAAAGAGATCACCAGGGCACGGCCAAGATATAGTATTGAACTGAAGCGGAGAGAACCGGTAGATTTGGGGCACCTATGTGGATCCATTTGGATTGTTATGGTTTTCTTTAGATCTGATCTGTCTTATAAAGACTATTAGCAAGCGAATTCTCAAGGAAAAAACATCTCAACCCACCCTGATTCGCCGAAAAAAAAGAAAAAAGAGGGGATAGATGGGAAGTCACAAAACCTTCAGGCCAACATACCGTGGATAATACAAGAAGATTCTCTTCGTCCAAGTATCTATAATTTAGCTAATTCAGGAAGGATCTTTTAATTACATTAAGATTCAGTTTTCTGCTTTGACAGAATATCCACGCCGTTTTAGAGAGAATCCCAACAGGGTTAGGCAAAGAAAACATCTCCAAAGCTGACTACTTATGATTTACTATTCATTTTCTGGGAACGTTCTTTATAATGTTGGCAAGATTACCTAACTATGTTTTTGTACTTTAATTGCTTTGTATTTTCTTAGTTACAAAAATAGAATGTGTTAGTTGTTCAAAGCTTCTTAACGGGGCTTTTGTTTCACCAGATGCTTTTTTCTCTTAGAAAAAGCGATACTAGATACTTGGTTCAAGTATTAAGACCACTTCTAAGAACGTTATGCCCAGGTCTCAAATTCCTTATACTCAACCTCTTCAACCAAAAGCATTGTGTGCTATCCATCCATTTCCCTCAAGTGTGTGTCAATCACTCTGTATCTAAATTGGTATTGATACAACCTATTAATGGTGGCCATTCCTATTGCAAATCACCTGGGCTTCGCGCGGAAATCCGATGAACTAGGAAAGAAAGGCTCAGATCTATCAAATGCGACATTGGATGAGGGAATAGAAGATAGCATCAGCTTCATGAGCCGGAGCACTTGGAATCCTTTATAATATAAGAGAGGACCAATGTAGCTCTCCTTAATTCAAGAATCTGATATGGGGTACTCTGTTAACATCACAAATATGGTAAGGGGTGTCTTAAATATAGATTTGATCATACGCTAACTCCAATCTGGCGTTGCAGCCCAAGAATTAAAAGGCTCCAATACTATGGAATATCTTTTACACTCGGGAAAACTTCGAAAACGAGACAGATGTCTTCGTGATACTAGAAAGTGAATGCAAATCTTCCATTCGCAGCAGTCTGAGGCCTCCAAAAACGGCTCATTTTGTCGCGCACCCACATTTTTATGTCAAAATATTATGATGGCGACTACACTGATCAAGTTTACCTCCAAGAGATATTACGGTGGCCTAACAATACTATATGTAGCTTGGACGCGTTAATAGTGGATGGGCATAGCCAATTAGAACTCGTTTCCAAGACTCGGTACAAAACTAATTTACGGGAAAAATGAGTAAACACCGGCACCTTACCTATGTGGAGTCCAATGCCCAACCTACCATATATTATTAAAAAAAACACATCCTCGTGTCATTCTCTTCACAAAAATCTTTTTTGACTTAGGCGGAGTGCTTAAGATATGAGATCAAAACTTGTTTTCGCTTTTTACGCAAGAAAAAAAAATTAATAAAATAGAATAAGAAGAAATAGCATGTATAAAAAATAATATTAAAAAAGAGAAAAAGTAGGACCAACAATGTAACTTTTATCTAAAGGGATGGCTCAGATAAAGGTCTTTTTTACCACAAGGACTACCACCAAGTGCACAATGACGGTTCCCCCTGACACAATAGATTTATACTGATGCTAAAAATAATCTAGTGGACAATTAATATAGGAAAAATGGTGTCTCATAGTGTCTATTTGATAGTGAGTTACTTTACCAACCTCTTATCAAAATGTACTCATCCACTCATAGTTTTTGACATCATACACAGGCCAAAACTGCACGCTCTACTTCCAGGATTGGGATCCGGGATATTAATTCATGTATGTTCCATAATTATCAATTCGGTATATAAATGTATGGCCATACTTTCTGCGGATAATCTATCTCATTGGAGAGATGACCGTGTCATGGAGACCATGAGTGGTGGAGGAGTGGCACCAAATTTTAAGGTGTCAGCAGAAAGAGTGGGTCAACTTTATCTTCCAATATATTTTCTCCCAATTAGAATTGTTTAGGTTTACTAGATACATGAAGGAACAAAGCTTTTCAGAAGCACTTAGGCAGAGAAAGAGGAGACATGGTGTTCCTAGAGGTGTGACTTCAAATTCACATCCATCAGAGGGTCCAGAGGGTATCTACACCAGCCATTAGAATACAATCCAGATCAGTATTGGCCTCATGTCCGGTGGCCGGACGTACGGGCACCCATGTACCCACCAGTTCTGATGGTATCCTAAATAAAAAAAAAAAAAAAAAAAAAAAAAAAAAAATGCCATACTTTATCTAAAGATGCTCAAAAGTACAAACACACTCAGTGAGGACCCATAAATAATTCAATACATGCATATGAAATTCAAGCTCAACTAATTACCAACTAATAAATTAAAAGCAAAACTACGCCTTCTCCATTGCGTATAATTCTGTTGTCATATAATGAAAAATTCATACTGGTAACAGTACCGTTCATTGAACAAGGGATGCACCAAATTGTAAGTGTTAGCAGAAAAGGAAAACATTCAATATTTTTTACTAGATAAAGAAAAATAGACTGGCAAGAGAGGTAGGACTAAATCCCAAGTATATCTACACAAAATACAATCCACGACATGCAATGGCCCTGCATACATGCCATAAAATAAAGAGGTCGAATTCCAGCCGGAATCCCATCACTTTAAGATAGAAGAAATAAAACATGGAATCCAGTTTTCCAACACATGTTAACGGTGTCTAATTATTTTCTTACTCGTTGCTATTAGCATCATACCCGAATTAATGCTGCATTAACAGCCTACTTAAAGAAGGGAAAATCAAATCCTTCTCTTCTCGCAAATTTCGTCTTTGTAATCAGGGAAAAAGGGAAGTTACTCCTTAAATTCTCCAATTATACGATTAAACGACCTTCATTAGGGGAAAAGGAAAGGACAGTATAATTATAACATACAAAGATAAAAAGTTACCAGAAGATAAATCCCAATCACCACAAGGAGCACCCTCGTAATCTCCAGCTTTCCAAAATTGTTTACAACTCCGACGAATTAAGCCTGCATTCACATTCTCTGTCGATTGTGATTCCGCCACAGCAGCCGATGCCGGGGGCGCAGGAAGAAGCGGAGCCAGAAAACCCACCGGCAAAACCACTCCCAACTCATCGAGTTTCCTCTTCTTCTTGGAAACTCCATTGGCCGTCGAAGAAACCCTAGCTCCCGTGTAAACAAATGCGTCGCCATTTTCCCCGTTATCCGAGTCGGAGTCGCTGCTGCTGCTACTGCTACTGCTACTGCTGAGTTCGATGAACACTGAAGGGCCTACAGAAACGCTGTCGTTGCCTCGATTATGTTGAGGCGTACCCAAGGTCTCAAGGATCTCTTGCTTTATGCGAACGTCCATGGATTCTTCTATTTTATTTTTTTCTATGAAGAGGAATAGTTAGACAAACATTCAATTGCTGCTAGGTGAAATGTTCTTCAAAATATAAAATGTTTTCTCTGGTAGTGTATGGCATGCACGGGGAACAAACGTCCGCCGTTGGATTGCCGTTCTTCTCTTGGGCTCCGTGCAAGACTATATCACCAATGAAGTCGGTTTGGCGCCTCAAAATTCTGAAAGGCATGGAGCCGAAGATTAAGCGGCGCAACTGGAGAACTTAATACAGACATTGCTTGGCAGTTACAAAACTTAAATTACAGTCCAATTGCATCTCAATTACACAAACTTGGACCCACCATAGCATAGGTGGAAAGCATTCAGAAATTAAAATAACCACTGATGTTGGATTGGCTGTCTGTTCGGCTGTACCGCGGTCCACGCCATTTTATCATACCGTCCCCACTGTCCATTTCATTTCCATTTGAAATTTGAATAGAAAAGGCTAAATAAACCGAAAGTTGTAGCCAATTAAATGTTGATTGTATATAAATTCATCAATATATTTCTTTTTCTAAAAAAAAAATAGAGAGAATTTCGTTAATATGTTTCTAAATTATGAGAAAAGTTAAAGAAATATTAACAATATTTCTGAATTATTTTATGTGGAAGGTTGAATCCGAATTATTTTATGGTTATAAATCATTAGCACAACATTATTGATGGAAGGTCTATAATAAATTTATGCAATTACTGATAATCTCACGTGCACCAATTGCCACTGGAATTGCTATATAATAATAGATTATGATATATATCCAATAATGAAGTTTGTTTAAATTTGTTTTGATAACATGTATTCATCCAATCCCAATAAATAAATTTATAGTAGTTAATTAGTGGAAATAAATTAATTATTTTATATTTTGTCAACCAAATGCAGTTTGATTATAAATATTTTCTTACAGATATGAGAAGTCAATTTCAAATCCTCTCGATTATAAATATTTTCAATAATTTAGTGAATTAATGGGAGATCTACCTTTTTACTATTATATTTTAAGCAAATCTTGTTTATAAAATTAGAAATATAAACTCTAGAGTTGCTTGAAAAAATAATTTTTGGTTACTAAATTCTTCATTAATTTATATAATTAGTATTAATATATTTGTATTAATAAAGAACATGTCATTTAACGATATTTGACTATTCTTTAAAATTGTGAAATGTTTAATTTAAAATTTCAATCAAATTCCAGTGAATCATAATAAATTATTGTAAGTATTGTTTGTGCCTAACTTAATATTGGAATCTACATTTTTGGCGGGCACGGTTGAATAATAATTGTATTCTCATTATTAGATTCATTTAATATATAATTAACATTTCAGTGACATAATTATTTGATTGGAAATATTAGTATTTGTTTCCTGAAAAAGTTGTTTGTTTGGACACAATATCAAAGAACCGAGGTTTTCCTTTACTATTAATTTTCCCTCTATTCGATTTTCATTTGCCCTAATTAACTTTTAAAAAATAATTGCTAATGTAATTTTGAGGTGTCGAGAAGTTTCATCTTTGGTCAGAGACTTATGAGCCCTCCTAAAACTTTCTACTGTTTGGATTACAGTTTTGGTCAAAATTACAGAATGAATATTCAGCTATATTACTCCTGCCTTAGAAAAGCCAAAAAAAAAAAAAAAAAAAAAACCAAAAAAAAAAAAAAAAAAAAAAGGCAGAATACAAGGATTGTACATCTCAGAATTGACCGAACATACAAAAAAAAAAAACAAGAATCGTGATTTGACTATAGCGGTGAACACGCTGAATTCACTGTGTGCCGCCGTCGGTGGCTGAAAAAAAAAAAAAAAAAAGAATCGTTGATTTGACTTAGCGGTGAACACGATGATTACATGTGTGCGCCGTCGTGGCTGATTGGCAAAGTGGTAATAGCACAAAAGTTGCAATGGTATAATATATTGGAATAATGGTATCCTTTTAATTTATTATTTATGAAAATTCTTATGATAGGAAAATTAAATTCAAAAATTTTTAATTTTTTTATATAAAAAATTAATTAAATTACACTTATTGAAATACACGCTAATTTATTGTTGTAATTAAACTAACAAAGAATTAAATTTTTTTTTCAGTCAAATTAAAATTATTTTAAAACTTCAAGAGCAGTTGTAGAATAGAACCTTCACGAGCTGAGAGCTGACCAAAAAAGTCAAATTAGCGAGAAAGGAGAACAGAAAAAGATCAATGCATGCTCCGTATTTATCCATAAGAAATGGAAATGGCACGCAGTGTTTGAGCTTTAAGGGTAAATTAATCAAATTAAATTTAATTATGATTAATTAAATTAAATTTAATTTATATATTTGATATTGGGCTTATAATGATTTAAACTTATTTTTAATATAAAATAACTTAAATCATTTCAGTTGGTTCACCCTTTAGATTATATCATTTTAGTTAGTTGTATTTATCTGATGTGAGATATTCACAAACTCCAACAAAAAAACTTCAAATAGATGGTGAAATATATAAATTGTACTAATCAAAATTAAAATGACTTATATATTGTCAATTATGTAATTTGAATGATTTTCTCACCAGTGCGAAAAGTGAGAATTCTTCGATTTTCATCGATTTCGTAAACTAATGGAAAGAGTGATGAATAATAGTAAAAAAAAAAAAAAAACTAATGATGATAATGAATTTCTAGAGTTAGAAGGATGAGAATATGTTGCAGAAGAATTAAACAATTTTAAATCCATAACAAGTTACTACTTTACTACATTTGGTCATTAATTAGAAGGAATATACTCCATTAACGATAAATTCTTAATTAATCCATTTATTAGCACCAAAAAGGCAGCCGCCAGTGGTTGTCATTTTTAACGATGAGAAGGCAGGAATTATCCAGGTGAGGCATACTTGAAGCTGTCAATAATAATAATAATAATAATAATAATAATAATAATAATAATAATAATTATTATTATTATTATTGTCTCGTATATATAAGATCATTTTATTATTCTAAACATAAAGAAGATATTGCTACATTACTTAATTTAGAAGTTTGATTTTATTGATTTGGAGTAAATTTAATGTTAATTTAATCATAGTCATCAAATGAGAAGATTTTTATCTGAATATTATACTCTTAGCGTGAACTCAAAAATATGTTCATTAATATAAAATTAATCTTTTTAAATTAGTTGTCATAAATAAAATAAATAAATATCTCTCCCTGTAGCGTTGAATAATTAAATAATAAAGTAATAAAAGAGACACATAAAAGAGGAAGCAGGCCTCTAGTCTTTATTTTTTGTGATTCATTTTGTTTTAGACCAGGCACAATTCAAAATCTTGGAGTTGTTAGTGGCGTTGACAAATGCCATATCATTACGAGAGAGTTGGTGCATCCATCTGGCTACTGGCTATAGTATGTATCTGCATATAAATATTACTACTAGATTATAAATATCTAAGTATCGCCTTCCCAATGCAAGATTACCCAGGGTTGCAGCTCGGTAGTTTTTCTCATTACGGAAGATAACATGTCTGTGTGGTTCTCTTCTCTTCTTTATCTTCTTTGCTTTGGGTTGTGAATATCTTGAAGTTTGAGAGTTGAAGATTCGTAATACAGACAAAACTCCAACCCCTCTCTCTCTCTCTCTTTTGTCAGTTTCCGTCCTTTAACCTCTCTCACAATTCAATCCTTTTTTTTCTTATATAAAGGGTTAATTAATCTCTCTTGCTTTACGCTTTTTTTTTTTTTTCTTTTCTCTTGTTCTTTAAAGAAAGTTTTAATGGATACTGTAAAGGGTAACTGGAAAAGAAACATATTTGTCAATGCATGGGAAAGGTGTAAATCTTTAGGTTCTGGAAGCCCTAAATCTGCAAGAAATATTTGCAGCACCTTGATGAAAAGCAGGTCATGGCACTGCACTAATACGAAATCGTTAAGTGGAGAAGACAATGATAACAAGAGGAAAAACAAGTATCAGCAAGTAGCACCTGAAGGCTGTTTCTCTGTCTACGTAGGGCCTGAAAAACAAAGGTTTGTGATAAAAACAGAGTTCGCTAATCATCCACTGTTCAAGTCTTTGTTAGAAGATGCTGAAATGGAATATGGGTTTAATAGCGAAGGCCCAATATTGCTTCCCTGCGATGTTGATTTGTTCTATAAAGTTTTAGCAGAAATGGATAGTGTGGAGGAGATTAGTACTGCACCAACTTGGAGTCCATTACTCCTTTGTAGTCCCTCTCGTTGCTCCATTAATAAAAGGTATAGACCAGTCCGTCATACACAGTTACTAAAGTTGAATCGATTATAAATATTGCTGTATTTATGCCTGGAAGATCATCAAAATGTTGTTTTTTGGGGGTTTAATTATGTATAGACTGTACATGTAACTCGAGTTTTAGTTATGGATATAGAGAAATTATATACACATATGAATGAGTATTGCATAATCGGTAATGATCTGCAAATTTGTAGCCTGTAAGGTAATGGAAAGAAATGATGATAATCAAAATTTCCATCCCTACAGATTTTTTTTTTTTTTTTTTTTTATAATCGGTAATTGAAATCTGGCAAATTTTGTAGCCTGTAAGGTAAATGGAAAGAAAGATGATAAATGCAAAATTTCCATCCCTTACAAGAATTTTTTTTTTTTTTTTTTTTTTTGAATTTCAGTTATATTTTATCAAATAATTTCGTGACTGAAGATGTCAGATCGCAGTCATTAGCTTTTTTTTTTTTCCAATTTTATTTTTAAGGATTATATTATTGATGTAAAATAAAACTAGTCCGTCCCTATATTTTTTAAAAAATAAAAGAGATATTTTCTTAATTTCATAAGATACTAAATGGTAAAAAATTGATAAATTATATAAAAAAAATTAGTTTGTTTCTTAAAAGACAGGAACGGACTGATTGTATTGTATTTAGCAAATCACGTGAATTGTAACTTTCTCTTTTCCATCACATATTCATTAGCCTCTGTCTCAATCCAATTACATTTAAGAGTGTAAATTTTAATTTAGAATTTATATAAATCTCACGCTTAGTAATCTATAGTAATTTAAAATGATATGTAAATCTTAATAGTTAATCTTATGAGTTATCTTAAATAGGTTAATTCTTATGAGTTTATATATATATATATATAATATTATATATATTATATATATATATGTAATAAGGTCCTTTCTTCTAATAAGTTTGTGTTAAAACGGATGCGGCTCTGCATGGACCAAAATGTAAAAAATTTTCATCTTAGGTTTTGTTGCTTAAATATTTTTTCTTGATATTCGGTCCTTAGTTTTTGTAGTGTTAAATAAGTATCTCTGTGGATGCGGCTTAGTCCTGAATTTCCACATCAGAAATATTTGTTTTTGATTTGTAAATTAAATGGGTATCGTTGTCCTTTCATCATAGCATTTACTTCAGAAATCAACCATACTTGGTAAAAAATTTAATTTGTTTTGTTTAAACACGGTCCTGTATGTTTGTTGGTATCAGAAGCCTTGGTTGTTTTTAGTCTGTATCCATTGAGGATTTTTGACTTCAGTGGTGGTATTCCTGAAAAAGAGCCCACATTCTTACCCCACCATTTTATTTTGTGTCTTTTTACTAACATAGGAATTTGAGTTCCTGGGACATACTGATAATCGAAATACCATTGATATACCCAAGGGGTTAAGAAGGTCATACAATAATACATCAAAGATGGGATATGAACTTCTCCTGGAGTAGGTTTATAGTGGGATTTAAAATAATGATATAAAGAAAGGATCTCAGGAGTAATGATTTCCTCAGAGATACCTCTTGACTGCCACTATTTTTTAAACCAATTTGGAATTTTTAAATCAGTTCTGATATGCTGATCAAAATATATTAACCACGAATGAGTGGTAGTTGGATTTTGAATACAAAAAAAATTTTCCCAAGCTTCTTTATAATCAAAATAATTATATGTAGAATTATAAATGTACGGATGTGTTTTTATGATTAAACGTGGTTTAGAAGTCTGTACTTTATGTAAAACTTTAAATCTTACTGGAGTAGAAAGTGAAGATACGGGCCAATCTTTAGGATGAATAACCCGTTTTATTTGAATAGAAGAATAAGAAATTACATTTTTATGTTTTGGATCAAAAGTGTGTTTTATTTTTACAGAACCAGTATCTATTAAAATATTATGATAATACTCCTGAGGTTTTGAAAAATCAGTTGGAACAAAATACCAATCCTCGGGATAATAATGCTTTATGATTTGCCAAGGATTAATATTATTATATCCGTCCTCGACTTCAATTTCATAATCATAAACATTTTTTCCAAACCATTTATGAATACTACTAGTATTAGAATACTGGATTTTTGGCAAATCCACAGCCATCAACGGATTTGATATGTCTTTACTGTCTACCGTTTGAGACAGACTTAGGGTCTATACGCGTTGGATGCCAAGCTTCGCTAGCCGTGACCAATGGCGATGACGAACGCTTTCAGGTTAAGAAAATCATACCGTATTTCCTGTGAAAGAAGACGACTCAATACCTCGGACCTTGCCAACCAGGCCTTCTACATGACTCCTCTGGACGATGCAGCTAAGCTCATCCTAATTCACATTTTTTAAGGTCTTTAGTTCCTCAATCCATTTTTTAAGGTCTTTAGAAGGGGTTTGTTTACTAAAGGTTTAGTGAGGTCTTCAGAATGCTCAGAAAGAGCTTTAGTGGGTGAATTAGACTCTTGTTTAGATGCTTTTCCCTTATCCTTCTTCTTTCCCATTGGTCTGTAAGAATTCTCGTGTCAGAAAGTCTGGTATATTATTAGCACTACCTTTAATATACTCAATATCAAATTCAGAAATACTTAATAGTGCTTGCCATCTAGCAAAAATTTGTTTAGAGGCAAGATTTTGAACATCTTTTTGCAAAACATCTTTTACAGATTTACAATCAATTCTGAGTAAAAACTTTTGATTTAACAAATCAGATTGAAACTTATTTATACATATCACTATACTTAAAATTTCTTTTTTAATAGTGGAATAATTTATTTGCGTCTGGTTCCAATGACCTGACGTATATTGAATTATACGTTCTTTACCATCAAGTTTTTGTTTTAAGATGCCACCATATCCTATATTGGATGCATCTGTTTCTACAATTTTAAATGCAGTTGGATGTGGATATATAAATAAGGAATTTCTTTTACTAATGATTTAATCTTTTTTACTAATTGTGTATGTTTATAGGTCCAGGGACCAGCATTTTTTCTAAGTCTATCATGTAAAGGTTTTTAAATCAATACAATTTAAATTAGATAAAATACAATTTAAATGACATAATTTAAACAACCAAGAAATCTTTGAAGTTGTACTTTATTAGTTATTTCATCAGGAAATTTTTCTCCAAATACTAAAGTCCTTTCTATATGTTGTATTATTCCTTGTTCAATATAATGTCCTAAAAATCTGATTTTAGTTTTAAACAAATCCATTTTAGTTTTACTTAGTGCTAAACCATTTTTTTCTATAATCATACAGAAAGTTTTTAAATGTTTAAAATGGTTTTCTATAGTTTGACTAAATACTAATACATCATCAATATAAACTATACAAAACTGTGAATATGGGTTAAATATATTATTCATTATTCTTTGAAATTCTGAAGGTGCATTTTTTAGTCCAAACGGCATTACATTCCATTCATATTGACCGAAAGGAACTGTAAATGTTGTTTTATATCTATCTTTAGGAGCAATTTGTATTTGCCAATATTTGTATTTGCCAATATCCTGATTTCATGTCAAATTTACTAAAAATATTAGCATTGTACAATTCTTTAAAAAGATTTTTTTTAATTATGGAATTGGATATCTATCCTTTTTAATGTGTATTTAAAGGTTTATAGTTTTATTACCACGTCTTGGTACTTTCCTCTTTCCTATTTTCTGCATTTTTTATTAGACATACAAACTGCCGCACATGAACCAGGCATTTCTTGCCTTTACAAATTAATTTTTTATTTTCCTAAATTCTTTGATTTCACTTTTTCCAGATGTTTCTATTAATTCAAGGATCTCATTGAATTGGCCTAGACTTTAGTTTGGTTAATTGCTTCGTTCAATCAAAATTATTTTTTATATGGCAGTCAACTTATGTGCTGTTTACGCGATTCCCACAGACAAGCAATTTGGTGATCTGCAACAAAGTTTTTTCTCCCATATAATCTTTTAGGTTTTTTATTTTATTTCTGTATGAATTATCCGTTTCTAATTGTTTCTTTAATTGCGTTTAAAACACAATATATTCTTTAATCTTTTAATGTCTTCTTCCTTGGATAATGAATTGATTTCTAAGGTTCTAATAGAATGAGCTTTTAATAAATTTAAATTTTTTCGTTTAGGTTTTTCTGTAAATTCAAGTCTAGCTTTTTTATTCCTGATTTTAAATTTAATACAATATTCTTTAACTGAATAAGGTGTTATTAGATTTATGTGCCTAAAATTACCATATAATTTATTTGAGGAGAAAGTAAAAATACTGTTTTTATTTCTAAATCATGATTTACAATTAGTGCTTCTACTTTGCCTACTATATCTAATTTAGTTTTATTAGCTGTACTTAATTTTTCTTTAGTATCTAACCAATATCTTTTAGTAAGTTGTTTCCTTATTAATTAACTTGCCAATATCTTTTAGGTACTATATCTGATTTTATACAATTTTAAAATCTACGCATGTTGCTCCAAATAATGCTATTTGCATCTAATAATGAAAATGCATTTTAATATTTATTTTTACTAAATATTTTCGTGAAGTAATTTCTTGCAATAAAAATAGAAAATTACTATTTACTTCTTCATCTTCTTCCAATTGTTTTATTTCATCTTTTATGTCATCATCTGGTTCTTCAGAAGAAGAACTAGATATGAGTTGAGATTCTAATAGTTTTATTTTCTTAGCATTTTGTTGAGATTGTATTTTTAATTCATTTACTTCATGCTTTAGAGTCTTAATTTCCTTTTGTAATTCTTTATTGGAGATTTCTACTTCTATATTTTTATGTTTATGTTTATTTAATATAGTGGTTAAATCATAAGTTTTAGATTGTAATTTAGGAGTTATCTCTTTTACTTCTTTTTCTTGAGTTATCTCTTTTACTTCTTTTTCTTCTTCAAAACTTTTTATTAATTTTTTAAGAAGTTGAGCTTTAGTTTCAGTATCAGTTATATTATTTACTACTTCAAGAAGTGTACTTTGATCTTTAGTGAGCATATTTATAGATTTTTCTGAAGAACTAGTTATTGTTCCTAGTTCATCAATTTGATTGTCACTTTCTATTATCTCTGATCCTGAGGTATCTGAATCGAGATATAGTTCATGGATTTTATTTAACACGTTTTCGTCTAGATTTAATTCATTTAATTTTTTATTGAATCTACAAAACTTTGACGTATGTCCTTTTTTACCACAATTATAACAAGTTAAGTCTTTATAAGAAGTTTTATTTAATACATGAAGTTTTATTTGAAGGATTTATATGGGTTGGTTTCTTTTTATATTTTCTTATAAGGTTTTGACTTTTCTTTATGAATAGTATTTCTCTTGGCTGGGTTTAGAATTTATAATGTTTTTTTAATGCTTTTATATTTATACTAGGTCTAGTTAGTTGTTTAGAACACTGGCCCTGTTACCATCACTGTCGTAGTATTCCATGCCATAACCAACGCTGTTCTATAAACAAAAAGATCTAATCCTTGTTTAGTTTTTATGCATCTCATATTTAAAGTTCTTTTGAAGTTTTAAGTCAGACAATCTGTAATCCTTCTTTTTGAATTATATCCTATTCCACTGTCCATAAGTTACTAATTTATATAAGGTCAATGGGTTTTTTTACCAAATTGTGTTGTTTTATATAATTCCTAACCTTTTCACCCAAGAAAAAAGGGAGTCCGGCTAAGAACTTCTCTTTCCAAAAGGCTTGATTAGAATCTTCTCTTAGCATTAACCTAGTAAGAAAAGTAGTTTTATAATATTGAAAATCACTTAATTTTTTACATTTTAAATTGCTAAATAATTCTACATTTTTATCTTTTAAGTGTGATGGATCTCCTATAAAGTGCAATGAAATAGTGAGAATTAATGTTGATACTGCATCTTGAATAGGTTCACCATTTTCATCATATATTGGATCTCCTTCATCATTTACTTGGACTGAATTTAATTTAGATTTCTAAATGTTTGTGGTCATTTAGGTACTAATCCCACCATAACCTTTAAGTTACCGGTAAATCCTGCTATAATCATTTTTCTGCTATACTCTATCTGAATATAATTGACTGGTTTTATTAAGCATTAGCTGCCATAGTCATTTGTTTAATTATACTAATATATTGTATTCAGATAGTCCATCTTATTCCATTCCATAAATTGTAGTTGCTATTATATTTTAAATTGAGATATAGAAATTCTGGTTTACTCTATTAAAAGCCTAAGTCCTGGTGCTCTCTTTACCTAATTGTCTCTATGTGAACATAATTTTGCATTATATTTAAATTGAGATATAGAATTTGGTTTATCTATTAAGCCTAAGTCTGGTGCTCTATTTACTAATTCTCTATGTGAAATATTTACGATATCTTGATGTGATATAGGATTTAATTCAAATTGTTAAATATCAATTATGTAATTCAAATAGTTTCTAAATTCTCTCTCTCTATATATATATATATATATATATTTAAATATGGATATTTTTAAAAATAATTAAACGAGAAAAATAGAAAATATTAGAGCAACTTTAAGAATTTTTTGGGATAACAACAAAATTTTCTACGTGGGGCCAACACTTCATTTTAGCAATCTTTTTATCGCATCTTATTACAATAAAATTCATGAAAACACAAATACATTAAACTGATGAAGTAAAATACATGATTTGGTAAGCAGAAACACATGATCTACTTCAAGAAACAAATTGCATCGTACAAAGCTTTTGATTGTTCAAATCTGCATTAATTCTTCAAAGAATTTCATGGCAGAAGCTGGCAAACCCAAAAGCACGTTTATGCTTTTCCTTTCTTTTCCATGAGAAAGAAAAAGAATTACTTCCTTTTCAGGCAAAGCAACAGGTCCTGATAAAATAGGCTCCCCCCACCCGAAATCTGTAGTGTGGAAAGATAGCCTAGACCAAGTAGTGATTAAAAGAGTTCCAGCTAAAGAAGGTCTTGCTCTTGTAACTTCAAAGTAATCAATGGCTGACCTCATATAACTGTCATTAACCAAGTTAACTGCCTCCTTAACTAATCCTACTGCGAAGGAAAGGTGATTATCAAGTAAGTCCCCTGCTCTACACAAGGAATTTGTTAAGACGATTGCATTGCCAAAATACCCTTCAGGTATTGGTGGTGCAAATCTAGAACGTCCATCGACAGCAAAAAGCAGTTTTGTTTGTTGATCAGGAAGCATTCTTAATGCCTGACATCGTGCTTTCCATACAAAGGCGGAAAGGGCTTCAAATGTAGAGCATTTGGGTATAACTCCATTCTCTGTGGCCATTTCTTTGAGTTTTTCAAGTTTCTCAGGATCAAAACAGAATGACCTATAGAGCATTTCTTCTTCATAAAGTTTGCTGGTATTTGATATATCTTCAATCTCAACAAATTCATGATGTGGAAACTCTATTTTAGGTGGGTTTCGTGCTTTTAGTATGCTTCTGTCAGGAAATGGAGGCACCTTTAGAGGCAAACCCCTAGCAGTTTCACCCCATGAATTTACAAATTCCATTGCACCGATTCCATCAAACATACAGTGGTTCATGCATAATCCAAGAACAAATCCTCCACAATTGAATCTAGTCACCTGGAAGATAATATCAGTTTTTAATATGAAGACTATACCTTAAGGTTATTACATGACATAATTTAATTTGACACCTGAAGATGTCCTTTTGGATTTAAAAGCACAATATATAACCATAAACAATTTCCCAACTTTTCAAAAAAAAGTTTTTCTCAACAACGGATCAAACAATGATGTCAAACATCCCTAAAAATTTTTAAAGAAAATAAGCAGCAAGATCAGAGAATCCTCAAACCTGAGCCACTAGAGGAGGTATCTGAAGTATGTTCTGTGCACCAGGAATGTCATAAACTAACTTTCCAAGTGTGACAGGATCAGGCTTTGTAGTGTCTCCTATTTCTGTTATCTCACAATTCGCTTCAGCTTCAACCAAAACAGCGCCCTCTCCAGTGCAATCCACTATCAGCTTGCCTTCTGAGCTAATTGTTAGCCGGCCAGCAAGAGGATAGTATTGAACAAGAACTTTTGACAAAGCATCTTTTATAACTTCCATAGCATCCTCATTTCCTTTCACATCAGACTTAAAGCAGTAAATAGTACGAACTACAACTGCAATATTCTGGTCAAGGTTAGAGAGGAAGTATAAACCCTTCACTGTCTCCTCAGCAGGTGGCACCAGAATTGGTTCGCCTTGCTTAACACTAAGTTGAAATTTATTATTACTGCCATCTGCCATGGATGATGATGCTACTTAAAACCTGACAAACCAGAAAAAGAAGATTAATGGATTTACACACACATTCTATGCCTGTTGAATATAATAGACAGTACCAGAAACCTACCTGAAATAGAAAAGTAGAAAATTGCAGACAAACAGGCAGCAATGAAACCTGCTTTTGTGTATATTCTCTAGAAATTTTGTTGAAGTTATATAGGAAGAGATGTGAGCCAAAAATTTGACTACCATTTGTTTTGGTTAACAAAATGCAACGAGTTGACAGGGACAGGTTTCAGACCTGTATTGAATACGACAAACTCATATTAATGCAGGAACCTCACTAGGATTAGAGAGAAAATTGAATCTTTTTTTTTTTTTTTTTTTTTTTTTTTTTTTTACAAACCTCAATATTAATGCAGGAACCTCGACTAGGATTAAGAAGAAAATTGAATCATTTTTTTTTTTTTTTTTTTTTTTTTTTTTTTTTTCTGGATATTGTTCCTTCTTCATTTTTTTTTTTTTTTTTTTTTTTTTTTTTTTCTGGATATTGTCCTTTCTTCAAATCTTGGAAAGGTCATAGGTTGTGGTAGGCTACTTGCCAAGGAACCACAATATTACCAGCAAGTAAGTAGAAACCAGTGTTGGTTGGTGGGGTTGGCGTCCAAATTTTGGTTACTTGATATACTTTATTACAATTTCTTAATCAAAGTTGGATTCGGGTCTATTGTCTTTCACTGATCAGATTATGCTTATATATGAATATTTTGATTATTTTATTGTAAGGTTAAAATCACAGCCTATGACCATAGAGAAATAATTGAATCTCAGCTTGTATCATGGACCCAGAGTGAGTGAACAATTTCAAAGATATGAACTGGTTGAAAAATACTCATCAGTGTTCTAATACCGTTTGATTAACATAATTCTGTGCCACTCTTATGAGAATAGTTCATCCGACGGTTGAAATCCTGCATTGTTATCTCCTTCACCCCTTGCCCTTAGCATCAAGCAAAGGCTAGAGAATTAAAAATAATTGTTGAGACCTTGTTTGTTGAAACGTTTTAATCTTACTTTTTCATTGCGGTTGATTTTGGCTACAATTCAACTTTGACAAGCAAGAAGGGATTCAATACATATCAATCCGGTGATCTGAATAAGTCAAAGAGCAACCAGAAAATCTCTGGCCTATCGTGAAATAACTCAGATAAGCAAAGCATACGCGTCAATTATAACTTCACGAGACGCCAGAAACAATGCCAATTAGAATGTCTAATTGTATGGAACAATAGAATTTCATAATAACTACATATATTATCTAAATTTTGTATAATCTCTATATATTAATCATTCTAAACCAAATAATTTAATAAAACAACCCTAACTAAATCAATAATTGAAAAAAATAATAGAGGATTATTAATTTATACCAAAACCATAAATAATATGATAATTTATACAAACCTTCTGCTAGGATCACTAATCAGTGGAGGCCAGCACCAATTTAAGACGACAATTTGAAATTGAGTGCTAACCGTATAACCCTGATGAAAACGACTTAAGACAGGCATCTGAATTAATTAATCAAATTTGGTCATGCATCGAGTGTACCAGACAACTCCAAGCATTCAAGTGCAGATAAGTTTCAGCGACTCAAATCTCTGGCAATAAATAAGAACGCCACATCAAAAATACCATCCCATCCAACATAATAGTAGTACAAATAATTTACTTACAAATTCACAAACTTGAAACAATTCAGTCAAGGCCAAAAGGCAAACACCACTTAAAGTGTATTCTCTAGCTCAGAGCATGAGCCCCACGCAACAAAAACAATTAATCTCGCAAAAGGCTCCATAATACACGATCCTGCGCCCATACCAAGAACCTGTGTGCCATTATGTACACCAAAGCAATAACCCAAAATAATATAGCTTTGTTAAAACGATGTTCTAATAACCATTGCAACCAAAATACTAGACATACATGATGGAAAGCAATATTTGGCAGCAATATGCTACAGAGAAACATTTTTCTTTACTGACTTCAACTTCCTTCCATAAGTTACATTCATGAGCACTAGCAATGTGCCACAAGGAAAATCCGACCAAATGACAAGCCAAATTATTATTCAACTGCTACAATTAACAAGTACAAAGTAGCTAGTGATGCTTTAAAAGCACCTTTTTAGTCAATCAACGTTCAAGATTTACCATTCAATTAAATAAAGAAAAATCATTCACTGCTCATATGTTGGGAACAGTCAATAAATACATCTAAAAGGCAGATTTAATTAGAAAGATGAAGGATTTCAGACAGGAAGAGGAGCTGCTGCAGAACTACTAAAACTTAAGGTCAGCGCAAAAACTAGTTGTAAGAAGAAGTTACTAATGCATATGGTACAAATAGACCCTGTAGGAATATTTTCGTTGAGACATAGTCATTCAGTCCATGCTGTAGTTGTGAGTTTGTCATCAATAGTCGTCTTCGAGAACCCCTATGGGGAGATTATCTCCAAAGATTACACAGCATACCTCATGTTTGACATTGTTAATCACCTACATTGATATGAACTAGGCATCATCATCACCGTCTCCATCCTTGTCTGCATCACCACCGGGCTCAATATTATCATCCTCCCCTTCATCTTCCTCATCAGACATATTGTTTATCACCTCTGTAATAATATCCTTAACCTCTGCTTTCCTATGCATTAGATCTAAACCAAAGTGGGTACCTAATATGAACACAATTAATATGTATGATTAGTAGAGTTGAATTGGAAGCATGCCAATGCTTCAACAAATCATAAAAGATCAACATACCAAGTTGCCTGAGAATATCGGATAAAGTTGCCTGCACATTGACATAAGCAGAAATTTTTGAGATGATGTAACTGACAAAAACTATTGAAATCATCATAAGGCCAAGCAAAAGACAGCTTACAGTATTGAAATCCACTTCCTTCAGAATATCTACTACCACTGAATGCATATCCTCTCTGGTAGGCTCTGCCTTGGCCTTCTTGCCAGATTTGGCTTTACCTAATCGTCCAATGCAAAGATCAATAGTTAAGCAAGAAAATGAATAATTAGATGAAATTCTGAGACATACACACACACACACACACAGAGCCCATGTAGATGCAAAAACAATTTTGAAAACAATTTAAAATCAGAAAAACAACAGTGAAGTAGTTAACCATCCAACATCATTAACTGCCTTTTCAAAAGGAACCCACTAAGCATCTCTAAATCCAAAGCTGCCTTTTCAAACCTTGAAACATCCCATGACAACATCTCAATCCTCTACTCTCTTCCAGACAAGAGTATCATGGTTTGGCCCTTTTTTTTTTATTTCAATTTACAAAGTTGACATACAGAAAACTCCAAAAATTCATTGTTGCAACAAATATGTCCTTTCTCTAAGTTCCTCACATGCTTAGAAACTAAGAACTCTAAAGTTAAGGACAAACATTATGCAACATACCTTGATCCTTCATGGAAGCCTTTGATGGCAACTTCCCTGACTGTTTCTTGCCTGTGCCCTTGTCCTTACTGGGTACACTTTCCTTTTCAACTTTCTGTTTCTTAGATGCAGATCCCTTAGTCTTGGAAATTGCACCTGAAGTTCCATCAGGTTCTGTAGTGTCTTGCTTTGATGATGAGGCAGAAGACTTTTTGGTAGATTTTGCAGGGCTTTTCACAGGTTTTGCTGTGCTCTTTTTGCCAGGTGTAAGTTTGTCCTTTCTTTTAGCCCCTGAACTTTCTTTCACACTTTTTTTGGATGCCTTTTTCTTTGGCGTCTGCTCTTCTGGTTCATCTTCTTCTTCCTCTGATTTGTTGTCCTCGTGGTCACTCTCTTCTTTTGGCATTACCTCATTTTCATCATCATTATCATCATCATCATCTTGAGAGTCATCTTTAACACCCTTAACATCTGGTGATTCATTCTTATCTTCATCCTCATCCTCATCACCTTTGGACAAATGCTTCCGTTTTTCTCCAGATTGAGGTGTTCGTTTTTGCTTCTACAAAACAAAGTGACAAATGAATACCCATTGCAAAGGCTTTCAAAAAAAAAAAAAAAAAAAAAAAAAAAGTGACAAATCGAATACCCATTGCAAAGGCCTTTTCAAAAAAAAAAAAAAAAAAAAAAACATAGACCAAAAAAAACTACAAAACAATAAATCAGCATGGATGAATGAAATTTTTATTACATTAGATTAAAGCTTAAACAGAAGTATAAAGAAAAGCAGCAAACATACAATATTTGCAAACAATTCAATTAGGGAAGCTGTGCATAACCAACACAAAAAAAAAAAAAAAAAAAAAACATAGACCAAAAAAAAACTACAAAACAAATATCAGCATGGATATGAATTTTATTACATTTAAGATTAAAGCTTAAAACAGAATATAAGAGAAAGCAGCAACATACAATATTTGCAACATTCATTAGGGAAGCTGTGCATAACAACACACTAAAGCCTATTTTCAGCTTAAAAGAATTGATGATTGAGATTCAGGAGTGCTTTTACTGAATTGAACAACAGCAAGAACATGCACTAATTGGATCATGCCAATCATCATCAAATATGGACATCCATTGGTGTTTGTGTGCAGACAAGATAATTACCTGATAACGTTGCACATTAATTATGTTATATCAGCAAAGAAATTAAAATGTTTTCATCCACTAGTGCATGTGTAGAAATGAAATTCCAGAGAAAATAACTTCATCCAAGGACAACATAAGTAATACATTACAACACAAAGAACATCCCCCTAGTTGAATCATGCCAATCATCATCAAATATGTACATTTCTTGCCCATTTGTGCACACATAGGAATAATTAGCTGAGAGCATTGCACATTAAGTATGTCACGTATCAGCTAAGAAGTGAACATCTTTCATTTTCATCTGTTTGTGCATGTCTATTCACACCATTTAGAAATGAAATTCAAGAGAAAAAAATTCATCCAAAACAATATATATAATATATTTTAACACAACGAAGTGAATGCACAACACATTTAGAGAGAGAGAGAGAGAGAGAGAAGGTACAAAATATTCAACTACAGAATCAAGTTTTTCAGACATCAAGAATGCCCATTATACTTGCACATTAGCATGATCACAATCAGTGAAACACAATAGGTCACTTGTTCCATTTGAATAGCAACACAGAACTATGATAACATAACTGATACAATCAGATTTCACAAAATCTAAAAGTAACCAGGAGAAATGTAATGATTATCAATAAAAACAGGGGATTATCTGTGGGAAACTGTGATCAAAACATTTGAAGCAGCTTCATTGTGGTTCCAAAATGTGGCTAAAAAAAGGTAGTAACAATATCCAAAAAGGAAGCAAGAAAGCTTAACAAATTAATTATGCAAGTTGGACAATTTGTGATTGATTAGTAAGGAACTTACAGAAAGGCAATGCAGCTAGTCTCAAAAGGAAACCACCCAAATAATTCTGACATTACCCATAGAGTAGGACCACTCATCCCATGCACTTTAATTTTTTAGGAATAATCAAGGAATCACTACTTATACGTGCAAGATACTAAATGGAAAGAATTTCCCCCAAAACAAACATTTTTCACAGCATACCAATTCATTCTTCAGCATTAGAAATCAATGTGCATCCAGAAAAAATATACATATAATGATTTTAATTAACATATATTGTTATAATGCTTTTTCATGCATAAACAGACTGCAGAATACAAACCTTGGCTGGTGTAACTGATGCTTCTCCAGGGCTTACATTTTTGCTTGCTGTGACTTTACGCTTCTTGCCTTTCTGAAATCACAATGAGCACCAAATTCCACCATCAATTGTACAATGAAAGACTGCCTCATATTCTAAAATAAAGCTAAACCAGATCAAAAATATTAGAACCTGTTCCTTATCAGCAAGCAAAACATCAGTTGTAGAATGTGGAGATTCCAAGAACTCCAACAATTTCACAGTGAGCTCCTCCTAAAGACAATCAAACAATTAAGCAATTATATTCTGTAAAATGAATTGAAATCACATAATGATATAAGATTTTGTTCAATACTACCAACCTTTTTCACAACTGCCTTACTAATTGGAATATTAAGCACATCACAGAAATCCACCAACTTTTCTTTGACACACTTATCAAGTTTTTCCCTTACTTTTGCTTTATGTTTTTCCTGCTAGGATGTGAAATAATCAGTCAAAGAGGATTTCTAAGAAAGAATAATAGTTTAGCCAAGGGGTAATTGTTATAAATAAATCTTTGACCAAGTCCTACTGTGAATGTGTTTATGCAAGAAACTGTGTGTTGATAAAACATATAAGTGCCAACAGGTAAAAGCATATGACAGGATAAATATTTAGCCATGAGATAGAACACCTCATTCTCAGTCCAGACATAGCCCGAAAACTGGCCTATATTTTTCTTCAAATTGTGTGCCTGAAATCATAAAAGCAGTAATATGATAATGTTAAACAAAATAATCAATGAGAGGCAAAATCAATTAGAACAAAAGATCAATGAGGCTTTTCTCCATGCAGAGTGAATTCATTGTCAAGCACTTTCAATTGTGATTCCAAAATTAACAGTGCAGAAGTGCAGAGCTGATAATCCATTCTGCATGGAAATACACCCACCGAGACCAAATTAATGGAGCACCTTTGCTTTCTTTCCAAAAAGTATAGTGTGAAGTAACTGCAGATTGTCATCAGGTTTTCTCTTTGACAACTTGAAAGCCACTGAAATAGTTCACAATATCAGACAAAAAATTAGGTCAATCAGATGTTACAACAAAGTTAAATTTAAGTGAATAACACTATTCTATAAAATCCTTCATTAGGTCAACATCATCAGAAATTCTCCGCCCTTCTATAAACAGGAAAATTTCACGTGCAGAGTATCAAAAGAAACCAATGCTAGCTCTAAGGGCCAGGTCTTGAGAAAATTATAAAACCCAATATATTGAGGTAATTAAAGAAAAATAATGTGGCTTTTCTTATAACATATTGATAACATCCAAAAACAATTTGTTGGCCTATGTTGAATGTTCAGAACCAAAACAGAGTAGACTGTGAGTGCATATGATTCTAATAACGCATTTCCATATCAGCTAATCAAATTGAATTTACGTCAAAGAAAGAAAAAGAGATGCAGATATGAACTCTTAAAAACCTAGAACTGGCATGACATCAAATCACAGAAAAAAAAACAGTAGCAATTGAATAAAATCAAATCCAGATAGAAGACACGAGACAGAAGAAAATGTCCTGTATGTGCAAACCATCTTATAGAACAACCAAACAGTGAGCACTGTGAAGAAATGTTATTAACCGAAACATTAGCAATATTTGATAGCACACAAAACAATACATAGGAGAGAATATAACTAGAAAGAAAGTGAACAGTACCATTTGGAATATCTTTCAGCTGTGTGCCACGACCCTGCATCACAAGAACCGAGTTTGATTAAACAAACACCGATTCCATCTTTATACTCAAATCGAAATATCCAAATGTGAAAAACCAAATAAAAAAATAAACAAATGATTTACCTTCTCAATGGACAATGGCTTGCTTGCTGATCTCCCAGGCTCTGGTGCGGAGTACCTTTCCACCATCTTCCTCTCTCTGGTAGGCCTCTCACTGCTAGGCGTCACGGGCTCTTTCTCTTTCTTATCAATTGATTCTTTATTTTGTTTCTTCTCGGAAGATTCCTGCGTTCTCTTCTTCGACTCGTTCTGCTCTTTCTTCGAGGAACTTCTTCGGCCACCTCGCTTAGCTTTCTTGCTCTTTTCTTCTTCCTTCTCATCTTCTTCTTCTTCTGCATCTTCTTCCTTTTCCACCTTAGCTACGTCAGCCTTTTCTTCCTGTTCTTCTTTCTCTTCCTCTCCAACGTCTTTCTGTTCTGTTTCTTCATTGGCCTGAGAAACCTCTTTCTCAGGAACTTCCGTATTCCCTTCCTCCTTCTCTTCTTCCTTCTCTTCCTTCTCCTCTTCGTCCGCTTTCTCTTTTCCTTCTTTAGGTTTGGGCTCCCCTTTGTCCTCCATGGGAGCTTCCTCCTCTGATTTCTTCTCCTCTAGGGTTTCGCTCGCCATGTGACCAAACAAATCGAATAGTGACAGAAGGTATAAAACCCTAAGTTGAGGGTTTTGGCAGAAAGAAATGAAATCTAGAGATCTGAGAGAGTGAATTCCAGAGTTTGGTTGTCTGTAGCAGAGTGTGTGATTTAGGGATTTTTTGGATGGGAGGGAGAATAGGGCGGGCTCGAATTAGGAAATGGGAAAGGCGGGGTTCAAAAATTTTGATGCCGAAATTGAAAGCGGGGCTTTAGAAATTTTCACTCACTCGCGGCAAAGCGCTGAAATTTTTTGGAGGCAAAAGAGGTACGATACTACCGCGATGCTCTAATCTTTAATGTACTGCGTAAGTTGTCTTTACTCAACAGTCAGCACGTGTCTAATTTTGGTTGCTGGTGGATTACAACAAGTATACAACGTTATTTTTATTACATAATTAAGACAACAAATCTATCTATTATTTTATAATATAAATGTAACTAATTAGTATTTATGTAATCTTTTATTCGCTCTCTAATTATATAAACCATTTTTTATTAATATTTTTTTTTTTTCCTATTTAAATTTACGAGTCCCAGTAATACAGTAATATTCATGCTTCGATTCGATATTATCATTGTACATAAGTATAATTTGGAAAAAAAAAGTTATGTAAGTGTATAGGTTTTATTTTATTGACTTATTGTTTTAATATATATGTCTTTTTCCATTATTGTTGTTATATATGTAAATTTAATTTTATTTGTTCGTTCTCTATACAAATTTCAAATTATATTTCAAGAACAAATGTTATATGTTTATTGATATCAAATAACTTCCTTTTAAATTATAAGATCAAAATTTATTTAATTTTGATTATCCATATTAAAATAGAATCAATAGTATTTTAAATGTTTTGGTTTAATAGTAATCAATTTTTTTCATAATAATCATACTTGTATTTTATTACAAGTAACAAAATTATATATTAAATAATTTAAATTTTTATATACAACAATTATGTTCAATATTTCACTTTTGATTTTGTACATATGAGTTTATTTTTACAATATTTAAATTTATAAATTTATTTAAAATTTTGAATTATCCATAAATGTAAAATGAATAATAGTATTTCAAAAGTTTTGGTTTAATAAGTAAAATCAATTTTTTCATAATAACAAAATACTTGTATTTTAATTGACAAGTTAACAAAATTATATATTAAAATAATTTAAATTTTTTAATATACAACAAATTATGTTTCAATATTTCACTTTTGATTTTTTGTACATATGGAAGTTAATTTTTACAAATATTAAATTTAATATATATATTTATAATAACATTATGTAATTACTGTTATTTATTTTTTATGGCGATAAATGTATTTTTTAAAAAATAGTTTAAAAAAATTTTTCACTGTAGTACCATCTTTTCATAAAAAAAAAAATTTAAGTGTAATATAATTATAAAAAAAGTTATATATTATTTTATTACAATTTTTAATATGTACCAAATAATGTTCTTTTAAATATAAATTTATGTTTTGTATTTGAATTAAAAATATTAACTCATTAAAATCATGATATATAACATATGTATTACTGTTATTATTTTTATGCATAAATGTATTTTTTAAAAATAGTTATCAAAAATTTTCAGTAGTACACATCTTTCATAAAAAAAAATTAAGTGTATATATTATAAAAAAATTATATATTATTATTACAATTTTTAATATGTACATGTTACTTTTAAAATAAATTTATGTTGTAATTTGATTAAAAAATAATTAACTCATTTAAAATCATGAGCAAACCCGTCAAGCATGGTGTGATACTGTTCAACCGGACCCGTCGTTTACTCAAATTGTACATAATTCTAATGACAATAAACTGAATTAAACTGAATTTGGATTTTAAATAATACAGTACTCTTGCAAGAGATTGGACCGGCATCATCTCCACCCCCATAAAATTCAACTGCCTCAGTCGGCGTTCTGATGACTATGACTAAATGATAAGGGACTCTTGCAAGAAACTGGACCCCTAACTTCGCTCCAAAAGCTAACTCATAGAGGAATGATTGAACCCAGCCTTACATACTAACCCAGGATGTACTCCTCGGGCGATGTGGGACGCATCAGTAACTAGTGAATTTGAAACTAATTAATAAATTTGCTTAAATTTCTAATCTTAATTGAATTGGATACATTATTTTTTGGCAATTATGCGTTTGGAAAAGAACATGACAACCAAATTCAAATATTAAAGTTTTTCAATTTAATATTATTTATTTTAAATCCACAAAGTATATTATTACATGAATGTTTACCCAGGATCAGACGCAACTAAGCTTATTCAAGCAATTTGAATAGCAATCTAAAATCCTAAAATATCGGTAGTTAGAATATAATTCTCAATATTTACTTATCTAAACGGAGTATATGACCCATCACATATCAAAATTAATGAAAATATATATATATTTTTTTGTCAAAATGATAGTATTTCTAAATATATATTGAAAAAACAAATAAATTGAGAATAATTTTTAAAATTTTATATTTTAACTGGTTTAATCCATAGATAGAACTATGGATTCAGTTTAGGCAATTTTTTCTCAAAATTATCTCAATATTTTTATAAAATGAAAAAATAAACATTTTTTCATAAAATTCAAATCTACATTTTTTTTCATTTCAACTACAAAAATATGAATTTTCAAATGAATCCTATAGAATCTTGTAAAATTTATTTATTCAAAACAAGAGGTGAATGAAAAATTAAAGGTTAAATCACTAAAAAAACATGAACTTTGACTTTTTGATAAATTTAGCCAATACCTTTAATTTTGTAAATTACTACTTCATATTTATTTTTTCTGTCCAATTACAATATTGTTTAGAATCAGTTAGTTTGTTGCTTATTAAGCCGTTAATTAAGTCAAAACAACCAGCTTTTCGGAGATTGCAATGTTAAAAAAATTGGAAGATTGCATTGTTAAAAAAATATTATTTGCTTCGCATAGTCAACTTGAAAGAATTTGGTAAAGTTATATAATTAATGGACTCTTTATAAACTATCAACAAGCAACTTACCATTAGCAATACCAAGGACTGTCAAGTAGGTTTCTTTACTTTCCAGAGTTGCCTCGCTTGACCGCATCCAATCTAACTATAGACAAATGTCATAATTGATAATAAAAAATAAATACTGAGCATTGGTCGACAAAATTAAGAGTATTGGTCAAATTTAAAAAAAACTCAAAAGTTCAAGCTTTTTTGGTGATTAAACCAAAATTAAATACAATAAATGTGAGAGATTAAAGAATAACATTATGTTAAAAATGTATTGATAAAATTGTCAAATATTATAGAGTATTCAAAAATAATACTTTTTTTTAGTATCGAGGAAGAGGTTTTGGACTTGAATTTATTAATAGATCGTATATATATTTACCATTAAGGATATATTCGGCAAAATTAGCTGTTTTAATAATTGTTAGCTGTTTTAATAGTTTTTCATAAAAAGCTAAAAGCTAAATGTTACATGAGTTAATTTTTTATAAAACATTACTTTAATCTCTAAAACTAGTTCAAACATTATGATGCCGAACACTATAAACAATTGCGTTTAACATTTTGATTAAAAGCTATTTGAAAACTATTGTCGAACATAATCTAAATTATACCTTCGTATGCATATCCAAATAAGACTTTTTGAATGAAACGCAACGGGATAATCAATAGAGATAACATCACAAGTATAACCAAATATAATGGAACAAATAGATATTTATTAAAAAATGAAAAAGAAAGCTAAATTTTTAGAAATGCAAATAGCAGTAATTAATATTTGTAATTAATAATTTGATCGATGGAATTTTACTGGGAAAGTGAATTGAAAAAGTTAGATTCCATGATTTTGTTAATATTTTTTTTGAAAAAATTGAGTTTCGAGCGTATAAGTACATAAAAAGTGCTTTTTGTCTAATTTAAATGGTGAAAAAATGAAATTTTCTAGAAAATAATGTATTTTAAATTTTATAATAACATATATTATTATAATTATACTATTATATACACTTAGCCAAATTTTTATTTTACTTAATTATTTATTTTTAATGGATTTGGGAGGCAAATTTTGAGGTTGAAAGAAGCAGTGAAAAAAAGGAAACAAAATAAAAAAAACAATAGTTGGCCAGCTCTAATAAGTCATGTTTTGATTGGTCAGTGATCCAAATATGTACTCTCCTTGTGACTCTAGACTCCATTTCTCTCAATAACATAGGTCGAGAAAATTATTAGACCGGACTAGCTTACTCGTCAGGTCCAATATGGAGAAAACGCACTACGACCCGGATCCAAAACCGACCCGACCAGATGAACCAGAGCTCGATCTCTACACCATCCCTAGCTACTCCAGTAAGTTCCCTCGTCTCTCTAGTTTGTTTTCTCAGAGAACGTCTTCTCATAAAAACTTAGAACTCTTCTTCTTCCTATTTGTCTTTGTTTTCTTGCTCTTTCTGCTCAGGTTGGTTTGCGTGGGACGATATTCACGAGACGGAAAGAGCCGGATTGAAAGAGTTCTTTGATGGAAGCTCAATCACAAGAACTCCCAAAATTTACAAAGAATACAGGGATTTCATCATCAATAAATACCGCGAAGATCCGTCTAGAAGACTCACTTTCACGGAGATACGCAAGTCACTGGTCGGCGACGTTAATTTGCTCCAGAAGGTGTTTAAATTCTTGGACAAGTGGGGATTAATAAATTTCGGGGCGAGTTCTGCTAGCTATGATGATTTGGAGAAAGAAGAAACGGGTAAAATTAGGGTTGAGGACGGGCCTCCGAATGGCGTCAGGGTTGTGGCTATGCCGAATTCCCTGAAGCCGCTTTCGGTGCCGCAAAGTGCGGCTGGTACTGCCGATGTTGTTGAGGATGGGCTGAAATTGCCTCCTTTGACTTCCTTTTCCGATGTCTTCAGTGAATTGGGGAAGCAAAAAGGATTTGTGTGTGGTAATTGTGGTGAAAGTTGTGGTTCTGAGCGATATGAATCTATTAAGGTATTATATATTGTTTTAATTTTAGCCTTTTTACGATGATCTTGCTTTGAATTTACTTTTAATTTAATCCATTGGTTCAATTACTGTTTGAATTCTTTATGCTTATATGATGGATTGCTTTTCCTTTGGTCATGTGTTGATATTGTGTTCCTTGCAATATTTAAATTGTGAAGATATAGCAGGTAGCTTAGTCCATCAATTAAATATTCCCTTGCGATTTTGATTAGGCAAATTTTGAACATATGGACCATTTGTCTGGCAAAGGAAAGGGCAGCTAAACACCTATTTAGGCACTCCTCAAGTGCCTGCTTTTGCTGTCCCCAAAACAGCATTTCTTCCCACGTCCTCCCGTGTTTTGTTTCTTGGTGGCAAACTTGTCTGTCTTTTTTACTTTATTCTGATAATCATGCCAGCAGGATCAATACGTACTTTGTCTAAAATGTTTCAAAGATGGAAACTATGGAGAAAACAAGTCCAAGGATGACTTCAAGTTTAGTGACAGTGTTGATGGCAGTGTTACACATGGAGCTGTCTGGACTGAGGCTGAGACTTTACTTCTTTTAGAATCTGTTCTTAGGCATGGGGACAACTGGGACCTTGTTGCTCAAGATGTTCAAACCAAGAGCAAACTTGACTGTATTTCTAAGCTCATTGAGCTGCCATTTGGGGATCTCCTGTTAAGCTCTACCTACAAAAATGGTAACTCTAGTGGTTTAAGTAGGATTGAGAACAGCTCAAAACAAGCTCCATTACCTGCTGCTGAGAATCAAGCGACAATAAAAAATGAGGATTCATTGCGTGATCAGACAAATGCTAATGAGCAGAATGGAGATGTTGTGGATGAAGGTCCTCCATTGAAAAGAAAACGGATCGGTTCTCTTTCAGATGGTGGTAGTTCTTTGATGAAACAGGTACTCATTGCTTAGCACTTAAATGAAAATTTGAACAGTCATTATACTTAGTGTTAGGTTATTTGTATTTATATTTGATCTTATGTTTTTTATATTTGGATCATTGGATGATTAAAATATTTCTTGAAGGAATTGACATGCCTTTGCTTTGGGTATGACGATTGAAATGAATTAAATATATAAGCTATTTGTTTAATATATTCTCTGAGTTTCTTGTTTATGCTTTCTAATTGTAATCCTAAGGTTTTGAAGTAAATAAATAAATTTCATTAAACCAGGTGTGGTAGTACCTGTAAAAGATAGTCTCTCCCAGCATGATGCATATACATTCTATAGTTTGCAAGATAGTGATGAACAAATTTGTTCATGCGAAAGTGTCATAGAATCATTAAGATCTCTAGGTGAGAATTACAAAGAAGAACATTTTGGGCCTCATCTCTTTATAACAATAACCAACTCTCTGTCCCTTCTTTTTCTCCTCAAACAGGGGCGAAGCTAGGATCTAGACGTAAGGGGCGCAAACCAGTATAAAATTTAATTAAACAAAGATTGCAAAAGGGAAGAAAAAGAAAAAGGGGGTGGGGAGGAGATGGTTGTTAAAGGAACTTTAAAAAAAAAAAAAAAAAAAAAAAAAAAAAAGGGGTGGGAGGAGATGGTTGTTTAAAGAACTTTAAAAAAAAAAAAAAAAAAAAAAAAAAAAAGAAGGGCCAATTGTCCATCTTCCCTAATACATTAGCTTTCGACCCTGTCCTTCAAAACCTCTTTTTTGTAAAACTTACTTTTTCCATTCCAAAACTATCATTTGCCATTTTCTAAAATGACTTCTGTGAAATTTCTCTTTAGGACCCATTGGATTAGGCGTAAGTTGAAAAATAAAGTTGATTTATCCATTTTTGGTCCCCATACTGGTTTCTCTTGATTAATGAACATTATGATTGCTTGCTGTTCTTCCCCATTGAGCAAACCTTCAAATTATAACTATCATTAAAATAGGCAAGCATGATAAATTTTGCCATCTCTTAGAGATAGAATTAACACTGGGTGAATCGCCACAAATGTGTTACTTGTTATGTTGTCAATATGTCCTTTACCTTCATCCAGTGTGATCTGCTGCTGATATAGCTTCCTGATTGGGGCATTAACTGCAGTTATGAACTATATTTGTTTAGGTTAGTCCCGGAAAGGAATATGATGAATGCTGTTATTCCTGTGGCTGGGGTGGAAATAGCCTCGTCAATAATAGTATTTAAAGATGTGTTCTTTGATGCAGAGTTTTTCATTTTTTTTATAGTTATCTTGGTTTTTGATGTATAATTCGCATTATTTTATCAGGGTGCCACTATATCTCAATGATAGGCTGGCCCAGATGCTGCAGCGCTTGCAGGCTAAGGCAGCCATTACAGCACTCTGTTGATGAAAACCTCTTGTCCAAGGGAGATTTTTGATTGGCAAGGAAAGATTTTCCAAACTATGGAATTGTGGTCTCCCACTCTACATTCCATGCCACCAAAAGGTTGATTTTATTTGTGTAATTTATATCGCATATTGTGTATAAGGGTGTTGTTCTAGTTCGGTTGCTTTGATTGCTAAATGTTTTCTCCTGTTTATATTTTCTTTGTTAGAGTCCAATCAGTTGAAGATCGGAGACAACAGATTAGTCCACTCAATCAGGTAAAATGCAGCTGCCAAATTGGGGGTGATATAGAATGGAATTTAAATTAGAAGAATATACTCTTATCCCACTCTTAAGATTAACCATTATATGTGCCTGCATGGATACTGTTGGTGTTTGCAAAATTTGGGTCTTATTTTTCAAAATTCTGATTACTCGATAATTGCCACAAGCACAAATTCCTTTTTGGTAAGTAGAAATTTATTTTTCATAATTTCTTTCCAGTTATCAACCACATCAAGTGGCCTATATGAAATCCTATCAATAACTTCTCTTAAGTTGGTGAGTATCTTTTTCAGAAAAACTGCAAGAAACATTGCCCCAGGGAAACAGAATGACATACCTCTTACTTTGCGACTTAGAACGCAATTGCAACATTCCTTGGGGCAGCAGCTAATGCCCATGCCAAATTATTGGCTGATACGGGAAGACCGAGAGATTTGAAAAATTTAGTGACCACCCATAATTGAGACACGGCTAGTCAATTTGCTGTTTTCTGTTGTGTTGTGGGTTATGGCTTTGTGTTTGTTTTCTGTTGTGCGTTCTGCCAAATGCACCCAAACTTTCCATTTTTGAGCCATGCATGTCTACATTGAGCCTTTTTTAAACTGTGAATGCTAATAATTAGTTGAAGAAATTGCAGTACCAAAAATAAAACATTTTGACAGTCTGGAGCTGATTAATGGAGAAGGAACATGCAGAATTAGAGAAACTGAAAGATCGCTAATCAAGGACGGTTGATGTCTTACAGAGGCTATTATGCTGGCATTTTGAAATGAAGGATCATACTTCTGTGAAAATCTCCTAGTGGACTGTATTTTGATTTGTAGCACGAGATTAATTTGTGTTGTAAAGAAGTGAAGAATTGAATTAGATTTAACATCGATTTTCAGGAGCCAGCATGCTCTGTAGTTTTGTTTTTTTCCAGGGGCAATCACTTCAACCGACTGAAAAAACTGAATTTGCAGATTAGGCCGATGAGCATCTTGTGGTGAGTAATTGCTTCTAAACCCTGTTGGATGCTGATCTTATTGTAATACAGCTCATTTGCATTTTGCTACATATTCCCTGTGCCGTACTAGTTATTTTTTCCAGTTTCAAATATGGAAGCTTCATTTTGCTTGGATTATGGTTGATGAAAGAGGGCATTTCGTGTTTATTTAGCAGCACACATTTTTATACTTTTTTTTCTTTTCTCATTTGAAGCTTCCGGAAGTTTTTGTTACTGTTTTCTGATTGTTGATTTATCGTAAGGTGGTACATGCATATTGATCAATATTCTTTAGCTTGCATTCTTTTGCCCATATCAAAATAAGAAGCCAGAGGTAAAAAAAACGGGTATGGAATCTGTGATTGATGGATAAAACATAATACATGTATATTCTGACATTTCTTTTTTTCCTTTTATTCTTGAAATGATAAAAATTCTGTACAACTGTCACTTTTCTCTCACCTGGCACAAACCAATTTCAATTCTCTTAATTACTGTTTGCAAAACCAAGAGAAAATGACAAAGAAGGCTTAGAAAATAACTTTCTACCGGATAGATAATTAACTTCGAATCTTTAGTTTCAGCTTCCTTGAGAGTATAAGTAGGCTAGTTCCTCTGTTATTCTTAGGCACTGACTATGAGTGGGATTTAACTAGTCCAAAATTTTTTGGAAACTTCGACATTGAAAAAGCTTTCCAAAGAGGAAACTTCTAGGCGTCTCTTGAGGGAAAATTTCTGTGGGACATTTAACTTCCCTCTCACCAAGTAATTCTGTATTCCCAACCTGTGCTGAATCAAATGGACAATTTTGGGTCAAACAGGGTTACACGGACACATCTGTAGACTAAGAAAAACTATCTTTTACTTTCCCATCCTTCGTTGATTATTTCTGCTCGTTTTTAATGTTCAATCCCATTTTTCACGAAGTATCCTTTGTGTAATCTCTGATAGAAGTCCAAATCTATCATCTGTGCATAGCTCTAGTTCGTAGTCCCTGCAAGAGATAAAAGAGTTATCATTTTTTATAAAATTATGATTGTAATTATAAATACAAGGCAAGATTAAAATCTATTACTTTAATCATAGTGCCAAATTTGCCATATATACCTCCGATGCTCGCCTCTCATGGCGGCACTGAAGACACATATCTGCAACTCTCTGTCTCTCGCTTCTATGCTTTATGGGGAATCCATCAACATGCCTGATATATATTCCTGCAAAACTTTAATTAGTTAAAAACAGAAATAGCTTACAAATTTTTGATGCCGGAGAGCTCGAGAGAGAATAAAATGGGTTAAACCAAGTACCTTGATAAGCTTCGTTTAAAACCAGCCAATGACTGTCCATGGAAACTACATACTGCAAATGTCCGTAGAGCAAAAAACAATATCAAACAATAGCTGTTTGGCCGATCTTTGCACCTTACTGTAATGACTGTGTATTTCTCTATCAGCGCAATCCGAACACGACAACTAAGGTCCTGTACCGTTCCTTGTACACTGTCCGTCTGTAGGCCTTTTCAAGTCCCTAGCCAGCAAACATCATCCGATGCAATCTTCTCCCCTGGGTGTTTCTTCCTGGGGACAAATACATAATCTTTGGGATCATTGAAATCATTGTTACCTTTCTAAACATTACAAAAGCATTTCCTTGATAAGAGAGAGCTGCTTTCGGGTCAGAGGTCGGTCTTTTTTTTTCTTTTATATTCTCTTTTTGTTTTTTTCCTGTTTTCTTTCTATTATATCTTGAACAGCAATACCAGTTGACTGTTCTGTAATGTGCATTATAGCTGCTGCTCTTTGCATTGTTTGTCGCAAATTCTCAGGCATTTAACCACATTAGACATCCCAAGATCAGTCAGTTAACTGCAGGAACTTCAGATTAACAAACCAGCCTAATCTTTGCCGATAGTTCGATTAAACGTATGCGCTTTAGGGGGGCAGCAACCCAACAGACCTATCTTACTTCATCTTGCATCTGTTTTCAAGAGCCTGCATAGCAAGTATCATTTAGCTGCCAAGCTGGAGTAGTACCATTTGATACTACTTGTCAG
Source organism: Jatropha curcas (assembly GCF_014843425.1). Next base: position 130,181 of record NW_023590567.1, read on the forward strand.
TAGTGAACTGAGGTAAAGAAAAATATCAAAATACCTTCTGTATGTAATTAAGCATGCCTTCATCTTTAAACTTTGTTTCCATCATTTCCAGTCACATAAAAACACTGATGAAATTGAAATCCCATGATCAAATTTGAATAAAAAAGTGATAACTACTCCAAGGATGCAGATTTTCATGCCTTAACCATCCATGAACCAAACTCCATCTGAAGAAAATGTAATGCTTTTGTTATCCCACAAGGTTTTAGGTCTGTGAGGACTTGAACAAGTTCGAGAAGCAGTTACCATGTTTATTACAGTACTCCACCTATTAAACAAATAAAATTCTTTCCCGTTAAACCCTTTTTACAAGCAGTATATTCTTCCCGTTAACGCTTTTACAAGCCAGTTATATTTCTTGAATAACTACACAAATGATAACAAACTGGGTAAGCTAGCTAGTAAAAACTTTTTGCTCGACCCCAAGTAGTGAAATCAATTAACGCGTTCTACTTGTATGACTGTGGCTGTGGCCTCACAAGCATCATCAATCACCACTCTGCAAAACCAAATATGTTTCATTTCACTGAGAAATTAAGAATTAGAAAAACAGCAGCAGTTAAAACTTAAAGCACTATACCCTTTTCTGTAATACAATCTAGTGAACAATTATTACCAAAACTAGCTTAACTTAAACTTTGCCGACAAACAGAGGGAAACTAAAACGTTTCAGGTCACGTACAAAAACAAAATTAGGAATTGAAAAAGCAAGATTTCGTACCAAAAAGAAATTATTTGTAATTATAGCAGAAAGCAAAACTGAAAAGCAAAAAAGAAAAACGAGAATTGACATTCGAGAGAAGAGAAATTTACCTTGGCAGAGTTCATTCTCCTAATAAGCTTTTGCATACTCGTCGCCAATCATCCATTCGTGAGACTTCAAGGACCTGCAACAACAATCCAAGTCAAATTTGAAGAATTTGCAGTAGCCCACTGCACTATAAACTTGTTAAAACTTTCGTCCAGTGCGGGTTATTTGTATATATATATATATATATATATATAGGCACTACGCGGAAAGAGAAGGTGACTTTTTAATGGAAGCGGAGTTGAAGATGGGCAAAGAATAAAACTGAACCTGAAACGCGTTAAACTAGCTAGGTAGCGGAAGGTTACAACGCCAGTGAGTTAGTTTACGTGTTTATTCTTGGAGTGGATGAAACAAACAGGTAGACATATATATATAGCGTGATTATCGATTGGATCGAAAAGCGATTCTTGCAATTTGGAATCAGCTTTTCGAATACTACTCACTAGTGACTACGAGCCAATAATTAACCGCAACCTGTCCTCTCCAGAATCTTTGTAGGTGAAATTTCCCCGTATCCAAAGAACAAAGTATGCCTTTCGAGGCCGTACGTACCTTTATGAGAAAGAGACCCACGTGGCCTTTATTCCGCCGCTCTACCTGATTTTCACCTTGGCTACGTGTCCAATGACTTTTAATTTTGTTAATAAATGCGGTTCCGATTAAAATTTTCTCTTAAACGCTTTTTTGTGAATACAAAAATTATACAAAAATTATTAATATTTTTAAGGAGATTCATTTTAATGCCAATACTGAGAAAAAGTTTATTTTCAAATTTTTAAATTTAATGATTTAATTAATATTTATAAAAAAAATATCAAATTTGTTCTATATATTTGCTTTTTGTTACATTACTGTATCCTTTTTAAATCAATAAGAAAATATTAGAGTTTAAGATGAGGAGATATTAAAATTTTAATATCAATAAAATATAGTACTGTTCATGTAGTTTTAAAAAATATTAATTAATTCAATCTATTATATTTTTAAAAATATGTTCAAAATGTGAAAAAAAAATATATAAAAATTTAGACGGACAAGAACGTTGTCTAAACGGAAGTAAACTATAAAACATGTTAAATTTTATTTCTTAAATAAAAAAACCGATTAATTATATTTCCTCAGATCAAGAGACTGTATTGTATTTTCCTTTTTAATATTATTACTTAAGTTATAAGCAAAGGATAAGGTCATGGATTGGACTTCTTATGGATTTAGACAGGATATTTTAAGGTACGAAAATGACCAAACTTAAAAGGCCAAGACGATGATGTTGGAACTGAATGGAAGAGTAAAATGCAATTGCTGGAGTTAGCCTTCGTTAAATTAAAAGGAAAAAACAGCGTAGCATTTAGCAAATTTAGCGGACTAGACTGACGATAAAACTTGGCAAATAGATATCAAAGGCTGAATAATCCAATCAATTCTCCAACTTCGTCTTCCTTTCTCCATTAGCATTTCATCATCCATCCCATTGTTAACAGTTATGTTTTTACATAAACATTTAACAACACAAAATTAAACCAGCATTTTTCTTTTTCGTTGGGTAAAGTAATTAATAAAACACCCAGCTGTTTTCATCAGGATGGAGTATTAAAGTGGAGTTGGGTTTGGCCGCTGAGGCCAGTGAGGATGGTGGGCTGTCTTTGCCCTATGCTAATGGAATGGGCAGTACTGGCAACAGGGGCTGTCTGTTAGTTAGTTCGAACTATAATTTCATTTCATCTCACCAACCATTTGCCATTCTCAATTTAGCAGCAGTCGAAGTAATAAAAACTTGCAACCTAAATGAAATGAATTTAACAATCTCCACTTGATAAACGTAGGGCTATTAAAATCCAATTAATTTATTAGTTTTAACTTATTCATTTCAATTTTTTAGGTATCTGTATAAGTTAATTTTGAGATCTTTCTTGGTTCAGCAGATTTATTTAGAAGCAGACCGCTCGGAAGTGAGAAATCATAATATAAAACAAACAGAACATGCATCGGCAGTCTTATTAAGCTAACCAGAGTTGTAATAAACAATTTGAGAGGAGTTAACCTAACTTCTTCAGTAAGTTTTCTGTCCTCCCGTAGTCAAGTGCTAGCTGTTTTAGCCAAAAGCAAGAAACTGAAACACTTGTACAAACTTATTTGTAAATACATCCATTATTCATAATATTATTCTGAGATTAATTATCTCCTAAAGCAGTTGCAGAAATTTCCTCCATTCCCAGTTACCGCAACTTGCACTGAGGAACTTTTCTTTCAAGGACTTTTTGATTCAGCAATGCACCGATCAAACCGTGGCGATGGTACTAGCTAATGCTAAAAATGAACCCTCAACGACATTCCCACCAAAAAACAACAAGCCCCCTACCGCCACTATCATAGCTACCACCACCGCACCCAACATTCATCTTTGCTTCCATTTTCAAACTTGCCTCTTCTTTTCTTTGAGCTTTCCCTCTGCTTTTCTTTCTAAGTACTAGAACTTCTCTCTTTGTAAAACAATCAAACATCTACAATTGTCCATTTATTAGACAGGAAGAAGAAGAGTACTGGTTTTATAATAAAAAAGAAAACTAAATCCTAACATTGTAAATAGAAAAAGATATCCTAACAAAAATGGTAACTAAATAAAAAGAAAGATTATAAAACCTAACTTCCATATTTGTTTTTAGAATCTAAAAAAACTTACTAATTACTACTCCATTCGGTGTTCCGCGAGTTATAACACAACATTTTATTTTTCTAATAATTTAAAAATGATTGAAACACATTATCATGCTATTAATGGATATTTTTTAGGGTTTAGAGGTGATTAATAGGATACTATCATACTAATCTAAAATTCTCAATAACTTAAAATATTATATTATCATATTCCTTAAAATATATATATATATATATATATAATATATATATATATATTAATATATATATATATATCAACAAAACCTGCAGTTCGACTATTTTATATTTTAAAAGAATTACAAAAGAAATATGCGATTATTGGATAAATCCTACAATTTACAAATTAGCGTGAAAGTGCTCACTTATGCAACTCCACCACAGCACTACGATCGCCATTCGTATTAAAGATTAGTGAAATTCCTAAGCCAATTAGAGTTTCAACACAGAGCAAAAAGATCATGTGCTAGTCTTTTCACGTGTAATGTTCTTATTTTTGTGGTTCTTCATTCCCAATTGGTTAGGTGTAGCTGTGCAAAAATTCTAAAAGAATAGATCCATTAGGCAAAACTGACATGTATCGACCACTTTGTTCTCTGATTATGCTTAAAACTAATTAATTTAGCCGCTATTATAGGTACATTATTTATATTTGCTAATCATGGGTTTTTTTGGGGCTTTTTCCAACTAATTATGTGTGTAGATCCCAGAGATAGCGAGTGTTTGCGGAGGTTGCTGTAATTTTTTGCCGGACAAAGTGACATCGTACGGAAGGTCTTCGTCGACAATTGTTAAAATCACCAAATTTAATCTGTTTGCTTGTTTGGTAAATTTGTTCCATTTTTCTTTTGCGGCGAGAAACTATCATCTACATATTCTATCACTCCTTTAACTTTTCATTATTAATTGATAAAAGTTAAAATTAAGGTGATGATTATTAAGAGGATAGATAATGATAAATAAGATAAATTTGATTTTTCGAAAGATGTCTAACTTTGATATTTTTAGGATAACGAACGTTAATCATTATTTTTAAGATAAGTAAAAAGCACGATTTTAAATGACCAAAAATTATCTCGAGTCAATTTAAATGGAAAATTCTTACCTAATTTTCAATTTTAAACATTATAAGTAACACTTGCCATAAAATTCTTTAACATATTTACAAATAAAATCTTTTGAGTATTGTTAGTAGTCTATTATTAATTAATTAGCAAAAATTTGTTCTTTTGAAAAATTTTTCCTCTTTTTTAAAGAGAGGGAAATATTTAAAAAAAAAAAAAAAAAGAGAATAGAAGCTTTGTATTAAGGTTTAATTCTGAAAAAATTACTCCAGATTTAAATTTGAAAACTCAATTCCTATAAGTTTAATGAACTGCTTAAATATATTCATCGAGCTCCTGAATTAAATAAGGTTGAGGCTCAAGGCTTTTTTTTTTTTTTTCTAATTTTAGATTATAAGGGAGATTGGAACCTCTAAGTCTCTAACGAGCTGAAAATCTTGGGTCCAATAAAATATGAGTCGAGTTTGACCTCGGGCTCGTTACAAGCCTAGGTTGGGATTTATTTTGTCCCAAATTTTGCCTAAACAGTTTGGTAATCAGCATATTAAAAGAAAGGGCCGGACATTTTCTAGTCCGGCCCACTATTTCATAAATATCTTAACGCGTTGTGTCCTCTGAATGTTGGCCTTATGAATCGAGCCCATTTTAAATCCAAACGCTAGAAAAGCCCTTTTTTTTTCTTTTTTTTTATCTTTTTGATGTGATAGCTTCATAGCTCTCTCTTATATATATATAACATTTAAAATGCTGCCACTTTTCCCTCTCCAACTTGATAATTAATAAAGAACCAAAGTGGAGGGAAAAAAGAATTACTAATCCGAAAGTTGCAGTTCCTTTCTTGATCACTTCGCAAAAGGACAGTTAAAATGCCGAGGAGGACGCTTATGTCTTTGCGCGCTTTCTTACTTACCGATCGAGCGAACAGGCGATAATGATCAGGAAATTCAACCTCGTAGGCACCGCACCACAAAACTACTTAAGACTCCCGTTACAAACCAACAAGAAAAAGGAGCATGATTATTGAAGTTCGTTGTCCTTGAATGCAAAAGTAGGCGCCGATGTGCTGTGCAATCAATCTTACGCCACAAACCCAACCCTAACGTCTTTCATAGACCGAAAGGAACCAGTTCCTATCTCAGACGACGGAATTCTCGATTGTTAGCAGCTCGTTAAAGGCGACAACCGTACTCCCTGCATTCTCATCCACCTTGATCACGGTTTCTAATAAAATCTTCACAAGAGCAGCAACCCCTCGATTTGGTGCGCATCAGGGTAGGCTGGCCGCGGTTGTCCGTTCGTGAATTTTCTCTATGACCGATGGGTGATTTTGAATTTTGAGAAGAGTGGTTAGATTCTGCCTTGCATGGACTTTGAGAGGCTCTGGTTCCGGAGTGCAACCTTATGATGTGCTCTGCCGGC